>OY856409.1:590241190-590271190 GCA_963693085.1 Alisma plantago-aquatica
TATTGATTCACTGGATTCTGATACAGACAGTGTGGAAAGTAGCAGACATGGTATACCATGGGTAGGACTGAGACCTCTTAACAAATGGGAACTTTCTTCGGAAGAAATGGAAACAGTATTAAAGGTTACTGTACCACCATACTTCGAAGGGAAGTGTGTCGGTGCCATCTGTGTTCGGTTGCGTGATCCATCACGAAGTAATACTGAGATGTTTGTGATTCCAGTTGAAGAAGAAATGGAGAAAAAGGCTGGCCACCATTCTTTAACTAATTCAGTTTCTGCTTTTCTTGAACCCCTGGACATCTGTGGTGATGGGGGCTCGACATTTGTTCTCTCATTAAGAAATGATGCTTCAGAATTACTGCAACTCATAAAAGTCATAGAAATCACTGGGAGCAAAGAGTTTTTTAGCATCAGATACATGGAAGACATATTACTTTATCCTGGAAGTTTAACTATTGTAGCTCTGGTAACACATGCTTCACTTTCTGAACTGGAAGGCATGCCTAATGACGTTCCTCCCCAACACATGGATTGTAAGCTACAGATCGTGACAAATTGTTCTGCTAATCCCCAGATAGAAATTTCCTGTCAAGCTCTGTTACATGCTTGTCCAAGGCAGGATAACAAGTTTGAGCCCGTTGTATCCGTTGAATCACAGTTTAGCCCTTCAACCAAATTGACAGAGGTCACAGACTTGAGTTCTACTGGGAATCAATTTGAAAAAGTCTTTCCCTCGAAGGTAATTTGTTTTGTTTTTTGTGTTTTACTCTATTGTGTTTTAACCTTTCTGTGCATCACATAGTAACCACACTGAAAGTTGCTTCAAATCCTATCAGCCTTTAAAGGAACATATGGTCTAGATAAGAAAAATCTCGAACTTGCCAAATTGTGAAAATTGTATTGCTAGAAATCGGTGATATTAAACAGCTTCTGTTATGTCAGCTTGATGTATTGTCTCTTTAGCTGGTTATAGTGAATGGATTTGCCTAGAATTTCCTAGAAGCAATTTCAAAAGTATCTGTTTTTTTTCGGGATTCAGTTTTTCAAAAAGTGAAATTGTGTCACATCTTTGTTCTCTAAAGCTGAAGAACTTTTGCAAGTGTTTCATATATGAATCTTTTCTGTATGAGACTCATCCATTTTCTGAACCATAGAAATCAACACCACAAGAAATCACAATTTACAATCCTTAACTTGTCATTTAGACTCCTTACTGCAGGATGTCTACAACTGTATCCCTTTGTTTCTTTCTTTAGTCTTCTTTAGGTTGAACTTTTCTGACGTATTTTGATATGCTTATTCCTTTTTCTTCTTGAGAGGGGGGCTTCTTGTGGTTAGGGTTGTAAATGGGTAGGGTATGGCGGGGTCATGGTCATATCCATAACCGTTACCGTGTAGTTAAGCGGGTATGAGTATGGATATAACCTGCTTCTTCAAAAAGTTATACCCGCATACCCATATCCGCATAACCACCGGATATATGATGGGTAACTGGGTATACGGTTGTGGATATACTTGCTACAATAACACACCACAAATATTGGGGTACAACGAGGCATCACAGTAATTGCATGATATTGGTACTAGAATGACGTCAAATACATTCTATTTTTTGTAAATATAGTAGTTGATAAATATATAATTAATCACCTTAAATTGGACAACCAAGAGTAACATCTTGATACAACTAAATCAAAATACAAAAAAGAATGATCAATGTTGGTTTTGTTGGCGAATAATATGGAGTTTGACTTACTAATAGAATAAGATACTCAAAGTTGACCTTGGAAATTATGTTGGCTTGCCTTCACATTGGGAGGAAAAGTACAACCAACAATATGTAACATATCTCTAAACCTGTTATGTAAAAATATCATTCAAATCATAGAGGAATTAGGAGGGGAATGAGCGAACGAATTTATGACATTTTCAATTTGATGAAATGTGCATCTTTGGCTATGAGGGTGCATGATTTTAATGGATTTGTTTATTTTACTATCGTAAGGTACTTATATTTACTATATGTGAGTGGTAAAATATGGACCATTACATTCTAATATAAATTCTTACTATTGTAAGGTACTTATACTTGCTAGATGTGAGTGTCACAATATGCACCATTACATACTAATCTAAATTATTTATATAAAAATATAATTAAATGGTTATATTGGGTATGTAGGGTATGGTACATACATAACTATAATCTTACCCAGTGAGAGGCGGATACACGGGTACATGGGTAAGAAGTTACATGGTTATAAAAATCTATACCCATGATGGGTATAGAGGGTATGGGTTTGAGGGTATGTGGGTATACCCATGCCCATTTGCAGCCCTACTTGTGGTATTTTATTTATCATAGGTTTGTCATGAATCATGAATCATTATAGGCTTCTTTAATTAGATTTTAGGGTTATTTTTTCATGCAGGGCTTGTATTCTCCTCATTCATGATGGTTTGATGAATAAATTGAGAAAAAAATAGAGTTTGCCATGATTAAGCTTAATTCAACCCTTATAAGGCAAGTTAGCTTTTATTCTATTTGTAACTACAAATTAGCACATTTTCTTCATCCATTTCTGTTGGTTATGATTAGATGTCTGCTATAAGAAACTTTGTTTCCTAAACTTCATGCCTTGAGGCAAAATCGTACTCGGCAAGTCTTTATTCTTTTTCCAGTTTGTTTCTCTTCATATATTGTGGGATATTGGTAGTAGTGGAAAATGATACAGTGCACACTATTGTGTGACCTATATATATTTGATAAAATTGAATGAGAGGTGTTTTCTTATTGAATCTTTAGGCCATCGTTTCAGTGAAGGGATGAACCGGAGTAGGTTCCATTTGTATGCGTAATAATGGCAACTTATGATCCTAAAACATTTGAGTTGTTGATTTTCATGTATAAACTCTGCCCCAACACGAAGGAAAACTATACCTCAATGGTTACGAGTTTTTAACTTGTTAAATTAACATTTTGATTTAGGACATACACAGCCTTCGCGTACTTATGTATGGAGACAATGTTATATGGATGTTTTATAGGCATTAGATTTGTTTTCCAATTTGCTAAGCTTTATTTTATATTTATTTTATGTGTTGAGTTTTGTAAACCCTTGTGGTTTAGTCGCACATGGGCTACCACTCAACTTGGTTAGTTGGTAAACACCCATACAATGGCTTCGCACCCCTACTTCGAGGTCACACCTTCGTGATTAGTTTGAATATAAATTTTGTTTTCTGTAATTAGTTTACAACTTAGTGCTAGTCACTAGATAACCGTTGCTTACAATGAGATGTCTCATAGAAGTCTTTTCCTCATAGCAGCCATCACTTGTATCTCGTGGTAGACCTAGCCCAACCATTAGACTTCACTAGGTAAGAAGCCTAATTTTTCTCCCTCCACCTCAGAAGGTTGAAAAATAGTTGGCAAAGGCATTCAATGGTCTAAATAGTTAGACTGTTAGTTGATGTACAAGCTCAAGTGCATAAGACAATGTTATGATGTCATTTAGGAGATTGAGGATGTTGATCATGTCTTCATCGGGAGAGATGTATATCATACCTACTTTCAAGAGATTCAGGAAGTTGGCAAAGTGTATGCCTCTGGAAAGTGAGGATATTATTGCTGCAACAATTCTGGATTGCATATAGGACCCATATGCACTTTAAGCCACATATGCTAGTTATGTACATGGCTGCACAGCAGCACTGAGTCTGTAAGTTATTGGGCTCTCTATATTGCAGTAATTATATTTACTTTATGCATGTGATATGTTTATTTATTTCTAGAAACAGTTAAAAATAAACATGCACTATACTCAGTGAATCTTTTTACGTGATTTATCATATTCTAGAGACTCGATTACCGAGAATCTCAAATATGACAGGTACGAAGTTGATTGGCCAACTAAGTTTGCTGAATATACATCGACACTGTGGAAGAACAGGAATGATCACTTTATTTAATGGGATCATAAAAAATGCAGTTTAGATGAAGGACTGCGGTCACCAAATTGCAGCGTGTTAACAAAAGCCTGATGTGAACAGACCAACGAGGTGGGGGAGAACAACCTACACACTAGAGCTAGATTTGAATGGGAAAGTCTCCTATTGGCTCGATAAAACTTAATGAGGACACAACAGAAAAGAAGTCATGAAACCGTTAATCTCTTGGCGTTATTATAGGGGACAACAATAGGATTTAGTGTGGTGAAAGAACTATTATCATGAGGGTAGCTCATACGGTAGAGGCTAAAATGCATGCAACATGGAGGGGGATTGAATTTGCACACATGCTAGTGCCCAGTAATATCATCATGGATTTGGATAAAAAGAGCCTGCTATATGCTAGATGGTGATACACCGACTCCAATGGAGTACATAACCATATGCGGCAATATCACGTGTATTAAGGAGAGCAGGCAAAATATTTTGACCAAGCAGAAAAAAAGGAAGCAGCCGAAAATGCTAGCCGACAATCTTGTAGGTTGGTAACTTGATCAAATTACTAAATTAGTACCGAGTTTTCTACATCTTCTCAGTTTTTCAGGTACAAGAAAGATTTGCCTTCTATATTGGGTCGAGATTCAAGTTGGTGAATCTTTGGCAAAGTACGTGCAAGAAGGGGGCCGAATGATTTGATAGCTTGACTCTCACAAAAAGTCCTGAAATATTTTCATTATTGATTATCTATAGCTTCCTTGTTAAGGCGTGTCTAGGCGCGCCTAGGTGCCAAAATGACCCAATAGGGTGCACCTTGACTTGTGCCTTGACCTATATGCCGCCTTAGGGGTTTTTATGGGCCCCTAACCCTATATCTAGGTATTAATGTATATACAAGTCTCCTAATACTAAAACTCACGTTAAGTGTTGTTATTATTGTTTGCTTCGTAATATTTTTATTATTTTAACTTAATATCCTTTGTAATAATTAAACTGCTTTCTGGTAGTTGTTTAAATCTGATGTCTATGTTGAGGTATTCTTTAACATCAGTTAGCTATCTAATTGCAATGTAAATCATCATGCTACTTATGCCAAATCCCTTCTTACTTGTCATAGGAACTTCAAACACAATGAGCTTCAAATTCTAAATTTATAAAGCTGAAAATAATTCATTGGCTGTGGATGCTATGTAAAGTCATGTTATATCCTTAATCCCTTAATCAAGTCTGGAACTGATATATACAAGACGATAGGCTTCCATTAGAATTTCTTTTGTATATAATTGGCCCCTTAAAACCCATATTGATCATTAATATGATGTGCTTGAATTGTGTTCATACACGGTCCAAGAATTATTTTAGATTAACCTCAAATTATACACTGTATCCAAGTATAACTATTAGATTATATGTATATAATTATGTCTACAACAATAAAATTGTATACATCCAAGTTTAACTATGTGTTATATTGTATACAATGGGAAAAAGTCATTTAAATCATAAACGATATTTATAGAAAATGCTGTAATATATATCATAGAAAAATTGCCTAGGCGTCAAGGCGCCCAGCCTTGCCGCCTTAACAAGTATGATCTATAGCTGATGTGGTATCCATTATTTTTAGCAATCTATTAATCAAGGTTGTTAGAACCGAACCTGTAATCTAACCAGTGAGGCCTTTGGTTGTTGGTTCACTGGCTCAACTAGTGGTCTGACCGGTTCAATTGGTGACGTCACACTTCAAAATATATAAATGTCTTTGATACTCATGCAAAATATCCCTACAAAGGTTATGGAACATGAATAATAGCACAACTGCTCACAATAACTTGATAAACAGACCAAATAACAAATATTATTCTACTTATGGGCATACATATTCCAACATTTATTTAGTATTCAAAATTCATTAATGAAAAATAGCAGCAAAAATACATTTTTTTGCTAAGTGAGAGAATCGGTTCACCGGTTCACTGGTTTGATGCCGGTCAGACTTCATTTCCGGCTTTGAGAGGGGACCGAACCGGTAGAGTGATCGGTTCCCGGTTAAACCATCCGGTTCGCTTCGCTTCTGATAACCATGCTATTAATATAATTGAAATATGTCACCACA
Organism: Alisma plantago-aquatica; assembly: GCA_963693085.1. NCBI lineage: Eukaryota > Viridiplantae > Streptophyta > Magnoliopsida > Alismatales > Alismataceae > Alisma > Alisma plantago-aquatica. Next base: position 590,247,258 of record OY856409.1, read on the forward strand.
TAGGCTGCTAGGCCTCACACATACTTTATATTGAACTCTAGGCAAAAAATGATTTTTGTAAATTTCCTAGGTCAGTGACAAAACTGCCATGCTTTACGAATTATAATTGATACGAACCTCGTAGCATATTCTCATTCCCATTAGCTTGTACAAAATGCGGGAAACTTACCGATTGAAATGTCAATATGATGAATCGTAGAATAAGCAGTTGGCAAAGCTTTATTTAGTTATGTGGGTGCTTTTTCCCACTTTATCCTTCTTTGTGTGTGGCCTTCTTAGTCGCAAGCTTAGAACCACTTAATTAAAACAGGCCCACCATGATCCACTTAATTGATGCCTTCTATGTATTACACGCTATAAAGGTACAAGAAACAAAACATAGCATAACGTTCTTCCCCTACCTATATTAAACTTGCATACCTGTGTTGTACATGTACATGTTATAGGTGTATTACTTTATATCTCATTGACGTCATCCTCTAGGACCTATATTGATTTTATTATGATAGTTGTACATTAGTATCATGAAAACAGTATGTAAAAGTATCACAAGAGCTATATGAGTAGTATGTAAAATCACTATGTAAATAATATAAACTATAATAGATTATATTATATGAGATAAATATCCAATTTGAAATCTAAGATGTTTCCCAAAATAGTCGATTGACTGCTATGATAAGCTATAGGATACCCTAATATAATCTAATGTTTAGTTCATTATTCATTAACTAACATTGTCTAATAGTTAAGAGTAAATCCGTAACATAATGTTCTTTTACATTATAAGTCCATAAAATTGTAATAAATACAAACTTCTACATGTTGGCCAGTACCTACACTGAGCTATTTAGAATCAATCATATTACTTGATCACTGTGAGTGTCGTGAACAATTTAATAGTATTGTATTACTAAAAATCTAAATATCTACACCGTTTCACTACACAATTCACTTTTTTAGAAAGCTCCTGCTTAATGAGCCGCATTATGCTTAAGTGCTACGAGAACGTTTGCCACTTGCTTCTCACTGCGTTCTTTCCAAAACATCGAGAAGAACCGTGGATTGGAATCCCAATCTAAGATCTGGATTAGCTTTCTCTTTATTTATGGATTGTGTTCCCAAATAATATCTAGACTAACCCAATCCAGATCATGTGACACATCAGTCCAACTTGAACTGGCATAGTCTTGTTCCAAACATGGGCTTAGGGATCAACCAATAGTCATCCCATTTTGTCTAATTTTGGCTTGAGCTCTAATGCACATCTAATGTGCTTCATTCCTTGACTATATTACACTGGTGATCTATGGATTGTTCTTGTCCTTAACTTTTACCATGCTATAATTACTATATGAACCTAATCCTGAGCTGAGAGTTTTTAAGTGAAGGATGTTGTTTATAGAGTTTTGTCAGCTAGTACTTTTGGATTATATACAACTATTACCTGCTATTCCCTAATAGTATTGTACGTTAGTTGTTTCGTCATGAACACAATCACATGCCACTAATGTTTCACACCTCTTGGCTTTCATACTTGTTTGCGAGATAATGTGATCTTAATAGTTATTATATTTCATTTCAACTTCAAGTTTCAGATTATGTCATGTGTATTTGCTATACTAGTCTTGGTGGTTGTTTGTTAGGTTAAACATATGGTGGTTGACTTTACTTTTCATATAGATTATGTTATCAGTTTATCCATATTGGGATATATGAAAACTGCTTAGAGTATCTTTGCATTTGAAAAAAAAAATAACTTTGAAGATCCTAAACCAAAATTCATTTATATGAGACGAGGTAGTATCTTTCTTTGTTGTTTTCTTAAATGCAATTGTTGTTAACCTCTAGATAATAAGAGCCCTTTCAACTATTACATGATGGCCAAAGATCATAATCTTGGCAAATTTCCATGGGATTGATGCTTGGCCACTAGGGAGTTTTGATATGACCATGAATAATGAGAATGTCGCATACATATATACAATACTTGAACTATTCTTTTAGTCTGCATTCAAAAATATGTGACAAAAGGACATCATTGGCTTTATCTCTTAGTGATATATCTTGGAGCTCCGATTTTCCAGGTGAAATGTAATGATGTTGGTACTTTATGGTTGAAACCATCTAAGTTGTATGGAGTGGATGTACTGCAATGTGATACATTTCATTACAATGATTCTATTATTCGAATAGGTGGCAATATTCAAAATGACATTTTAATAGGATCACAACAAGATGATTGAAACAGAGGTGCGCAATTGTAATACTACATGAGTGACTGAAAGATCCTTTAGACCTAAAAGTACGCTTTTATAGGATAGTTATACAACCATCCATGTTGTATGAGAGTGAATGTTAAGGGTGAAGAAAGGTGTCTACAAGATGAATGCGAGATGCATATGCTAAAATAGATGTGTGGGAAGACAATGATGAGAGTGAGGATAGCGAGCATTGATGACGAGTTATGTGAAGAAAAAAGTAAGGGTCACTTGAGATGGTATGAACATGTTATCACAAATCCATAAATGTGTCAATTTGAAGGGTCCATGTAGCCCACCCCAACATAGTTTGGAATGAGGCGTAGACGACAATGGTGATGATATCCAACCATTCAAGTTTCCCCTCTAATGTCCTCGATACTAGCCACTTCTGTAAATTTCTTATTTGATGTTTTTTAACAAGATGTGTCTTTGCTCTCCCGCATGTACATCTTACTATTCTCATTTTGCCACATTTATGTGATAAACACTTTGTTTCTTCATTGCCCAACATCACTATCATACAAGATCGGTTGACATGTAAGTATGCTATAAAGTTTACCTTTCAATTTGATTTGAATCTTGACGTCACATGATATTCTTATTGTACTCCCGTCTCGCCTCTTGTACTTCTTTCCAAATGAATATTGATCCCAAGAAAATAGTCTTCACATTTTTGGGCAACAAACTCCATCCAAGTTGATCCACCTTCTTGAGAACTAGTTTGATTGAAGTTGCAAAGTAGAATACTTGTTTTATTGTTATGAATCTTCTAGTATGGATCTTTAAGACTTTAGATTCGAAGGATTTCTTTATATCTCTAGTCTGCTATTAACACCATTATTAGTTTCATTAATTAACAAAACATAATCGATTGAGAGTATGCATGAAGGGATCTAATGATGAACATGCTTCATTGTCTCATCCAAAGTCCAAACTAGAAGTATATGATGTATGATATAAATCTCATGCGGTCGACGCTTCCGTGGCTATGCATTATCTAGATTGATTGAAGTTTGCAAAGCATAATACCTGTTTTATTGTTATGAATCTTCTTGTATAGATCTTCAAGACTTTAGGTTCGAAGGATTATTTTATATCTCTAGTTTAAAATTAACACCAGGTTCGAAGGATTTCTTTATATCTCTAGTTTAAAACTAATACCGTTATTAGTTGGATTGATTAACACAACATCATTGACTGAAGTATATACATCCAGGGATCGAATGATGAAGATGCTTTATTAGCTCATCCGAAGCCCAAACTAGAAGTATATGATGCATGATATCAATTTTATGTAGTGAACACTTTCGTTGACGTACACTATCTTTTAACTTAGATCTGGTTCGCATATTAAGCTTTGGGGTGCATGAACAATGTTGATTCATCATGTTAAGTCAACAAAACATTTAGGCACCTTTACATGTTCAGCTTGCTGATACAACAACCTAGTATTGTTTGAACATTAGATCAACTGAACATTAGATGTTGAAGGATGATATTGTCAGGATCACGAGGATGGGAGATAGGATCATAGCTATCAATGTTGTTCTTGGGGATAGATTTTAAACATTATTAGCACTTATGCCCCCCAAATTGGCTTTAGTGAGGAGGCTAAAAAGGATTTTTGGGATAATATGGATGAATTGATGCAAGGAATACCGATAGAGGATATTGGGAGTTGATTTAAATTGCCATGTGGGGAGTAATAATGCTGGATATGAGAGAGTTTATGGTGGTTTTAGATATGCCAGCATAAATGGAGAAGGGGAGAGGATATTGAATTTTGCAGTAACATATGATATGATTTTAGCAAACAACCATTTCGTGAAAAGAGATTCTCATAAGATTATTTTCAAGAGTGGGTGCAATTATAGTTGAATTGATACTTCCTTGCAAGGCAGGTGAATTGTAAATTATGCAAGGATTGTGAAGCGATCCCTGGCGCATAACTCACCACCCAACATAGATTGTTGGTTCTGAATATTAACATGAAGATCAACAAAGGCAGGCATAACATAAATCAAGAAATTGTTTTTTTATGATAAACTCATCAAGGATCAAGTGGTAGAATCTCAAAGGAGAAAAGGAATTAGCTTTTTATGATAAACTCATCAAGGAGGGCACTTGGAATTTGGAATCTGATGTTAACAATATGTGGCATAATAGGAGCTCCTGCATAACAAAAATTGCCAAAGAGATTTTGGGGGAGCCTAAAGGGTGTGGGCCTTCACAGAAAGAGACTTGGTGATGGAATGATGAAGTAGATAAGGCTAATAAACTCAAAAGGGAGATTTGTTGGAGCCTGTCAAAATCTCGAGATGATGCAACTTTTCAGAGATACATGCAAGCAAAGAAAGAAGCTAAAAAGGTTGTCCAAGAGGCAAGGTCTAGATACTTTGAAGAGATTTATAAGAAGCTGGACACAAGAAAAGGTGAAAAAGATATATATGAAATGGCTCGTATAAGTGAAAGGAAAGGACGAGACTTGTATCAATTAAAATGCGTCAAGAATGAAGATGGTCGAGTGTTGGTGTCTGTTGAAGAATGATGATATCAAGAAGCAATTGAGAAACTACTTTTAGAAACTTTTCAATGGAGATGCTGTAAATAATGTAAGAGAGTCATGTGACATGGATACAAGAGATATTATTTTCACAAGATGAGTTTCGCTATCTGAGGTCAAAAATGCTTTAAAAAAGATGAAAACGAGAAAGGCACGCAGACCATACGATATTTCTATTGATTTTTGGAAGAGTATGGGGGATGAAGGAGCTATGTGGTTAATAAATATCTCTCATAAGAATATGAAGACCAAGAAGATGCAAAATAAGTGGAGAAATCATACTATAGTCCCCATCCATAACAACAAAGGAGATGTTCAAGGCTGCACAAACTATAGAGGTATCAAGTTGATGAGCGACACTTTTAGCTTTGGGAGAGGATCATTGAGCAAATGCTAAGATCTATAATGCAGATATCAGACAACCAATTTGTTTTCATGTCGGAAGATCAACAAACATATGTTATTTTTCTGATAAGGATGCTTATGGAGAGGTATAAAGAAAGCAAAAGAGATCTTCATATGGTTTTCATTGATTTGGAAAAAGGCTTATGATTAAGTACCTATGGACGTGTGGATGGTTTTGGAGAAAAAGGTTGTCCCAATCCAATACTTTGACTTGATTGGAGACATGTATGATAGCTCAACTGTAAGTGTGAGGACTCCTAGAGGAGAGACACCAACAATTCCTATCACTGTTGGGTTACATTAAGGATCAACACTCAACCCATATCTATTCATGCTTGTTATAGATAAGTTGACAAAACATGATCAGGATATTATTCTTTGGTGCATGTTATACGTTGATGATATTGTATTGATTGACAAAACTAAAGATGGATTAAATGATAAAGTTGAACACTGAGTATTCTATGATTGGAAGATCTCTCTCAGATTAAAAAGTAAAAGAACAATGATGGAGCCATAAATTGGGTCTCCCATCTTGTGTTTTTTTCCTTACATTCACATCAAGATGTTTGTAATGCATGCTTGTTCCCAATAAATGGTTTTACTAACAAATGCATTTATGAACGCTTTTTGCTTTTTTTGTAGGTACTTTGACACTAATTGATGGAAGGGAGAGATGGAGGTTGATCCTAGGACTTCCCCAATCTTGGAGAAGCTCAAAGAGATGCCAAGATCGACCCCAACTCTCCAAGGATAAAATTGAGCAAAGAGCACCAACAATTTATAGATTAAAGTGTAGTAGAAAGCCCTCAGTACGACTGTGTACTTCGCCGCGACCATGCTATAAGACCCAAAATCTAGAGAAGTCACAGGATCTTCGAGAACCAAGACGCCTGAGCCACCACGACCATGCCAGAAAAAACGGCCGTGGCAAGATAGACCCACCATGGCCGTGCCAACCAAAACGACCTTGGTGGCACCTTCATCAAGACGACCGTGCTGAAAAGAACAACCAACTCCTCCATCACCACGACCATTCTACCTTCACACCACCACGCCCGTGGTACCTATCACGGTTGTGGTACCTTCCAAAACTCCACTTTTCCCCTGACATTTTTACATTCCACCATGAATGTTTCCAAATACTATGACTGAGCCTATACCTACCCATCACAACTGTGGTGACCACCTAACCCCAATGCTTCCTACTACCATTTTAACCACTTTACCCTCACTTAACCTAGATACCCTTGGCTACTATCTAAACTCTAGTGGCGTCTGGGAGTTAAGGTTAGCTTCTGTTAGCTACAGTTAGCTCCCCTTAGTTGCCACCTACCCTCTCCCGCTTCCATCACTGATCTCCTACTCCCCAAACCCTAGTTTATTAGGGTTTTGACCATACCCATCCCACTTTCCATGCTATACCATCCACTTGGAGGAGCTCGAGGTTGCAACAACTGGAGCTAAAGATAACCCACATTGATGGAGCTTCTCTCTTCTTCCCCTTCTTTTGTTCTTTATTTGACTGTGAGTATCTAAGCCCATTTGTTGGTTGTTTGGGGGCAAAATACGTAACTTTGACATCATGTTGGAAAATATTTATGCATTATACTTGATTTTATTGCCAATAGCTATGTGATTGCTTGCTCTACATTCTTGCCTCTTTCTATGGTGATTGATGTATGACAACACCTAAGATATAGGGAGAAGGGGAAAAATGGGGCTAGAAGAGGAAAAACTCGTAAGTCAATTAGTGGATCCTTAGCTAGTTTTCCTCTTTTCCCACCTATCCCACTACTCAATTAACCCTAGGTGTGAGATCTAAGAATCTAGGTATGCTCCTCCATATCAAGGAATGAGGTTTCGGCGAAATTGGCAAAATTTCTCCCAAAAATTTCGATTTCGATGGGATCTGGTACCGAAACGTGCGACTGTGTCGATTTCGATGAGTTTCGCCAAATTTCGATGAATTTCGATGAATTTCGATCAATTTCGTCAAGTTTCGATGAAAATTTCGATAATTGCAATCCTTGTTGTTATTGTTGTTTTTTGAAGAGGAGCAAAGGGGGATTGGAGTTATTTCACCATTTAGTACTCATACATAGCATATACTTATAGTATATCATAATTGCATTGCATTTCCCTAATATTTGCTATTCAAATTATTAAGTACTCATGCAATGCATGCTCTTTTAGTTTTTGCAATGTAGATGACATATATCCTAGTGGTGGTTTATTAGACAATGAGGGTGTTAGGAAGCCAACCACACCAACAAATAATGATTTAGCTTGGAAACATTGCACTAGTGTTCTTGGGACCAATGAAATGATTGACTATTGAGTCAATATCAACAACAAACTATCAACCCAAGTAAAATGTGTGGGGATGCCCTACATATCCAATACTTGATATTATAACACAAATAAGTACATGCATGTATATAGCTCATACTTGTAAAATTGCATAACTTAATTCCTACATTTTCTCATCGAAACCCTTCATCAAAATCCTCAAGAAACAGGACAACTCCCTTACCTCCCACGTGAAGGACCCCCCCTCCCAACCTACCCCCACATAAAATTTTATTGCATAAAACGATACATTTAGGTGTAGAGATCACGCCTGTAAAATTTCATAAATTAATTCGTTCATTTTGGCGTCAAAACGGGCACGATTGCATCTATCAAAATTTTTGTCGAAATTTCCAAAAATTTCGGTTTCCATGCTGTCGAAACGGTATCGAAATCGGATACCTCGTTCCTGCTCCATATGCACTTAGCAAAGAGCATGTTAAGTGGTTGGATAGGGGGTAATAGGAGGTGAAATACTCTTCTCCTACACCCCATACCACCCCTTGCAATAAGTGTATTAGTAGAATCATTCCTAGAACCTAGACTTCGATGATCTAAACTAATGCTTACCTATTCCTTAGTCAAAGGAACCTCGTAAGGTTTTATGGGAAGTGGCAGAGACTAGTTCCCCTATACACCATGATGCCACCCATGACCAACTAATAGGATAGGATTCATAATCTACATTATTCCTTGTTGTTTTGGTTTGATAGCTTAACTATTGGACGTTTCTGCATGAATATGACCCTTATACATGGTTGATATTTACATATCCCTCAAACAACCCACTACCCTCATCACTTGCTAAAGCCCTAAATGCCTTCTTGCTAGCTAGTGATGAGTTAACTTAGCTCACTCTCTTGCTCTCTAGTGTTAATTGAATAGTTATTGGTGAATAGGCTTTCTTAGTTGAATGCCTTTATAAGGATTATTTGGTTAATTGCTAATTAGAATAGACATTGCTAGTGTATTTCATTGTAACCTAATCTAGTGTAATTGCTCGCTTGTTTAGTTTGTTAACTCTCATTGCTAGTATAACTTAGATTTCATTTCGCCGTGTCAACTACATTGTCACCTAGTGTAATCAATCCTTCCCTCCCTGCTCTCTGGTTCTGACCGGTTTATTATGAAGATCCTACCTACCTTAGAAAAATCATGTCATAGAGACCATAAAACTCGATACCCTAAAAACTCCAAATTCCGCTCTAGGAAGTTAAAGAAACAGTCTAGTTCTAGTGTCTCCCCACTCCCTATGGAATTTGACCCCGTACTTGCTGCTCCTATGCTACATCCCGAGCCTGTGCGCTTGCAGCTCGTTTGTATCAAGAGTGTGCCTCATCTACAACTTTGTTAGCCAAACCTTAGGCGCATTGTTGAAGTAATTAATGTTCCATTTATTATGTTAATGGGCCAGCCCATATGGTTGTCTTAAGTCCCAAGCATGCTCGAGTCACAAGCATGCTTGGCACAAGTATGCATGTGATATAGAAGGATAGTCAATATCTAAGAGAAATCCCTTTCCTATATATAGGATAAGGGGATAGTTACAAACTTGTGGTTCAAGCATGCTTGCGACTCAAGCATACTTATGCCTCAAGAAGCATGCTTGGGACTTAGGACAACTATATGGGCTGGCCCGTTTACATAGTAAATGGAATATTAATGACTTTAACACTCCCCCTCAAGATGGAGTTTGGGAGAATCCCAAGTCATTTTGCAAACATATAGACTACAATAAAAAAATCACACACTTACAAGAATATTACTTCCCCTCTATATTATAATCAAATACTCTCCCCTTTAAATAGATAATCAAATATGTTTTCAAACAATCTTTGAGCAATCTTTGAACAACAACTCTGTAATTCTCCAAGCAGGTCAAAATCAAGTTATAGGAGTTTCTTGACTTGAATAAAAATAAGTGACATCTTGAGAAGTGGTATGTAAAAGCAAGTTAAAGCAAGCGGCTCATCTCAATTGCTAGCGCCGTCGAGTAGTCCACAGAGTGTTGGGTCCCAAGTAGAGTAGTAGTCAACGTGTAAAAGTACGGACAAGAGAGAGACTAGTAGCAATGTAGGCGGAATTAATCTTTGCCGCTAGCGTTGTCAATTAGTCCAGAGAGTGTTGGGTCCCGAGTAGTAGTCAACGCGCACAAGCACAGACAAGAGAGAGACTAGAAGAGACGTAGCCGGAATGAACAACCTCTTGTATAAATCAGCAAGCAACAAATATTGTCAAGATGTAAAGTTGCAACATTATAGAATTCTTCCTTCCTTTATTCTTCATTTCCTCTCCTCCATCTCATACCGTCCTCTATTCCCCCCCTCACGCCAACTACAAAAAGAATCAAGAGAGTGATTGGGGTGGAGAGTCATAAATCATAGTAGAGAAAATGGATATATAAGAATATGTGGTAGTAGTTGATAAGCCGAGTCAATACAATGGAGATCGATCTTGCAATACATGAGGGGTGGTTTGAGGGAGGGTGGGCACATAAAAAAAGAGTATTAGAAATAAAAATCTAGCAACATAGAGGCATCATTGAATTTTTGTTTTGTTTTGTGATGGAGACACTCATGAGAAGCGTTCCAACATGAAGCGGGGGATAGCATTCCTGCGGGCAGCCAACAACCGCCAAAGGCGGCGGCCGCCCACAAGGGGGTGCTCCTCTTTGGCTCTCTTTCACGTGGCTTTAAGGGCTCAAGATCAAATGCTCTGATACCATGTAAAGAAATATAGAAGAATAGTCGATATACTGATAAGAGAAATCCCTTTCCTATATATAGGATGAGAGGATAATTACAAACATGTGGCTCAAGCATGCTTGCTTTCCTATATATAGGATGAGAGGATAATTACAAACATGTGGCTCAAGCATGCTTGTGACTCAAGCATACTTGTGCTTCAAGCATGATTGTAACTCAAGCATGCTTGAGACTTAAGACAACCATATGGGCTGGCCCATTTACATAATAAATGGAATATTAATTACTTTAACACGCATCAAACAGATATATGGGCAGCCATGTTACATGGGAGTGAATGTTGTGCGATGAAGAAACAAGGTCTCAACAAGATGAATGTGGCTGACTGCGTATGGCGAGATGGATGTGGCAAGACAAGAAAAAATCGCTTGAGAAATGACTATATCATGAACAAAGTGGGGGTGACGAGCATTGAGGACAAGTTGTGTGAGGGTCGATTGAGATGGTAAGAACATCTACAATGCAGACCCACTATAGCGCCTATACAAAGAAATGCTGCCGAGTCAAGCACAATTGAAAGAAGAAGAGGGAGACCTAAATTAATTTAGGAAGTGCTAATTAAGATAGATTTTGAATTTTTACATTTTGATCGGAATATGACCCATAATAGAGCTGATTGGAAAAGAAGGATCCATGTCGCCGGCCCCAACATGGTTGGGATTGAGGATTAGATGATTATAATGTTGCTGAAATCAACTGAACAATGTGAGATGTGCTTCAATGCATTTTTGAGGGGCTTAAAGATTCGCTTCACACCTTTTGTCTTGGGCAGCTAAGACCGTTCAATTTCAATAAAAGATGTGACTCCGTCAAACCATACTAACAAAAGCAAATTCTAGGTCTGTTTTCAATATTTTGTTCATTTTGCCAACCCTTTCAAATAAATATCCTTCTAGAAAACACTGTGTTCACCACTTCCTTTCTTCTTGTTTGTAGTTATTATCATTCCATATAAAACATCGTTAAAATAGCTTCCATGCATTATTTGCCTTCTTCACCAAGTTGTACCATTTTATGAATCGAAGATAAATTTAAGTTTAAACCAGATGCTAAATGAATTCTGGCTAAATGCTTAATGCATGCAAGCTGAATATAGGTTTCAGGGAGCTAATGTGAAGGAAATGGAATCTCCAGCACATTTAGAGGGTTTAGGTGAAGGGGGAAGTCTTTTGGGCTGCATCCTGTTGGTCACTTGGTTTGAATACTTCATAACACATGGCAATGCCCTATGGCTATAGGAAGAGGCCTAGTTGATGATTTAGATGCAAGGCAGAGTTAGAATGCTACTTGACCTGCACCCTGTTGGTTGGGATTTAAGGAGTTTGGATATTTAGGGAGTCTAGATTCCCAAAAAAGTAATGCCAATTTAGGAGAAATCGAAGATTTTGGACTTTAGTTTCAGCAATATTTTAAAAAGCGTGAAGCGGGAAGCAAGCAAACAGGACCTTGTAGCTGCTTAAACGCCATGCGGGTGATTAAGCGGGCGCTTTTAAAAAGAGGATGCTTTAGTTTTTGTATATATTTTTATATAATTAGTAATTACACACATATTATAAATGTATATATACATATATATATGTATATATAATTATATATTATGAACTTTAGAACTATAAATCAAGTGTATGTATATAACTTTGAACTGATTATACTTTGCATAAATTTCTATTACTAGTAGTATAATATAATATGTGACCATGTTAGCATCAATATTCCGACATGTAAGTATTACTCTACTAGTATTCCTATACTTTCACAACAATAATAATAATGCAATATTCCTGTCACTGATATATTATATAATTAGTAACCACTAGCCAAGAACTATGCAATTAACAATAAAGCAAAGTACATCTATTAAATTAGTACACAAAATATGATATAATTTGAAATAGTAGACTGTAAACTACATACTTGTTTACTTACTAATTGGACCTGGTAATTTATATTATCAGCAATAAATCAGGAATGGTAGTTGTAATTGCATGTAGTAGTAGCAGAAGAATCCATGATTTGTACTTGCATGTGATGTGTGTAAGTTCACGTGTAAACAATATTCATATATGAATATACGATCTCTATTTCTTATCTATATAGATTTTTGTAAGTATCTATGTATATGAAGTAGAAATCACTATCTCAACATGTTTCAATGTTTTTTCATCAAACAGGGATGAAAGCAGGAAACATCACAAAAAATTGGCCCATAAAGTGGCCTAAGCAGTAAAAAGCGGGTCCATGAAGTGGCCAATAAGTGGCCTAGGCGGGAAACAGCGGACGCTTAATGGCAGTCGCTTTACTGGGCTATTAATAGCAAATTAAGCTCCCAGGTGCCTTGGCTGCTTAAGCGGTCACCTGGGACGTTTTTTAAAACACGGATTTTCAGTTTGACCCTAAATTTGAAGGTTTGGAACCATGAAAAGTTGGTTTTCGGGGTAACTGAATTTCACTAAGTTTGAGAAATTGTTACCCTAACTGGACATGTCCCTAGTGGTATATCCTTAGTTTCTATTCAATTCAGCACTAAACGTTCACAGCCTATAATCAAAATTTGGTTATATAGGCATTTGATATTTATTGAATATTAACAGTAGCCCTAACTAAGCAGGATCTTAGTGGCATACCCTTAGTTTATGTTTCTATTTGTGCAGTTGTGAGTCTTGTGTTTGATAGAAGCTAAGTGTACATGATAAATTTTCTTAATAGAACCTTTAATGGCAACTGATTCACAGTAGACATTGCCTATCCATGCCCAGTATAGTCCTAACCTTAACTTAAACTAGAAGCCTCTTTCAGATATGTATACATTGGGATTGAAGGGTTGTCCCATGCTCTGGCATCCCCACAGAGAGCCACTAATTCAGTTGGCTTGCTTCCCTTGTTTGCCATCGGATTCCTTTACAGCTGTAGTTCTATATTCTGTTATAGTTGTACTTATGTTATCGAAGGGCTGGCATCTTCCAACTTCAGTTAACAAGCATAACCTTGCCACTTCTATGGTTTGATCCATTTGCCAATTAAAACTCATTTTTGTTGAAACCGACTTTGCATAGAAGCTGTGGTGGGAAGTAATAGTTCCTTGCTCTAATTGAATAGCTTTCCTTTGTTTCAAATGAAGAGAAGAACCATGTTATGAGATACTTAATCACATTCTATAACAAGTGAATCCTCCTATTTTGTTGCTGAGTCACATGCCACATGGTCTGTCACGCCTCTTTCCTGCCACCCGACCCCTTGTTCTACATTGAATCATATCCAGTGTCGGATCCAGAATATACTAGGAGGGGCTGAAATCAATGTATATGTAAATATGGTTGTCTTACCACATGGGGGCCGAGTTAAAATAATTGTTGCCATTCAGAATTGAACTCGCACCACTACCTGGGTGGGTGGGGGGGGGGAGTCCCAACAGCCCCCTGACTATGCCCCTGATCGTATCCAAGGGGTTTGGGCAAGCAAACTTGGTGCCTTGCTTTCACTTGGTAATGACAACGTCAAGTTATATGTGGAATCCTGACTCAACACTTCGAAGTGCTCCCTTTAACTGTGGTACTTGGTCTTAGTACTAGACATCGTGCTATGAGAGAAAAGAAATGGTGCATGCTGATCTCACAAGGGACTTCTAGTGAGATATATCAGTTAGTTGGATGATATCAAGTTTACTGTGTACATGATTTGACAAACTCTGCATAATAGTCTCATGTACATTTAATTTGTCTTGAATGATTTGTCCACTCAAATATCTCTTATTATGGTACATTTCCAAACTTTACATGAATCTGTGCTGTGCAAGGTTCTTCCATTTTCAGTGCCTATGGGCCAGCGAAATTTAAAGCCATGACTATTTTAATGGAATAACCATAAATTACATTAATGAGACTGAACTGCATGCATCCTGCCTTAATCTAAATAATGAGCAATCATATCTTCCAAATGTTTGATCACTGAAAAATGGATGAACCGTAAAAGGTACGTTCATTTAAATTTTATGAAATGTATAAAAGGGCTTAGGTGATATTCAGGTGAGCAATTTTTTCAAAGAAAAAATGGGCTTTTATGAAAGATTTCTTTTCCAGAATATGAAATTTGACATTATATTTTTCATGAGTTTGGACCTAGAATAGTTTTTATCTATGAAGCACGGATACTCCAAAACAGGTGCCGTACCCGTATCCGATACGTATTGGATACCAATACTCCGTGGATACTCCTGGATACGTATCGGATACTCCTAATTTGTATCCTATCGTATCCAGGCAGTAAAAACTAGAAAAAAAATCTGGGCATGACATTGCTTGATTAGCATTTGACACCAGCTCATGTATCAACCCTCTCTGCTAAGTAGTAGCTTGCAGCAAGGCTGTCATAGTTGCTTCCTTGAAGTAGTTCAAGGTTAGTCACCATTCCTCTTGCTAAATGCCAATCTTCCTTCTTCTCTTTATTGTTTCTACCTCCTATGTTTTTTGGGATTTCACTTTTGTAAAGAACTTCAATATGTAATTTGGATTTTTGTTTGTTCTTTATTGCAAACCAATTCATTCACCTTTACATGGTACTTCCGGATGCTTTCCCTGCTAAGGTGCAAGTTTTATGCACGTTGATGTCCTCCATATTCTATGAAAGGCTTCAATTTAGTATCGTTGGGTTAACATGCCTCTTGTTTTGGTGACTAAATCCATTGTGATTTATTCTGGATTTCTATCTAGACAATATCTATTTCATCTCCTTTGAAGATAATCATTGCATCCCCATCCTTATGTCTCCCCCTATGAAGCACCGATACACCAAAATAGGTGTGCTACTAGTATTGAATACATATTTGATACTAATACTCCCTAGATACTCTCTAATACATACCAAATACTTCTTAAGTCGTATTCCTTTTTTTATTAGCAGGAAATGACCTCAATGCAGCCAGGATACAACCAACCCATTTAGCAGCCAAGAGAGCCCCCCGCTCGCGTGATCCCTCAAAATCCCAAACCATGTGACTTCCAGCTCGAGACTCCCCCTATTGTATTGTGATTTGAGAATGAAATTGGTATTTTCTGTTAAAATTTCAAAATAAACATTAAAAAAACTGTTGTATCCATGTTGTACCCGTATCTTATATTTTTGAAAATTGTCGTATCCTCGTACTGCACCCGTACCCGTATCCATTTCTGTATCTGTATCCGTGCTTCATAGTAGCTAGCTATACATGAGAGAAGATAGTTTGGTATTACAGATGACACAACTCACTTTACAACACAACATTACATGATACATGAAATGTGAAAGGTTTAGAATATGATATTATCATGTCTTTTTGTAACTTGTCTCACATTAATATGAATGAAAGATCCCTTTTTAAATCATTGTTTGATATTATAGCATTGGTTTCCATTTTCTTTAGAAATATTGTGATTTTTGAATGAAATTTGATTGTCTTCATCTATTTTTAAAATAAATATATTGGTTATTTTTAAAAATATTAAAATAAATATAAAAAAAATTGCCGTATCCATGACGTATCCGCGTACCCGTACTCGTATCTGATACGTATCTGTATCCGTGCTTCTTAGGTTTTTAGTGTTCCTGTCAAATGTGGAAATAGTTTATGGTTGTTATATCAATAAAACCTGGTGTCTAATGTTTCGCCTAGCACTGGATATTTCTGAACTTTCACATAAACTACTTTGTGTAACCTAATTTTCCGTAACAATTAAATAACTCATACATCATATCCTTTTCTTTGGCATGCTACAATTCTTTTATACTGCGGCTTACCATTTTTTATTGTCTGTATGCTTTTTAGAATTCCAGCAGTTTCACAAACAGCATAAATCTCTTCATATTGATTCATCTTATCCTAATCTGAAGTGTGTTTAATTCCGGATTAGTTGGCATGCCTGTAATCATGTGATATACTAAGAAAATAGTTAATATTGAAAACAAACATCTGTTAGAGGGTAATCATTCACACAACTAAAATTAATCATTTTTGAAAATTAGTACGAAAAAGTGTAATGGGCAAAAACTGAATCTTGGAATAGACCAATGAAACAATAGCAATAGGGCTTAGGGTTGTGGGGACATGTCTACCTCTTTTATTTCATGAGTGGAAATATCGACTCACTATATTTAAAGCTATAAAGCAATATTCTGACTTAAAATCAATGTGCCTACTGCATCAGATACTTCATTGCATGCACAACATGATTTTGGAAGAATTATCACGAATGATATATGATTCACAACTTAAAATATCGCAATATGGTGAATCCCCAATGTATCCACCCCTTCCGTTCATCTTCCTCCACCATTTAGCAATCCCTTTTGAATCCACCACCCTCATGACCACCAACATCCACTAATTGTTTCTCCATTCAGAATGTGTGTTCATTCATCTCCACCACCTATCATTGAAACGCCTTAATCTCTCTACTTCCTCACCATCTTGACACCTGCTACAATACCCCACTATACTTGACGCTGGGAACAGAGGGTTTTCAAGCCATCTTATCTAGAGGGCAGGGAGACATTGATGCAGACCATGTTGCAAACAAAATCAATTCATATCATTGAACTCTACTAGACCACCCCCCCCAGTAAAGACGTGTATATAGTTAGTGTATTGGGAGCTCTAATTGGCTTATTTCCGCTTGAGACCCAATCAACGAAAGAATAAAAAACTAATTAAGTAAGGACTTACAAGCAAGTCCCTAATATTTCACATAGGTCCTAAAACTAAAATAATTGCATAATAGACCCTAGACTAAAAGTAATGCGCAACAATTAAATGAAACAAAAGACAAACATAAATAAAAGACGACTCATGACACTCTAATCAAGAGGTGCCAAACCCTAGCCAGGCTTTGGATGAGCATGCTATCTTACATCTCACAACCTCCTCCTACACCTTCCCTATGGTAGCAGTTGTCGACCCAAGCAAACCCCATGTCGCCATGTCCCCACTGGGCCCCAACCACACCCTCTCTCCAACAAAGCTGACAACATACTGTTACCCAATAGTTCCCTCATCTTTGTCTCCCTTACACACGGGGAACAATTTTTGATGGCAACTGGCATAGTTGCAACTTGCAAGTACACAATTTATCCTTAATTTATTCACACAGTGTTTCTTGTCCATTTCTTGGATCGTAAAACATTCCTAAATCATTTATGGTAGGTTTTGGGAGATTCAAATCCACATCAGATGCCATGAAATCCGTACACACCTGCATATCTCAAATTTAAAATTCTAGGTACAGTTAAACTTCATTCGCACACACCATGGTGCTTAATGAGGACTTCCAAACCAAGATGGTCGAGATCGATGGTCTCTTTGTTGTACATGACAAAAAGAGCAACTTGATCAAAGGTATGATGACCACTTCGACCAAGTGGATAGAACACCTTTTGCAACAAGAAAATTTGACACTAACAACGATTAGAAAAACAACAAACAATAGAGGACAACCTGCTGTAGATGTCCCCACGTGACCTTAGCCAGGTCGATAACTACATGTTGATGCTCCTGACTTTCATGGAATCAATGATCTCAGCAAGCTCTATCACTGGTTGTAGAGCACTGAGGCATTGTTCAACGGGCACTAGTCGACATCGGAACATTATTGCTATTTGTTGAGGCAAAGTTGCGAGGTACTTTTCTTGCGTGGTGGATACAACTGCGCTATGCTCCTCACATGAACACTTGGAATGCCATGAAGTGCATATGGAATCCTTTACTGTTCTCGTGAACTACAAACAACTATGCCTCAAGCTATATAATCTGGAGCAGGCCATAGACACAATGGGTGAGTACACACAAATTCTACGACTTGGCTGAGATTAGCTGGGATGACACCACAGTGATCAAGATGTTTCAATGTGTTCTCTTTGCCTCCATTGCCACTACTTTAGCTACCTCTTGCATCTCGAGCATGGTCGATGCTATACATGTCACAATATTGATAAAGCATGAGCAAGAGTATCTGGTTTTTATGGAGAGCTCACTTGGTGACACTAGATCGCATCTGCCCCGACCATTGTCACTATTTCCGTCATGCAATCCACTCTCGCGTCCTCGTCAAAAGGCTGTATCAATACCTACTGAGGCATGGTTCCTCTCATCACAGGGGTTGGTGCGATGGACACAATCCCACCAGCATCCTGGTCACATGATGATTTTGATATCTGCTGCCAATTGAGAAGAATATGCAGAATATGAGGATATCCATCCATGCACCGATCCATGTGACAAGAAGGATGCCTATTAGGATCAAACACAACATATCCTACAAATTTGAACACTTGAGATTACCCTTCTGAATCATATGCTGCGCGTGCTATCACTTAGAGCAACTGAATTGCCACATGACTCACTGGAGGATCGTCTTTGTCAGCTAAGGTGAATTGATGCTGGACAGTCGGCATCGTCGGATCTGATTCAGGCTTGGCGTTCCTCGTGAGAGTCTGAGTCAACTGATTAGGGTCTTTGTCAAGTCAAATCTCCCTTTTAGGGGCTTATTTGTTGTTATAGAGGTTTACTTATTATTTCAGGACTTACTTTATTTTCAGTCAACTGAGTTTTATTTTATTGTATAGTTTGATATAGTCATAGTTAGTTTATAAGTCAAACTTCTCGTGCCAGTTAGGGTTCGTCTATTAAGACTATTATAAATACTAGCATGGGGTACACGTTTGGGTAGTCTATTGAGTATTGACAGTTGTTGAACTTGCGAGTCATACTTTTATATAAATTAGCCTGGACATGTTTTAAGACCATCTCAGCATGACAATTTCAAGTTTCTACCAATGAGTTTCACTTCAAGGAGTGTATCCTTTCCTATTTGCTAACCATAAAAACACCTCTTGCGACCCATGGCTCGCTGATGCTAGTGCCTTTCTTGCTACCATCTTTTGTGTCTGCAGTTATTCTAAGTTACAGTGCAGGGTGTTGTGACTCGTCGGTACAGAGTGGCCAGATGGAAAGGTGGGCTTAGAGACGGACAGTGGGATGAGGATTGGAGAGGGGGTGGGGTGAATAAGCTAACCAGTGCAGGTGTGTGACAGCGGTGTTGGAAGACCATTGATGATGCTGGCTCCCCCTGTACCAATGGTGTGCCAACATCAATAAGATTCGTGCTGAAGGCTGTCGTTTGTCTCTTTCCTGTATGGGTCTTACTATGAAATTCTGAAACTGCGATAATTGACCATTAGATAATTGTTTGATCTTTACCTTATATTTATTTATTTACAAATTAATTTCTTTTTTTTTTCCGACCAAAAAAAGAAATTAATTTGTAAATAAATAAATATAAGGTAAAGATCAAACCGTTTTCTCCTACTTTTCTAGGAGCCGAGGTGTCTTCCATCCAATTCCATGATTTCATCGCGAGTATGCAGCATAATGTGTGTTTTCTTCTGACCAGATTTAGCGTAATATATCAATTGTATGTACACTACATGTTTGTATCTTGACTATTTTTCTAATTGTCATAAGCGATGCAGATGAACATATGAGAATGATGTTGCTATTAGTCAGGCTCAATTTACATGATAGGCTTATGCTTGACATGGTTAAAAGTCGATAGTACTGTTGAAATTACAGATCACAACCCTTCCCTGTGCTTCCTCTTATAACACCCCTTCAGTGCCTTCCTCGTAGGTAATCCTAGGCTGCTCCTCTCCCACTCCTAAGCAGCAAGCAGGAGTGACATGGTGAAGACATTGCCATTATCACAGGATGCCATCATGCTGCTGCTGCTTTGTCCTAGCCACGAAAGTTAATGGCTCAGCTTGGAGGGGAAGAGAGGGGTGTTGTGGTCGCCTGCTGTGGTGGCAACACCTCCACAGTCACTAGGGTTGGTACGACTAGTGGCCTGGAGTTGAAGGAGATAGAGACGCGTGGAGGGGGCAGAGGAGAGGAATGCAAGGGAACCTCGTGTGTGATTAGATTATTTCCGCTTCAGCTTAGGTTGAGTATGTACTTAATGTAATTTGTAGAATAGGATTCATTTTCTAACCCTGTCAAACTGTAGACGTTGTTCTGTAGTTTAAAATGAAGAGGTCTCGTTCATAACTAGTGATTGAATCTACATCCTTCATTGGTTGAAAGAACTACTTAGTTCTCTAGATGCTATTATATTTATATCATCTATATGAAATAATTTGTTTTTTAGTAATGTGATGCATGCATTTTGTATTTTAGTTTTCTTTTCACCTTTTGTTATATTTGAGATTTTTTTTTGGTGATCAGCAATCATCTCATATTTTCACAAACTTTTGCAGCCATATCTCTTTGATATTTTAGAAGCCCATGACCTAGTACTGGGAAACTGGAAATCACAAAGCACTGAAATGGGAAGGTCACTAATTGAAGATCGTGAATTGGCATTTTCAACAGTTGAAATTGGCAATTATGGTGAAAAATGGATAACTGTAAAGAACCCTAGTGAAAAACCAGTTATTGCACAGCTTATATTGAACTCTGGCGTACTAATTGATCATTGCAAATCTATGGTCGGATTGTCATGTCATATTTTCAGTAAACCGTCTCCTAGAATATTGACAGTAGTACCTATTGAAGGTTTCTCCTTGTCAGAGACTGCAGTTGTTGATGCTTCCATACCTCCATTTGGAAGTTCTAAACTAGGGCCTATTCTTTTCCATCCTTCTGATAGGTGCACATGGAGGGGCGCAGCACTTATAAGGAATAACCTTTCAGGTGTGGAATGGTTGCCTCTTCAGGGGTTTGGTGGCTCAAGATCCTTAACTATTTTCGAAGAGTCCCGTCCAATTCAAAGTTTGGTATTCAATCTTGACTGGTTATTGCCTCTCAACCTGTCAGTGGAGCCAAAGCTTGGGAAGGATATCTCGAGTTCTGCCTGTTCTAGGTCAATTTCTAAAGAACTCATACTGAGGAATACAGGGGAACTTCCTTTTGAGGTAGTTAAGTTGCAGGTATCTGGAAACAGCTGCGAGTTGGATGGTTTCAAAATTCGCACGTGCAGAGGCTTTGCTCTGGAACCTGGAGAATCCATGAATCTCCACATCTCATATCAACCAGATTTTTCGGGTTATGAGGTTCAGAAGGATCTCAAATTGGCATTGGCCTCGGGAGAAATTGTGATCCCGATGAAAGTAAACATTCCTCTATACATGGTAAAACAATGTCGAAGAACATTCTTGTGGTCATTTTTGAGAATTCTGTTTCTAATCACGTGTGTGGGGTCTGCCGTCACTGCCATGCTTATCGGTCTGCCCCATGTATCCTCGGTATTCCATGGAAATCACATGATAAAGGGTGACAATATGGACGCAATTGTACCAAGCAGCCAGGTTATGAAATCTGCTAAAGTTCATCGAAATTCACAAAATTCGAGGTAGTAGTGATTCTTAGACTTCATTCTCTCTTTTTTTATTCTTTTTCTTTGCAAGTGCTGTAATAACATGGTCAAAGTATCCAGGTCGAACAGAGATAATGTGAAGGCAGGTGAAGGATATATGGGAAGATCATCCGATGGGAAAACCACCAGCAATCAGGATAGGAATGCAAGTGTACACTTTGAGAAAGACTTGACTTCTGAGGAAAGAGTTCCGATGATTACCCATTGCTCAGAAGAGAAGTCTACTGAAGGATCTGGAAATTGCAGAAGTTCTGATTGTTTTCAACCTGTTAACCTCACAGTGAAGGTGGTGAAGGAAAGGGGTAAAAAGAAAAAGAGGCGGTCATCAGGGGTGGTCGCAGGACTAACAGCAAGAACTGAAGTTTCCAGTAGTCAAAGTGGAAACTCCACACCATCTTCTCCCATGTCTCCTAATGCCTCAACACCCAAAAGGATGTGGCCATTGCCCTCTGCGGAACCTATTGAAAATGCAAGTAGTAGAAACTCTTCCGAAAGGAAAATTGTTCGAGAGAGAAGTGGGAGTGAGATAAGAAACAGGGTTCCAGGAAGCTCTACGAAGACAGTGGTTAAGCCTGCTGCCATCAAGTGTGATCAAGATACTTGGCAACAGGCTAACACTGTGACGGCGGTGCTACATCAGAAACCAAGTCCAAAGCCAGTTTTAACACCTTCTGCAACTTTCCCTTGTTCAACCTGGAGGGCTCCAGGTGTTGCTCCAATGCATCGTACATCAGCTTCTCCCATAGCTCCACACGCTCGTGCCCCTGGTTCCAATCTAAACAAGGATAAGGCAGTGAAAAGGGACGAAGCAACACTTGAAAGGAAAGATTTCACCTATGACATTTGGGGTAACCATCTTTGTGACCACATAATGGGTCGGTCCAAGGATAAGGAGCTCTCGCCAAGGGCCTTGGCTGATGCATCAGAAGGCGATTCTCTAAGTTTTTTTGCTAGAGGTCCTCAGTCCCTCATGAAGATGTCATCATTGAGGTCCGAGTCTCCAGACCCGAGGCCACCCTCTTTTGGTGTAAAATACAACCATCAAATGGTTTAAACAACTTGCTTAAATATTGGAACCTTTCTAATGCTGCAGTTGGTCCCTTTTGCTTATATGTTTGTCATGTTAATTTAGCAAATCTTAGCCGGTGGGAGCCTGTTGTCAAGCAAAGGATCTGTAGATGTCCGTTAACTAAACTTTCCGGTACAGGAAGATGTGTAGTTTGTTGACAAATGTCCACCAGTCCCGTGGCCATGAATAAGTGGTTTGCACGGATGAGTCGGTGAGGCATTCCAATTTTGACTCTAGTAAATATGAGATCAACCTTACTATGTGGTTTTCAGTTGGGGATGAGGCTGTAATTGTTCCAAGGATGTTTCTGGTTTGGGGTCAGATGCGTGCTTGCTCTCTCTCTCTCTCTCTCCAGCTCAAGCTCAAGAATTTGCTGTGTGGTGCTTGCAAAGAATATATTTTCACATTGTAAATATATGACTAGCGGAGGAGGGGCTACATTGAGCTAAAATGTAAGCAGGACACTTGTAGTGCGAGTACGAAGTTCCAAAGCAGCAAATTACGCCAGTACTAATTTTTTTTTCTTTTTCCCTTTTTGAATCCATGTCCGGTCCGGTCATACTTGGGAGGTTGGGAAAATTCTGGTTTTATAATCAGCCCAACCACCATCTCTTCGTGCAATTATATTTAAATATCATACTTCGGAGGTTGGGAAGATACTGCTTTTATAATTAGCCCAACCACCATCACTTGGGGTGAGTATCCGATTAACTTTCCATTGGTTAAATTGGTTTGGTTAATTTGTGATTTTGTTTTTAATTATCAGTCTAATTGAGTTAGACTTGATTAATTCCATTTTAGTTAGCCAGTTAACTGTTACTTTGGTCAGTTAATCTGACTAACCCAATGGTACCTCTTTAATAATATTGGTCGTATAATAGCAGCGTTATATAAATACAAATGCTACGAACTTCGTAAAAATCTGATAAATGAATATATGGGGATGCATATTGATATAAAAACACGATTGTATACATGTGCAGGGTAATTTTTATGAATAAATAGTGGCTATTGGGTTAACTAAATAAAAATAGGTTTAACAGACAAATTAGTCATTTAATTGGTTAATCAAAATAAAATAAAGAGTTAATTAAGTTAATCAAATTGTCCAAACCAACTAAC
>OY856409.1:592156190-592508690 GCA_963693085.1 Alisma plantago-aquatica
TTTTAGAAGCATCTTGTCTCTCTGCCCGAGTCAGAGAGAGGGAGACGGAACCATCTCTTAGATCTGATATTATGGGAGTTGGATGCAAATTTCAAGATTGTGGAGTGAACTAGATGGAATATTTGTATCTTTTATAAATTACGAACCAACCCTTTAATTTTTTTGTCTATATATAATATACATTATACAATGTGGAGGAAGTTGGATAAATTTTGTTTCTTATTTTTATGAATTACAATTTGATCTTTCTTTATTTTAATAAAATAAATATTAGAAGCATGAGTTTATGCCTAGTATTAACAAATGAGGCAAAAAAATTCCAACAATGCTTCGGTTTTGGTAATGCACACATGTAAAAGAGAGAAACGGTTGCTTCAAATGTTTAAATATGCCTACGTGGTCATTTTGATTGGTATTTTTATTAATATGTCTCATGATGCGGAGATGGTGATAGTGTCCATGTGGAACCTACTCTTATCCTCTTTTTGTGACTTTATATTTTTAGATGTGCCCTTTCCTCAATGATCTACTCCAGACAATTAAGGCACGTCAAAATTCTTTCGCGGTAATAGTATTTGTCATGGATTAACACATCGAAGATATCTCATATGTTGACATATATAGAACTAGGGGCGGAACCAGAAATACACAATAGGGGGGACTGAATTCCTAATGGGGGTTGAAAAAAAAAAAATGCACAAATTGAGATTTGAAACTGCACCATTTACATAGCTAAGGACATAAAGTACCACTTCAACTAACGACTCTTTATGTCAAACACACTGTGAAACATATATATATCTAATTATTATTTATATTTTTTATATTTTCATAATTATATTTCATCATTTTTTTTTGGGGAGGGGGCTCCACCCTCCTTCCTAGTTCCGCCCTTGTATAGAACATTACTGAAGTAAGAAGGTTATCTATTCATTGCGCCCTCCTGCATGCAAATTCTCAAAAACAGTACAAACAGTAGAAAAAAGTGAAAATGTAAACCTGGCATTACAGAGGTCAGCGTTCAAATTTGTTTGTGGTGGTCTTATATAGGTGAAGACCCCAAATTTGTTTTTCAAGTGATCTTTAGCCAGATAGTCCGCCACTTTGTTTGAGTCTCGGCTTTCAAACTGCACTAACCATCCATCCTTTTTCATGTTCTGTACGTATGTCGCCCAGTTTGCATACTTGGGATTTTGAGAGCTGTCAGTTGAGATCATCTTGACCGTGCAGTGACTAACAAAATAAACCTCCACTTTTGAGAAGCCACATTCAGTGGCAATCTCCAACGCCACTTTTATCGCCCAAAGTTTCGCTTCCAGCTCATCACGCATGTGTCCATTTTCGTTGATCGCTCCCAGCCGGTTACCTTCATTGTTGCGTGCTACAACTGCTATGGCAGTACCATTCCTTTTAGCAGCAACATCCTTGTTAAGTTTAATGTAGTCAGCTTGAGGTCTCCTCCAATAGACATGTTTTCCCGCTAGGGGTTGTTTCGAAGGTCCCCGCCCTTGATCTGCCATTAACTATTTGTCTCTTAGTATACAATTAGCAATGTGTCCTATGGGAACCTCTTTTTGCTCGAACACCCAGGTGTTTTGTGCCTTCCAGATATGCCAACATGCAATCAGAAACGTTTGGGCATGATAGACGTCATTTTGCAGGTTCCATCTGATCCAACGGTCTAGATGTAGCTCTTGATTAAACCGAATCATGTCTACATCTTTCAGAGCTATGGACCGGGTATTTCTTGCTTCTAGGCAGTCTCACAATGCATGCAGGACTTTTTCCTCTTGATCTCTGCAACTAGGGCAAAGGTTGTCAACGGACATGAATGGCTTGCAAGCCACATTAACATCTTGACCCTTTCAGAGACGTTTTCTTTCTAGATCTTCGCCCATTCGCCATCTCTTTTTTATTCTTTGGGGTTGTGAATCACAATATAGGCAGATTTAGTTGTAAAATCTCCATTGATAGTGTGTTTCCAAGTGCGCAGGTCTGGCTTGGCATTTCTGGATGGTGGCTTGAATCGTATGATTTCCTTTGTGGTCTCTTCCGGAAGCCAGGCATTAAAGAATTTCGTGTCCCATGTTCCATCATCCACCACCACGCTACTAACAATAAGGTCCAGAAGCTCGCTGAGGACATGTCTTAGAGCTTTGTCAAGTAGTTTTCCTGCTGTTGGGTCCAATTTACCGGACAGAAGTTTGTGGTCGTGCCACTAATGACCGTAATATAAGAATGTTGTTCGATGAAGGTCTTCCCTTGGATCACTGCCCTCACTAGTCTAGTCACATTGGAAACGGTTCCGCCATTGTTGTGCTAGTATTTCTTTCTCATGGTCATGCACCATTGTGATGGACTCCCAATACTGATGTCCCAAGCGTTGATCAGGATCAACACCTGGTTCCAATCACACATCATTTTGATGCCCAGCCCGCATGGATTTTCCTATTGGTAACTTTTTCTCATGCGATTAGTGGAATAGATTTATGATCCTTCTTACCTCCCCATAGGAACTGTCGAATATTGTCGTCTATTCTATTACATAGGTTGAGGTGAACTACCGCTGTTTGCATAACATATGTCAGTATAGCTGATAGGGTTGCCTTTGCCATGTATGTGAGGCCAGCAAAGGATAAACACCTCAGCGACCAAGCATTGATCCTTCTATTGAGCTTCTCCACCATATCACTGTAAGTTTGTTTAGTGACTCTTGAATGGATAATCGGGACACCCAGATACTTTGCCAATATGTTTGTTTCAAGGAAGCCACTATAGTCACAAATGCTTCTTTTGGTTTCAGATTTTACTATCCTTGCTTTGTCTACAGATATATTCTGCCGAGATGTAGAAAAATATAGCTATAAAATAGGTAGTGGAAATAAAAATTATACTACCATATTCCCCATAAATCAGTGGATCACGTCAACAACTATATGATGAGAAGGATGGTTTCAAGGATATACTTGGTCCTGGAGCAAGTCTAGCGACATCTCCTCATCGTTAAAGATGTGCAACTGTCTTCTAGTTGTACCGGTACTCATCTGTTTTTCCTCCTAGTCTACACCACGGACAGCAGGTTAACGTTGTCCTCTAGAGGCAGACAACGACCTCCAAGCCTCTATAGAAGTCTACACATACCGCCTAAAACTCCTGTCATCCTATTAGAATGGGTAGAAAGGAGTTGTCCCTCCCGTTGGTGTACTAGTTACCAACTTGCTCTTACACAATTGTTTCTCCCTTATTATCCCTCCCTTTAACGGGTAGGACTTGCTCGGGCTCTCTGTTGGTTACGACAACAAGAGAGGAAACAATTGTCAGAGGTAATTGAGTTGTGCTCTGGGAAGCACCCAATACCCTTTTATTTATAGGAGGGGTTAGGGTTTGAGTTCTCAGTCTGTGTGGGAGTTGAAGGGACTGGAAGATTATGAATTTTTCCAACATGAGAGAGACAAACCAGTCGGGTTCACATGCGAGTGGCTAGGTTCTCTTTTTGAACCTGTAGTTTTACCATGTTTCTTAATCGCATATGAATTAACAAATTCAAATCCAATTAATGTCCAACATGACGTCAACACTAATACTTGATGCAATCAAATTTCTCCATGAACTGAATGTCTCACGCTATGACCCGGTCGTCTCATTGCCCCAACTGATCTGTTGGTTGAGCCAAGCCAATCGGTTCACTAAGTGAGTGAACCGGTCGGTCGCTCCTCAATTCAGGTAGAACTCCACTAATTCAATATCCAATCAACCAGATACTCTGATCGGGCCATTTCATCACATGAGCCGATCAATTGGGAGTCCAATCAGTTGATTATTGCTTGAATTGAATATCAAAATACTTTAGTAATCAATCCAATTATCATTCAAGATCAAAATTCCTCTTAGCGGTCATGACCTATGTGTGTGACCCTATAGATCCCATATTACGTTGGGAGTGAATGTCCATAACTAGTTATGACATCATAAGCAATGAGCGGTGTCTAGTCGCACATCAATGCTATCCAATTGAATGGAAAGTTGGAGAACAACTTCAACCTACAATCTGTGTCTAGTGTAATAGTGTTGTATAGTTCCTTTGTCACTGATATCCAGATTGAACTCAAGGCATGGAGAAGTCCTTCTCTTCAACATTCAATCTTGTTCCTTGAACCAGAGCAGACAGTTTGAGATATATGTAAGCTTAATATCACATATTGACTCACATTTGCATGGTCCTTCATTTCTCAGTCTCGCTAATCAAGAGGCCTTGGATATCATACTCCTATAAGAGGGACAAATCCTATCTGCATCACTCACAGTCAGTCCCCGTGTATCACAGTCATCCAATAATTACCTTTAAGGTAACCCTTATTCAGGATTATGTTTGATGATGTCAAAGCATACCGAACGACATGCAATGAGTGTAGTGACGTCAGGTCTAAGAACTACAATAACCACCAACACTATGAGAGCTGATTATGACTACCATGGTAATGGATTCCATGTCTCAGTCTCATGGTGAGTCTACCCGATACACTATTCTCTAACATGTATCTGTGTGCTTGGTTTGATATCATATATCATGACTAATGAGATCCTATCATCAACCAACACACACTCTAGTTTTATGTATTATTGTTGTTTGTCTGTCTTCCACAATAACAACTGACTAGGGACATTATGACAATGTGTATACACTTAAGATTTATATGATCTCATTATTCAAGTCACATACTTGAAAACATATGTCATTGACTAATAACATTCTCTGGATATTTATTATGTTACATTATTAACTCATAATTGAATAAAACCGAATAAATTGGAAGCTTGCCTTTTAATAATAATCAAATAATTTACATATTATGTCATTAAAATCATCATATGATTGGCTCTCTGGACATACATACCAATGAAATCCCACTTGCACTAAGAGCCAATCAACCACAAATCTTATTCCGAGTGATCTAACATGTCCATCATACTTCTGCTGTGAAAGTGCCTTTGTCAATGGGTCAACAACATTATTTTTAGTTGGTACTCTACAAATCTTCACATCTCCTCATTATACAATCTCTTGTATGAGATGGAACCACCTTTGTATATGCTTTGAGTGTTGATGCAACCTAGGTTCCTTAGCTTGTGCAATTGCTCCATTGTTGTCACAATATAGCTCAAGTGTGTTGTTGATGCTTGGAACAATCCCAAGTTCATATATGAACTTCTTGATCCATACAACCTCCTTTGTTGCACTCGATGCGGCGATATACTCGGTCTCTGTTGTACAATAAAAAACTGGCTCTTACTTGGAACTCTTCCAGCTCACAACTATGTTGTTTAGGCAAAATATGAATCCTAATTGCAACCTGTAATCATCTTTGTTAGTTTGGAAGCTTGCATTGGTGTAACCGTTTACCACTAAATCCTCCTCTCTACTATATACCAAGAACTACCCCTTAGTCCTTATCAAGTACTTGAGGATGTTCTTTACGGATGTCCAATGAGCATCACTTGGATCTCACTGATATATGCTCATCGTTCTCAAGGTATATGAGATATCAAGACGGGTACACAACATTGCATACATCATTGATCCAATTGCTAAGGAATATGGAACCAAACCCATGTGTTCCCTTTCTTCACAATAACTAGAACATTATGCTTTAGAGATGGTAACTCCATGAACCATGGACACATTTCATCTCTTTGAGTTCTCCATGCCAAACCACGTCAACACTTTGTCAATGTATGTGCTCTGACTTAGTCCAAGGAGCCTTTTAGATCTTTCTCTATAGATCTTGATCCCCAAGATGCAGGATGCTTCTCCCAAGTCTTTCATTGGAAATGTATTTCCTAGTCATGTCTTTACCTTTTGTAAAGTAGGGACGTCATTCCCCACCGATAATATGTCATCTACATATAGTATCAGGATTGTTATTATACTCCCACTAACCTTCTTATACACACAATGTTCATCTTCATTTTGAATAAAGCCAAATTCTTTGATTGTTTCATCAAAATGAAGATTTCAGCTCGGAGATGCTTGCTTTAATCCATAGATTGACCTTTGTAGCTTACATACCTTATTTGCATCATTTGGATTTATAAAACTCTGAGGTTGTGTCATGTACACATACTCGAGTAGATTCCCTTTAAGGAATGTGGTTTGAACATCCATCTGCCAAATCTCATAGTCATGATAAGATGCAATTGCAAGGATGATCCTGATGGACTTAACCATGGATACTAGAGAAAAGGTTTTGTCATAGTCAACACCTTGAACTTATCTGAAATCCTTTGCAACCAATCTGCCCTTATAGGATTGTACTTTAACATCAATGTCGATCTTCTTTTTGAAGACTCACTTGCACTCTATGGGTTTTACCACTTCAAGTGGATCCACCAAGGTCCATACCTTGTTGGTATACATGGATTTCTTCTCAGATCTCATGGCCTCAATCCACTTCTATGACTCTGGTCACTCAGTAAATTCTAGATAGGTTGTTATCTCATCATCTATGACCAACTCACCACCTTACTGAGTCACAAGATATCCAAATCTCTTAGGTTCAAGGCAAGTCCTATTAGATCTATGAAGTACCTCTATTACTTGAGGAATTTGAGATTTCATGACATTGTGTGATTCTCTTTGTTCCTCTTATACATATATCAATTAAAATGTTTTATTGTTGGTTCTCAACCTCTTTGAGTTTCACTTTTCTCCCACTGATTCCTCTAGAAATAAATTCCTTCACTAGGAATACATCATCTTTGGAAACAAACATTTCGTTGTTAGGTAGGGAAAAAAAGTAATATCCTTTAGTCTCCTTAGGATATCCAACAAAATAACATTTATTAGATTTAGGGCCAATATTTTTAGGAAAAATTTTCCTTACATAAGCTTCACATCCTCAATCTTCATAAAAGACACATCGGGATGCTTCCCATACCATATCCCATATGGTGTCTTTTGAACCGATTTATATGGTACTCGGTTTATTGTAAACACGACGATTTCTAGAGCATACCTCAGAAGGTAGTCGGAAGCTCAGCTAAACATATCATTTATCATACCATATCCAGTAATATCTGATTCTTTCTTTCTGATGCACCATTATGTTGAGGTGTTCCAGGTGGAGTCCAGTGGGATACAATCCCATGGGCTTTAAGAAGTTCCTCAAACTCTTGACTTACGTATTCTCCACCTCGATCGGAATGAAATGCCTTAATACTTTGACCAAATTGGTTTTATACTTCATTCATAAACTCCTTGAACCTGTCAAGAGTTCCTGACTTCTGTTTCATCAACAAAACATAATTGTACCTACTGAAGTCATCAGTGAAGATAATGAAGTATTGATACCCACCTCTAGCGGTTATTCTAAAAGGCCCACATACATCAGTATGTATGATTCATAATATATCACTAGCCCAATCATTATTACCAGTGAAAGGGGTCTTAGCCATCTTGCCCAAAAAACAAGATTCACATGTCTATATTGATTCGAAATCAAAAGAGTCCAGCTAACCATCTTTATGGAGTCTAGATATGTGATTCTCATTTATGAGCCCTATACGATAATGCCAAAGGTATGTTTTGTTTGAGATGTTGATTTTTAGTCTTTTAGTATTTACATTATAAACATCTATCTTTAGATCTAGAAAATAAAGACCATAAGACATTGAGGCACTGCCATAAAAGATCCCATCTTTAGAAATAGAATATTGACCATTCCTAATATGCAATTCATATGCATCCTTGTCCAAACAATATACATAAATGATGTTTCTATTTATGGCAGGTACATAATAGCAATTCACTAACTCTATTACAAGCCTTGTAGGCAAGAAAAACTATAGGTTCCAACTGTAGTGGCTGCAACTCTTGCACCATTTGAAACTCAGTTTTCAACCTTGCCCTTTCCCAAAGGCCTACTTCATTTCAGATCATGTATATTTGAGCATATGTGAGATCCACATCCGGTATCAAGTACCCATGATGAAGAAGTAGATATGTTTATCTCAATAATATATATTCCTAAAGTGGACATATGTATCCCTATCTTCTTCTTCCTGAATGCCTTCAAGTACAAAGGATAAGTTCCTTTTGTACCTTTCTTTCTCCTCATCTTGAGTGTTGAAGATATGAATTTGGGCTTGGCCTCATAACTCTTCACGGCCTTGCTTTTATCCTTGGACTCAACTTTGATGATCATCATCATGGGTTGTCCCTCTTCATTCTTGTTTTGGCATGAATCAACATACCAAGAAAATCTGATATCACTCAGGCCATATTATTCACATGATAACATGCAATAAGGTGGCTAAATGATTCTAGAAATGATTTCAGAATCATATATGTGGCAAACTCTTATCTCAAGAGAATCCCAATTCTTTAAGATGATACACATGTCCAATCATATTAAGCACATGTTCTTCTACTGAGTATCAGCTTACACTCAAAGAGAGCCTTTATGACATTGTTCCTTTCTTGCTTTGTGAGATCATGGTTCACCTTCCTAAGATGTGTTACCATTCCAAGAATTCCCATATCCTTGCATTTCTCACGCAACTCATAGGTCACACAGCTTAGCATAAGGTACTTTATGTCCAAGTCATCGTTGGCATGCTTCCAGTAAGCATCTACCTCAGCCCTAGGCGCATCAAGAGTAGGTATTTCTGGCACTGGTTTATCAAGGGCATAGAGCTTACACTCTTCATTGAGAACCCTTCTCAAAGTCCTAAACCAAGTTGTGAATTGTTTTCTCATAAAATTTGTCCTTCCTAAGATTGATCACAATATTGATTTGTTTGTCATTTGATTCTACAAGAAGTAATTTGCATTTTGTCAAAAACCCCTTTTGATTTGATTTGATATATAAAATTTGACTATATTAATTAGGTCTTTAATTAATTATCACCCCCTATTTTATTCAGATTGATATCCCTCACATATCAATTCAAAATATTGCACTGTACAATATTCTAATGAGGCAAGATCCAAAATAATTCAATTGTTACCCAGGCAACGCTGACATGGATAGTCAATTATCAAGGTAGGCAACTTTTTCCAATTGCATCATATGCAACTCTCAGATAGATGATATGCACAACTCCTTGCCATAATCATCTTCATGCTTCTGGTGCTTGATCTCATTAAGACCGCACAGTTAAGCCTAACCCAAAAGTCGACACGATAATAATGCACCTCGCTTGGCGAGCCCACATCATTACCATCACACTTACATGAAATAGACAACGCACCACCCTTGGGGTGCCTATGCTTAGTCGGTCAAGCTTTTCTTGTGTGCCACTTTTGGAAAGCATATAAGATTTAATATTTGATTGAGAGAGCTTGTATTTTTAAATACATATACTTTATCTAATCACCACATATATAGTATGTATCATATACATGCTATATCCCACAAAAAAATATGCAATTAATAAAAAGTGATAGTTATAACCAGTCTAAAATACTTCCTTGGAGCCGCAAATAATTACCACAAAGTAAGGTCCACATCACATGCAGAAACATGTTGTTGACAAAGATCCATGCTTGCCAACTTGAGTTGATTGGTTCAACCCTTGAACCGACTGGATTGCCTCCTAGATGGTTGGTTGATCGTCTCACCAGTCGGTCAGGTCCACCAAATGATTGTTTCAGTCAATCCTCCTTGGTCCTCCATCTGTTCATCTCACCTTCAAGATGATCGGTTGGCCTGCTCTGACCGTTCTTCTTCTTTGTCTTAACATGAAAGTAAAGTATCCTTCTATGACATGAATATTGAAAAACCTCGAGTTACATTCAAGGGAGAAAGAATAGGAGAAAATAATATCTTTACAATAGGAATATAAGATAGAGGATCGGTATGCAAACTGAGATAAAATAGGAATAAACAACCACACAATCATGCAAAGATAATTAGGGTTATTGGCCATAACCACACTACACATCCACCATAAAAACTCACTTTTAGGGTGTCACATGTAAATTGCATATATATATATATATATATATATATGAGATTATAAGTGATATTTGATTGGACAAATTTTTTGTAACTCATAAAATAATTAAATGATAAAACCAAAAATCAAATCATATTGATTACCCCAAAATATAGTATATTCACATGGCTCTGATACAAATGTAGGGAAATATGGCTACAGAATAGGCAGTACAAATAAAGATTTTACTACCATATTTCCCATAAACGAGCAGATTGTGTTAACAACTATATGATGAGAAGGATGGTTTTGAGGATATAACTGGTCTTGGAGCAAGTCCAACGACATATCATTATTGTAATACATGTACAAATGTCTTATAATTGCAATGGGACTTGTCTAATGTTCCTCCTAGTCTACACCAAAGACAACATGTTGACGTTGTCCTCCTAGCAGCAGACAACGACTACCATGCCTCTATGGAAGTCCCTTGTTATCCCTCTCTTTAGTGGGTAGGACTTGTTTGGGATCTCTATTGGTTATCACAAACAGAGAAGACAACAATTATCAGAGGCAATTCAGTTTTGCTCTGGGAATCCTCCATTATTCCTCTATGTATAGGAGGGGTTATGGTCTGGGTTCCCAGTCTGTGTGGGAGTGGAAGGAACCGGAAGATCATAAATTTTCACAACCTGCAAGCACTGAATTGGTCGATTGGGAACCTAACTGGTCAATTCACATGCGATGTGATCGGTTTTCTTGCCGATCTGATCATTTCTCCATGTTTTCCAATCACATATAAATTAGCAAATTTGAATCCAATTAATTTCCAACATGACATCAACACTAATCCTTGATGGAATCGAATTACTCCATGAACTGGGTGTCTCTCCCTATGAGTCGGTCATCTCACGACCCCAACTGATTGTTTGGTTGATCCAAGTTGATCGGTTCACTAAATGAACTGGTCGGTTCACTCCCATGATCAGGAAGAACTCTGCTAATTCAATGACCAATCAACATGCACTCCAACTGGTTGTTTCATCACATGAGTAGATCGGTTGGGAGTCTAGTCAATTAGCTTATTTCTTGAATTGAATACCTAAACTCTTTAATAATCAATCCAATTATCATTCAATATCAAAACTCCTCTTCTAGGTTATGACCTATGTATGTGACCCTATAGGTCCCATATTACGTTGGCAGTGAATGTCCATAACCATTTATGACATCACAAGCAATGAGCGGTGCATAGTCGCACACCAATGCTACCCAAGTAAATGGAAAGTTGGAGCACATCTTCAACCTACAATCTGTGTATGGTGTTATAGTGTTTGTATACTTCCTTTTTCATTGATATCCAGATTGAACTCGAGGCATGGAGCAATCATCCTCTTCAACATTCAATCTTGTTCCTTGAACCAGAGTAGATTGTCTGAGATATATGTAAGCTCAATATCACATATTGAATCACATGTGAATGGCCATGCATTTTCCAGTCTTTCTAATCAAGATGCCTTGGATATCATACTCCTATAAGAGGGAAAAATCCCATCTACATCACTAACAATCATTCCCCATGAGTCACAGTCACCCAATCATCACCTTTATGGTGACCCTTATTCAAGATTATGTTTGATGATGTAAAATCATATCAAACGACATGTGATGAGTGTAGTGACTTCAGGTCTAAGAACCAGAATAACCACCAACACTATGAGAGATGACTATGATTACCATGGTAATGGCTTGCATGTGTCAGTATCATGGTGAGTTTGCCCGATACACTTTTCTCTAACATGTATCCATGTGCTTGGTTTGATATCACATATCATGACTAATGAGATTCTATCATCAAGAAACACACACTCTAGTCTTATGTGTTATTGTTGTCTCTCTGCCTTCCACAATAACAAATGTCTAGGGACATTATGAGAATGTAAATACTCTTAACATCAGTATGATCTCATTGTTCATGTCACGTGCTTGAAGACATACATCATTGAGTAATATCATTCTCTAGACATTTATTATGTTATATAATTATCTCATAACTGAATAAAACAGAATAAATTGGAATCTTTCCTTCTAATAATAATCAAATAATTTACACATTATGCCATTACAATCATCATATGATTGGCTTTATGGGCATACATACCAACAAGAGGCTCTTTTGAATGCTCGAAATCACTGCACTATGGTATGAGTGTTGCTTTTGGGTGCTTTAGCAAATAGGACCAGGTTGTCTGCAAAACATAGGTGTGCGACCTTCATGGTGCTCCTGTGATTCTCACTAGAACCCATTCTTTGACTTCGACTCGTTCCTCTATCATCTGGCTAAGGCATTCAAGACAAAGGATGAAGAGATATGGGGATAATGGATCTCCTTTATGGAGGCCTCAAGAGGCTTTAAAAGCTAAGGAAGTATCCTTGTAACAATTTATTCTGATATTCCCACTTGCAAGTGAGTTCATTATAAAAGTTCCTTATACTTGAAGGAATTTTGAGTTTTTTCAAAGTATCTACAATGAATTCCCAGTGCATCATATCAAAATCCTTGGTTAGGTCGAATTTAATAGCCATGGTCCTCGCCCCCTTAGGTTTCTTCATGTTTTTTTATGATCCCTTGTACTAGGACGATATTGTTCGGGATCCGCTTGCTGATAAATTGAATAATTGTCATTCTCACATGCCGTTTATTATGGATTTTTGTGCACTTATTGTTTGTTTTGATATCATTTATGTATTATTTATCATTAGTATCTTGTGACACTTAATTGCATCAAATAATTGTTATTTTTACTATTCTGTATGATCTATCATTATTTTGGAGGTTATGATCATTTTTTTCATATAATAAGTGACTTTACAAGAAAAGACACATCTCAGTACTACCGACTTAACTATCGGTGATACCAACTTCTGAATAAAAGGAACAGACTGACTCGAGGAAACTTGTTAGTACCGACAAAGGAATTGGTACTACCAACAGATCAATAGAGAGAAATTTAGAGAAGCATCAGTACTACTGATGGTTAGTTCAATGGTACCGACTCACACCAAAACTCTAACAAGGAACTTATGAGTTTATCTTAGTACTACAAATGGTCATCTCGATAGTACCTACGGCTACAATGGATCGCAAATAATCAAGGATGTCGATACTACCAACACCTAGTTGGTAGTACCAATAGGATGGGATCATGCCAGATTAAAGATCGTCATTAATCTAATGGTTGGGACTTAATGATGCCCTAAGTCACCTCTATGACTTATAGAGAGTTTGTACATACAAAAGAATCATTCCATATTCAGTTGTATGACATAGGAAAGTGGACAAGAGAAAAGGGAGAGGAGAAAGCAACATTCTGGGTGGTTCGTGCACTTTCGGTGGCCCGATTTGCAGTCAAAAGATGGCAAATCACATTGTTCGTCAGAAGGAACCATCTGTATTGTCTTTCTTCAGGGATTTTTCCTTGTTCTTGATGTTTTTTTCCTTCCTTTCTTCTTCTTCTATGTGTAGAGAAACTAAAGTCATGAGGGGCTAATCCCCCCTGTTCCTTAGGACCCGGGAGTAGCCCAATTTTATATTGTAATTGATGATTATGATTTAATATCCATGTTTCTCTTAATTTCTGGATAGATTTCTAAGAGTGCATCATGAATTATCTGTGATTGATCAACATAGGTAATGTTTAGACAGTTAATTACTTTGAGAGAGGGATTAAGGGTAGGAAAACTCATGAATTTACACATTTAATTTTTATCGCACCTCGAGAAAGGGCTTACGAGTGTGAAGAGAATAATCCAGAGATTTTGGTAAAGCACCTGACTAATAACACAGTTTCTACGAGAGTGAGATTGGTATTAGATTAGGTACTGAATCACGGTGCAAGAGTGGGTAATTCTTGCTACATGTCTCTTTGTCTAGGGTTGGGAGAGATTAATATTAATGAAATTATGTTAATTGCAATGTGAACTGTGGTGAAACCACAATCATAAGGAATTCAATCCACTTGTGATCACAACCAGTAATCTTAGTTTTAATTCTTGTAATTTCATCATGGAATCAACCAAATCACTCTTTTTCTCAGGCCTAGCTGATTGGGTCATTATTAGTCGTAGTTTCTGGCTACACATTTTCCCCGTATTTGATAGTCAGGCCTCTTTAGGCCTATATTACATTGATAAGTGCACTTGCCTTTTTTGAAGTGTAGTTTACGCACATCAAGTTTTTGGTGCCATTTTTGAGAAAAATGGTGTGTTTAGCACTACGAGTGTTATGACTGCCACTCTAGGCTATAATTTTTTTTATTTTCTTTTACCCTTTCTAAACTGAATTCCAAATATTTATTCAATTACTACTACCGTGTCCTCACATGGATTTTTTCATTTTTGGGTACTAGTGCATGGTGTAGATGATAAGCACCGATTACGGAGGGTCAACTGAAAAGAGTGTGTTTCAGGAGGATTTCCTCCATAGAGCATAGGAGTACAATGACTCTCAATGAAGGTTGATTCAGACTCCACCACCTGAAACTCCACCATCTCCAATAGAATGACCCAAACCAGTAGAGATGGGTGACACATAAGCAGAAGAGCAGACCATCTGGGAGAAGATTAAGGCATTATCTGCAATAGCTCAGTTGGTCAGACAAAAGGTAGTCTATCAATGTGGGCAACTACAAGATAGACCATAGCTTTGTGGCACTGGTTAAGTCACAAGCTTTCCATGGCCACAACACAGAGGACCCAATGACGCACTCAACAATTTCATCGAGAGTTGTGATATGGTGAAAATGTATAGGGTTCCAACCACGATCATCTACTTGAAATTGTTCCCTTCTTATCTGGTAGACAATGCAAAGTCATGGTTCCTTAATTTTCTACCTGAGTCAATAGAAACATGGGAGGGATGTTAGACATTTTCTTTGAGTGTTATTTCCCATTACAGAAGACAAATGAGTTGGTTAGGAAGATTTACAACTTCAAGTACCAGGCAGAAGAGTTATATTCTGAGAGGTTTCAAAACATGATGAGGAAGGTCCATCATCATGGGATAAATCTATATGGACAAGCAAAGATCTTCCATTATGGGCTACATCAAGGAGAGAGGATTGCACT
The DNA here is from genome assembly GCA_963693085.1 of Alisma plantago-aquatica. Lineage (NCBI taxonomy): Eukaryota > Viridiplantae > Streptophyta > Magnoliopsida > Alismatales > Alismataceae > Alisma > Alisma plantago-aquatica. The sequence goes on from OY856409.1 coordinate 592,171,254, forward strand.
CGACAGTGTAGGAATAAGATTCTTCCTCAACAACAAGCCATCCAGGTGTCATGAGATTCTGAACAATATGGATAAGAATCAGGTTTGGGGCAAAGAAAGAGAGTGTACAACAACCATTAAGAGTGTTAGAGAGTCTAAAGTCATCACGACATTGAATGAGAAGCTTGACCTTATAGCCAAGAAACTATATCAAAAGGATGGAAATTCCTCTAGGAGAGGAAGAAGAATGCATGCTTGCACAACAACAGAACTACAGGGGCAATGAATACTCTTGGAGGAAGGATCCCAAGTTTTCTTGGAAAGATCCCAATAACTTTCAGTAGGGCCCATCCCAAGCACAGCAAGCCAAGCCACAGTAGGTTAGTGCATAGCAACAGGATAGGGGCCCCAATAAAATAGATCGCATTGAAGACATGTTGGGAAAGCTGGTCAGTCAAAATGAGATGATCATTTTCCAGACCCAAAGGGAAATATAGATTCAAGGAGCACAGATCCATAGTATAGAGAATCAGATCTCTCAGATAGAAGTAGAAGTGACTTCCTTGAAGAAACCCATTCAGCAAGGATTTCTAGAAAATACTAGCATACCTTCTAGTAATCATCATGTGAAGGCAGTGTTGCTTCACAGCGGGAAGAATGTGATGAATGAAAGGAGGAAAGTTCTAGAGGCAAAGGATAATGTAGGTGACATAGGACCAACAATGACTACTAACCCTGCATCTCAGGACAAAGAAGTTGAAGAAGAAACTGATGAACCAAGTGAGGCAAGGAAGGAAGCTTATGTCTCGCCACACAAAAGGAAGTTGGTGATGTCAGTGCCCTTTTTGGATAGATTGAAGGATAAGAAGGTTTACTAACAATTTTAGAATTTTTTAGATTCTTTCAAAAAATTGCATGTCAACATTCCCCTTATTGATGAAATTGAGCAAATTCCTTCTTATAGCAAATTTATGAAGGACATAATCAATAAAAAGAGGAGGATAACCGATTCAGATGTAGTGGTGCTGAAAGAGCAAGTTAGTGTTTTCATTCTAGGAAAACTGCCACCAAAAAGGCAAGATCCAGGTTGCTTCAACATATCATGTTACATCGTGAAGACCAAGTTTGGGGAAGCTTTATTTGACTTAGGGGAAAGTATCAATCTTACGCCCTTGAATACCTTCAAGAAGATGGGTCTTAAGGAATCCAAAAAGAGCAAATTGACCATACAACTACCAGACAATTCAATTGTTAGGCCATATGGAATCTGTGAAGGTGTTCTTGTTAAGGTGGATAGATTTGTGTTTCCAGTAGATTTGCAGTTATGAAAATGCAGGAAGATCATGGCAATGAACTATTGTTGGGGAGGCCATTTCAAGCCACAATGAATATGATCTTAGAGATGAGCATAGGAAGACTGACACTTTGTATCAAAGAATACCTCTTTGAAATCAAGATGCCTGAGTCTACACAAAAGACCGAGGAGAAGGCAGAATGTCACATCTTGCAGAAGGTCCAAGGAAAGGTATCTTTATTTCTAGGGAAGCCATTCCTAGACATGGCTCAAGTGATGACACAGGTACATAAAGGCACATTGGCAGTAGACATCCTAGAGAATACCAAGGAGATTTCATTAGCCAAGGCAGTTCAATACCCTGATGATGATGAGGAGGAAGATTGCCTGGCAACAATTGAAGAAGAAACTTCCTCCACACTTTTTCAAGAATACCCAAAGTTATCTATGTAGGCATGCATTATGAATTTGGTGGATGACTGCACTCAATGTTGTTCATCAGAGGAGTGTATCTTGTTTCTTAAGTCATTGCCTTGTTACTACAATAGTAACTATGAGGACTTGGGGCCACCTCCACCACCACGGATTCCATCTCTACAGAGTCCTTCAGATCTTGAGTTGAAACCATTGTTGCTGCATTTGAAGTATACCTTTTTGGCAGCAAATGACAAGCTTCCAGTCATTATCTCGGCCTCCTTGAGCATCCAAGAGGATGATCAGTTGATAGTGGTGTTGAAAAACCACCGAGTAGTGTATGGGTGGTTGGTTGCAGATAACAAGGGGATCTCCCCAATCATTAGCTAGCATAAGTTCCTCATAGAAGATGGAGCCAATCCCATAGTGCAACCTCAAAGGCATCTCAATTCCATCATGACTAAGGTGGTAAATAAAGAGGTAGTCAAACTTCTGTCGGTAGGTATAATTTATGCTATCTTTGATTCTAATTAGGTGAGTCCTACTCAAGTGATTTCGAAGAAAGGAGGGGTAACTGTCACCACAAATTCATCTAGTGAATTGATATCTACTAGGTTGGTGACTGGGTGGTGAGTGTGTGTTGACTATCATCCTTTAAATGTCGCTATGCTTAAGGATCATTTCCTACTTCCTTTCATTGGTCAAATTCTTGAGTGGCTCGTCGTCCGCTCTTATTTTTGTTTTCTAGAAGGGTATTCCGAGTACAATAAGATTTCCATTGAGCCACGGGATCGAGAGAAATCTACTTTCACTTGTCCATATGGCACATTCACTTAGCGTCGGATGTCTTTTGGTTTGTGTAATGCACCGACGACTTGTCAGAGATGTATGCTTGCCATTTTTTATGATATGGTAGAGTGTTGTTTTGAGGTTTTCATGGATGATTTTTCAGTGTATAGAGAGTCATTTGAGGCATGCTTTGACAGTCTTGACAAAGTCTTGCAAAGTTGCTAGTATGCTCACTTGGTTTTATATTGGGAGAAGTGTCACATGATGGTGAGTGAGAGAATGGTCTTGGGACACAAGGAGTGCCAAAGAAGCATGGAGGTCGATCCGGTTAAAATCGAGGTTATTTTGAAGCTGCCTCCACCATCCACAGTGAAGGGAGTTAGAAGTTTTTTAGGATAAGTTGGTTTTAATTGACTTTTCATAAATTTTTTTAAAAAAAATTGTAGAATCACTTTCTGAATTGTTGGAAAACGACGTCGAATTTAGATTTGATGAACAATGTTTCAAAGCATTTGAGGTTTTGAAGGAGAAACTGGTCTTTGCACATGTTGTTTAGGCTCAAAATTGGGGCCAACCTTTTGAGCTGATGTGTGATGCATCGAATTATGCAATAGGGATTGTTTAGGCCAATGCCAAGACACCCACCATCATTTATTATGTGTCTAAGACCCTAAATATGCCCAGTTAAATTACAAAACCACTGAAAAAGAATTGTTGGCAGTAGTTTTTTCTTTTGAATTTTTTTTTTCCAATATTTGATAGGAGCGAGAGTCATTGTGTGGACTGATCTGTAGTAATTAAATATTTGCTATAGAAGAAGGATGCCAAGACTACACTAATTAGGTGGATTTTTCTACTACATGAGTTTGATATAGAAATAAAGGATAAAGCAGGCACTGATAATGTGGTGGAAAATCATTTGTCTAGGCTTGAAAGAGTGGATGAAAAGGATATAGACATACCAATTGTGGAGGAATTTCCATATGATCATCTCTTTGCTTTGAAAAGCAAAGATCCATGGTTTGCAAACATCATGAACTACTTGGCATGTGGCGATCTTCCAGAAGACTGGGGTTATAAGGAGGAAAATAAGTTTTCCATTCTTCGAGGTTCTATAGTTGGGATGATCCAATTCTGCTCAAACAATTTAGGGATGGAATTTTGAGGAAGTGTGTGCCAGAATGTGAGATGAAGAGTATCTTGGAACACTATCATTCCCTACCTAATGGGGACACCATGCTAGCTCTATGACTAAGGCTTAGGTCTTAGAAAGTAGGTTTTATTGGCCAACACTCTTTAAAGATGCATATAATTTGTGCTTTATTGTGATGTGTGTGTGCATGTAATATATCAAAAAGATATGAGATGCCCTTAAACGTCTTTCAAGAAATTGTGGTTTTGATTTATGGGGAATCCATTTTATGATCCCTTTTGTGTCATCTAACTCCAAATTTATATATATTGCTTATAGTTGATTATGTATCTAAACAGGTGGAAGAAATTCCAACTCACACCAATAATGCTTAGGTTGTGTGCAAGTTTGTGAAAGATCATATATTTGTAGGTTTGGAGTCCTAATGGTGATATTAAGTGATGGTGGATCTCGCTTCACGAATAAGAAGTTTGGTGTGCTATTGAGCAAATATGGAGTGAGACAGAAGGTAGGTAATCCACATCACTGACAAACCCAAGGATAGGTTGAGGCATCTAATAGAGAGATTAAGAAGATCTTAGAGAAGACCATATCAACCAATAGGACAAATTGGATCATGCATCTTAATGATGCTCTGTGGGCATATAGGACCACCTATAAAACACCTATAGGAACCACTCCTTTTAGGTTGATTTAAGGGAGAGTGTGTCACTTACCCGTAGAGTTAGAACATAAAGCCAAATGGGCTCTTATGAAATTAAATTACAATATTGATGATGCAAGGAGGAAGAGAATGTTTGAACTCAATGAGGTAGATGAGCTCAGGATGGATTCTTATGAAATCTCTAGGATCTATAAAGAGAGAACAAAGAAGATCCATGACCGCCACATCTTGCACAAAGTGTTCACTCTTGGATAAAAGGTTCTCTTGCTCAATTCTAATATGAAGTTGCATCCCGAGAAATTGAGGTCTAGATGGTGTGGTTCATTTTTGGTAGTTAAGTCTTATCATCATGGGGCTGTCGAGATAAGCAATGGTGCTGAGCCATTCCTTGTAAATGGCCAGAGGCTAAAGTAATTTGGGGGAGATGTTGTCCGGGAAGAAGAAGGGTTGAAGCTCATTGACCTTCACTGATTATTTGATTTGATCATTGAGAGACTATGACATAAAACAAGGGCTCTTGTTGGGAGGCAACCCAACCATCTTTTACTGCTTTACGATTTGGTTCTTTACATTCATGTTCTTTGCATTCTAGTTGCATTGTTTTATTTTTATTTGTAAAAAAGTGCCTTGTTCATTCGTTCTTGGTGTGGAGACAGAGCAAAAGTCGGTAGTACTAACCGCAAAGTCTGTAGCAATGACAGACATATAGGGACAATAAGGTCGAGTTTAATAAAAACTCGGTATTACCGACAAGCACGTCGGTAGTACCAACGGTTCTCAATAGGGACGACCATGATTTTTCTTAGAAGTATCGACAACAAAGTCAGAAGTAAGATTTTCTATAGAGAAGATCAAGTTAACTGAATAGGGCTCGATACTATGGATAGAAACTCGATAGTACTGATGGCTGAGACACTCTCCATCTTCAGGATACTGAGAGACATTTTGAGAGTGTTGAGCTTTTTAATGACTCAGTACTACCAACACTCAGGTGACTAGTACTGACAGCATTCAGTAGGGTCAAAAAAAGAATCATCTCAGTACTAATGACACCCAGTCGATAGTACCGACATCAAGAAAACTGAAATCCATGGGTGCACCATCAATGGTCCAAAATTGTGTCCATCAATGGTCGGAAGTACTGATCTGATACTCACCTTCAGAAGTTGGCACTACTGACATCCGTCAGTACTATCGATGTGGGACAATCTGCCTGCATCGACATCAACACACGAGGGATGTCGATGTCAACAGTCAATACCAATTCACACAAATCATGGAGAAAATTTCGGTACTACTGACAACCACATCGGTACTACCGATGTGGCTCCTGAAGGAAATTCAACGACTATAAAAGGAAGAGTGTTGGTGATTCTCAAATCACACCCATACCACATCTTCTACTAAATGAAGAGTGCAAGTTCTCTGGGCGTTCAGAGTCTTCACTGAGCTCTTTCTTCTCCGTCCCTTTCTTGTACCGGGCTGATGGCATCTAGGCGATCAGCTTCTTCCTCGACGGCAAGAAACACCATGCTGGTACCAAAGCGAACATGCATTGCTCACCTCAACACTGACCACAAGGATATTTATGAAGAGCTAATGAGAAGAGAACTCATACCAACACAGTATGGAGACTATGCTTTCCTGGCTTCCATAGGCTTCATCGACAACCTCTGCCAGGTCCTCACAGCCCAAGGTGTGGTGGGTGATCACCCGTTCTTTGGTGATTGGCCCACCTATCAAGACATAGTGTGCGAGTTCTTGATTTCCTTGGAGGCCTGCTACTCCCCCGAGCATGGGAAAGGATGGCATGAAGGATGGGTTAAGTTTTTCCTCTTCAATGCCCCTCACCATTTGACGTTGAAGGAGTTCAATGTCGTATATGTGTGGCCGCTTGGAGTGGTGCTCTTCACCAACAATGAGCTCCGATATGCAGATACATGGAAGAGTTTTATGGATTTGCCACAAGGATACTCAATCAGTTGGCATAGGAACTCTGTCATTGACATCAAGCATGTGTTTGCTCGTATCCTACATCTCTACCTCACCAACACAATATTGGCTAGATCCAACCAGGGACAAGGGAAGGTGCAACAGTTGGACCTCTATGTCCTCTAGTATTTTTTTCCCTTAGGGGAGGAAACATTTCAATTTGGCACCTTATTTCTGTAGCACATGATGGCGGTAAAGAGACATGTGCAAAAGAAGCCCCTAATCCACTTTGAAGATCTCATTACTCCCATTGTGATGCATCTTAACCTTGATCTCTCCACCTCCACGTCTTTGAAGACATCCTCCAAGCTGGATATGAAGCACTTAAAGAGAGCCAACCTCATCACTGAGCGCCATGGGAAGGTGTACGCTTATTGTACACTAACAGAGAAGTATCGCGAGAGGGAACTCCCTGACCCCATCTTCAACCTACAAGGGGTCTGACACATGAGGTGGTTATCATATGATGCCATGGAAGAAGATGAAGAAGATGAGGACAATGTTGAATAGAACCAAGACCAGGAAAGACGGTGAAGAAGACAAAGATGAGTAATAAGCCACCATCCCATTCACGAGAAGGAGAGTCATACAAAAGTGCTCCATATGATAGGGTGCCTCTAGATCTTCTGCTCCACCACCTGCCCAAGATGATGACTCATACTCAATCATAGGTATGTATGAGATGATATAGGAGATATAATAGGGGAAACAACAACAGGAAACAACATCTGTGGGCATTAAAGATGTCCAAGGATGGCTATACCAGAACTAGCATGCCATCTTCAAGAATGAGAAGCTTCTCCTGGTCAAGTAGGAGTACGTGCATATGCACATGCAATAGATGGAGAACTATCAGCAGGTGTTCTTTGACAACTATTATAGTCAAGGCTAACTTGGCGGCTATCCATAGCCTCTAGAGAGGCCATTTCTACCCAAACTTTCTAGGGGACTTTCTATCCCCAAGAACCGACCATGTCGTATTCACCACCACCACCATTTTGATAGGTACCACTGTTCCACCTCTATGACTGAATTTTGACAATGAGGACATAGTCAAGTTCAAGCTTGGGGGGGTTTGGAACAACTTTATCTTTTATCTACTTTTTAATTTTATTATTTTGATTTTTTTAAAGGATCCACATCTATCTAGTGTAATCGTGGAGCAGTAAAAGCATGATTTCTATCTATATCATCATAGAGTTTGTTCTTCTACGTCAGTGCAATAAAAATTAAATATTGAAAAAATTGGTTTCGTTGCAGTTTTCTTGATTGACATAATCTAGACGAAGTGTATGGGTTAGTCAACTTATGGACATTTGATATGATAATAAATCTTAATTATTCATGTAATGTAGATGAAGATGGGGTTTGAGCATGAATTGATCAAACAATTAATGAGACTGTGACAACCTATATTTATGTTCCATTTATTACACTCTTCAAGAGACCCATCTCACTCAATATAAGTTTGATCATAATACTCAAGTTTATTGGTGACCCTCTACCTTGATGATATGTGAGTCTAATTTGAGAAATTGGACCAAGTGCCACTCTATATTGTATCATCTTCTTGCATCTAATTTTGAACCTCATTACTATATTCTTTTATCTTCCTAATATCTATATTTTTGTAGATCTTCAAATTATCTTTCTAACGATACAAGAATCACCTGAATCGGGGGTTCCTAGCCCATGTTATGATCATTTAAATTGGCTCAAAATACACATATTTTGGTTGATTTTACTCTTGATGTTTGGCCTTAATGGGCCCAATTCATTGGCATGCGGCCCAACAGCCACCACTTCTACCTTAGAAACCCTAATGTTCCCCTCTTCCTTGTCCGTTGGATCAACAGATCCAAGATCTAAGGGCTGCGGAGTCATCATCTACCTTGGTCCATACATGACCACTAACACTGTAGCAGCTCCGCCAATCACAGGCTTTCTCGCCCCTCTGACCAAATTCAAGACCCCAATCACTTCGGTTCTTCCCCCTCAATCTGTCCACCCTATATTCCTTGCTCTCTCACCCAGTAACCCACCTTTCTCACGGTTCCCTCTTCACCAGCTGGGACGACGCCACCGCGTCTCCTCCCTTTGGGGCTTGATGCGAGGATTTTGAGTCGCTTTTATAGACTAATTTTACATGCATTTTATGTGTTTATTAGTCAGATTTGTGGTTAGTATCACATGATTCACTCGCTTTAGTCTATAATCTCATTTCGCATCAAATCTAATGTATTTCATCTTTTTGGTTATAAATGATCATATTGATGTGTTTTAGCAAGGCTGATTCGAATTTATCTTGAATTTTCAGGAAAAATGAATATACGCAAATGTCGATACCATCGACATCTATCGATAGTATTGACTCGGCCATAGTGAGACAACTGCAAGGAACCAAGATGAGTCGATACCATTGACACCGCAGTCGATGGTAGCGAGATACCTACAGCAAGCCATCAGTCAATTGGTCGATACTATCGACACAAAGTCGATACTATCGACCTCTCCCAGCTTCAGCGTCGGATTGGTGATAAAAGTGACGCCTAAAGGTGTCGAAACCATCGACGCGAAAGTCGATGGTATCGAGTCTGCATCAGTGTGGAACATCAGAAAAAGGAAGACTTGTCGATATTATGACGGGTCGATACCATCGACCCACGTCGATACCGTCATATCAGGTGTTGTTACAGATCGTTTCTAATCGGACGGTGGTGATCTTTTGGCGATCAAAAGTGGTGCATATACCTAATGACGGAGGCCCTAAGTAGAGTATCACGTCATTAGTTATTACACAAGTCTCAAGGAGGAGAGGAGAGAAGAATGGAGCCCAGAGCCACGCCCCGATCATTTCGAGAGCTGCAGAAGGAGTTTTCCACTACCAGAAGGCTGTAGATTGCTCATTCTACATCTAGGAATGCCCAGATCTCCTTTGTTAAGGGGTTTACATCACTTCTATCCATATTTTCCCCATGTTTTCCCTTTCTCTCATCATGTCTTTCATTGAGATAAACATGCAGGGCTAATCCCCTTTATCTTTAGGACCGGGAGTAGCCCGGGTGATGGTTGTATGACATTTTTACCGTAGTATTTCATAATTTGTCTCTTAAATCCATGGTATGATTTCATTTTCTCCATTATATCATTAAGATTGAACACCCTAATGATAATATAATGCCTTTAATTACTTTGAAAGAAGAATTAATGGTTGAAAAGAGACGAAATTCACATTAACTAATAAATCCTTTGAACAAGGCGATGTATAGTAAATGGTGGAAACCCAGAGTATGGTCTTCATGCACCTAGTTTAGGGTATAAGTTACTACTACCATGGAACCGAGCTAGATTTAAGTAGTGAATTGTATCACGAAAGTGAGCAATTCTGAATACAGGCCACTACCCAGAATGAGAGATGAATTAGGATAACTGTGTAGGAATTAATACAATGAGAACCTGCAGTGAAACCACAAACCTAAACATTCCCATTCAAATTGATTAAACCAAACATTTAATCGATTGCTCAGTTTTCCTTTATTTTTATTTTCTTTTTCAATCAACTTTCAAATCATTTTAAATCGGTCTAGCTGATTGCAAGTAGTTAGTAGTAGTCTACCAATAATTATGTTTCCCTGAGTTTGACTCGGGCCTCACAAAGGCCTATACTACTCTGACGCGTGGACTTGCGTTTTACGCACGGTAAATTCGTGTCAAGTTTTTGGCGCCGTTGTCGGGGAAACGTCAATTATTGGCACTACGAGTGCTACAAGCGGCCACTCTAGGATACCTTTTTCTTTTAGCTACATTTTTAATTCTTGCAATTGATTATCTAATTTTCAGAAATCTATATTCGTCTAGCACTGTACTTAACTAAATATATCATTTTGTAGGTACTAGTGCATGGTGAGAACGCGTAGCACAGACGACGCGCGGTCATTACCAGAGGTCCCATCTTCGGGATCAGACGACGAGGAGCACTACATTCAGAGTCAATCCGAGAGAGTCAATCAGACGACGAGGTACTTAACTAAATATATCAACTCATTCCTACCGAATGCTACAATGGATCACAAATAATTGAGGGTGTCGATACTACTGACACCTAGTCAGTAGTATTGACAAGACGCGATTAGGTCAGATCAAAGATCTTTGCTAATCTGGTAGTTGGGACTTAATGATGACCTAAGTTGCTTCTATGACTTAGGAAGAGTTCGGCCAGACCTAAGAATCTTACCATATTCAATTGTACAACAGAGGAGAGCAGAGAAGAGAAAAAGGAGAGGAGAATGCAACATTCTGAGCGGTTTGTGCACTTCCGGTGGCCCCATTTGTAATCGGAAGATAGAAATCACAACGTTCGTCGAAAGGAACCATCAATACCGTCTTTCTCCATGGGTTTTTCCTTATTCTAGATTTTTTCATCATTCCTTTATTTTTCTTCTGTGTAGAGCAGCTAAAATCATGTGGCGCTAATCCCCTTGTACTTTAGGACCAGAGAGTAGTTTGGTTTTGCATTGTAATTGACGATTATGATTTAATATCCATATTTCTCCTAATTTATGGACATATTTCTATGAGAGCATCATGAATAGTCTTTTCTTGATCATCATAGGTAGTTTTTTAGACCATTAATAGCTTCAAGAGAGGGATTAAGGGTTGGAAAACTCATAGATTTACACATTTTATATCGCACCTCGAGAGAATAACCCAGAGATTTCTTTTTTTGGATAAGGTAAAATATTACTAGATCATCAAAAAAGAGCGTATAGGGGTAAACCACCCCGTATACTATACAAGGTCACTTAAGACCCCACCTGAAAATGACCTCAGGATTAACCTTCAACAGGCACCCCGGGTTCACTTTACAATGCCAAGCCAACCTATTTACAAAAGCAACAAACACATGGTATTTATCACTCCCACTCTTACTGTAAGTTCTAATGTTCCTCTCATGCCATATATGGAACATGAGGCTGGTCCACACCAGGCCGACAAATCTCCTATGATGTATGTCCCCTCTGGACCTACTAAGCATCCAGGTCAAGAAGTTATTGATACCCGTGGGGGGGTTGCCACCCCACATGAGCTTGAGAGAGGACCGGGTCCAAAGATACTTGGTGAAGTCACACTCAAAAAAGAGGTGCTGCTGTGTTTTGTTGACCTGATGGCACAATGGGCAAGCACTCACGCTGCCATTGAACCATCTGCTGGTTCTGTCACTGGTGGGAAACCTCCCCAAAATCACCCTGTAAGCGCAGAAGCTCCATTTGGGGCAGTGGAAGCTCCCCTAAAGCAGCTGGTACCAAGGAACTTGAGGTTGATTGCGGTTGATCTTCCAAGGCATCCCACCCGCAATCACACTCCAGTTCTTGTGCATCTCAACATAATTCGTCTTACAACCTGGAGCATATGACGACAGTGGTTGTTGTTACTGCTGAGGAGACTTCCACAATTAACGTTGTGATTACTGATGTTTTGGAGAACGACAGGCCACTTGAGGCTCCTCCTGAGGCTCCCTGTGATGCAGATTCTGGTACTCAATTGATCATGGATGCTGATAAGTCTGTGACAAACCCAGTTGCGGATGGCCCAACAGATGTGGATGTTGCTGATGATGTCGAACAGGTTTGGGAGGCTTGTGAAAGCTCATTGAACCCTTTCCATATTCTTGTTGACCAGGAGCATGATGAAGTGGTGGTTCAGTCCAACAGAATGGTGAGTACCCACAGCAAAAATGGTGCAGAAAGGACGCCTAGAGGAAGAGGGAGAGGTAGGAAAAGTGGGCATGAGCACTTCCCTGTGACAGGGGAGGGGGTCATACCTTCTCAATGAATGTCCTTGTGTGGAATGTGAGGGGTGCTTCCCTTCTGGGTAAGAAAAGGACCCTCAGACATATCATCACTGAGAGGCAATCCTCTTTAGTGGTGTGCCTGGAGACGAGAATCCGGAGAGAAGTTGATGATAGAGTTAATGGGTTGTTTCCTGGTGGTTGGAATCGTTGCTCTAATCTAAACAACATTGAAGGTGGGAAGATTGTGGTAGGTTGGAATCCTTTGATTTGGGCTGCATTAATACTGGGGGTTTCCATTGTGTGCTCTCTGCTGTTTATGGCTCCAACTTGGAGGTAGAAAGAAGGAAGATCTAGGATTTTATGGTAGAATCCACACAACAGGCTCTACCGCAGATTGTTGTGGGTGATTTTAACCAGGTCAGAAAAGCTAGAGAGAAATGGGGTGGGCTGCCCATCCCCGAATCGATTCTCAGGAGATTCAATGAGGTTGTGGATGAGGCGGGGCTTTTTGAACTAAACATGAGTGGTGGCTTAATCATGTGGCATGATAAAAGATCACCAACAAGAAGGATCTTGAGTAACCTTGATCGGGGCTTGGTCAATGAAGCGTGGCTTGAGGTTTTTCCGGAGGCCTCTCTCAGACTGGGTGCTCATCCTAATAGTGACCATGCTTGGTTAGAAGTTCATCTTAGTGAAAAAAAGATCACGAAACGACCGTTCAGATTCCTTAACCATTGGCTTAATTGGCCTTCCTTTGAGGGGTTGATTAGTGAGGCTTGGAATGTGAGGGTTATTGGCAATCCTCTCTTTGTGGTGGCTGAAAAACTGAAGAAGGTCAAGGTGTCTCTGAAGGCTTGGTCCAAAAGTCTTATTGACCTTCCTAACCTCATAAAAGAGGCCAAGGAAAGATATAACATTGCTGCTGAGAAGTTAAGAATGCAACCGGATGATCACACAGTCATGAAGGAGGAGGCTGGTGCTTGCATTAGATTGGGACAGCTGGAAAAGGCCTATGAAATCTATGGGTGGCAAAGAAGCAGGCTCAAATGGCTTAAAGATGGGGACAACAATTCTAAAATCTACCATGTGGCTATCAAAGAAATAACATGAAGGACCATATACATAATCTGATGAATGACAAGGGAGAGCTTGTTGTTGAGGAAGCTAAGGTTGAAGAGATGGCTGTGAATTTCTTCACCGAGCTGTACAACAGTGAGGATAGAAATAGTGAAAGGCGTGATCTGGTCTTGAAAGAAAAGTCAGTGATAGTATGAATACCGGGCTGATGAAGTTAGCTACTGACACGGAGATTAAACACGCAACTTTCTCCATTGGTGCTTCCAAAGCACCGGGCCCCGATGGATTCAATGGGAAGTTCCTCCATAGCTATTGGAATATAGTTGGAAGGGAAGTGTGTAATGCGGTGAGGCGGTTCCTTGTGGGGGGGAGGATGGTCCGACAGGTAAACCATGCTTTTATTAGGCTTATTCCTAAACATGTTCGCACGACTGTCATGAGTGACTTCCACCCTATTGCTTGTTGTTCAGTTGTCTACAAGATTATTGCAAAGCTGCTGGCAGGAAGGTTGAAGAGTATTCTGCCTGATATTATTTCACCCAACCAAATGGCGTTTGTGAAAGGGCCTGCTATCGCTGATAATGTTCTACTGGCTTCGGAATTCTTGAGAGATTTCCAAGTCAAGGGGAGATCCAAGCAGGCCTGTATCAAAGTGGATATAGCTAAAGCTTTTGATCATGCCTCTTGGCATGGTTTGTGGAGTACGATGGAGGCTCTCGGTTTCTCTAAGAGATTTATCAACATCATTAAGCAATGCATACAAAAAACTTCCTTCTCAGTTCTGGTAAATGGGGTCCCAAAAGGTATGTTCCAATCCTCGAATGGATTGAGGTAGGGTGATCCTCTATCACCCCTGTTGTTCACTCTGATTATGGAGAACTTATCTGATCTCATGGTCAAAGCTGAAGAAGATGGGTCTATAAAGACGTACAAAATCCAAGGCACTAAAGTCATGTCACACTTGATATTTGCGGACGACCTCATGTTCTTTGTGGCGGCCCATGCTAAGGTGTTCCGTGGAGTGAGACATATTTTTAAGAAGTTTACTGAGCTTACTTGCTTACATATCAGTGATATTAAATCACAAGTATTTTTGTCAAAATCTTATGATTCGAGGAGAGGAAGATTAAAAGAGGTCATCCAATTGGAGACCGGGTGTTTTCCGACCAAATACCTGGGTGTTCCTTTGTCGGGTGGTGTTGGGAAAGGGGTCAATTATCAGGTTTGCCTGGATAGGCTGCGTGCAAGGGTTGAGAAGTGGAGTGGTTTGAAGGTTTCCTTAGCTGGGAGGGCGGTGCTGATCAATTATGTTCTGACTAGTATGATCCGCTACTGGTGTAGACTCGCAGTGATACCCGAGTTCGTCTTGGGGAAAATGAGATCGATTTTGTGTGGTTTTTTGTGGAGTGGGAAGCATCATGCGATTGCGTGGGCGAAGGTTTCCCAACCAAGACAGGGAGGAGGGATGGGTTTGGTCGGTCCCTCGGATATCATGTTGGAAGCTACTGCGAGAAGGGTCCATGATTTCCTTGTTAATCCTAGTTCTACCTAGAGTGTATGGATGAGAGCCCGTTATGGTGGCTGCCTTGATACTGGAGCTGACATTGTTGGTTCTTCTAGAGCTTGGAGGAGAATGTGTGATGAGTGGAAATAACCCAGAGATTTCAGTAAAGCACCAAACTAATAATACAATTACTACTAGAGTGGGATTGGTATTAGATTAGGTAGTGAATTACGCTGCAAGATTGTGTAATTCTTGCTACATGTCTCTTTGTCCAGGGTTAGGAGAGATTAATATTCATGAAATGATGTTAATTGCAATGTGAACTGTGGCAAAACTACAATCCTATGGAATTCATTCCACTTGTGATCGCAACCAGTAATCTTAGTTTTAACTCTTGCAATTTATTCGTTAAATCAACCAAATCCCTATTTTTCTCAGGCCTCGCTGATTGGGTCATTGTTAGAAGTGGTTTATGGGTGCACGTTTTCCCCTTGTTTAATACCTGGACCTCTTTAGTCCTATATTACATTGGTACGTGCACTTACATTTTTTGACGTGTAGTTTACGCGCATCTCTTGCTCAGTACAAAACCTCTGGGATGGCAAGATCCAAATTGGAAGCCACTTCTTTGACCATTCTACTGTGATCTTTGAGCACACCTTTAGACTGGTATTGTCCAGACAAATTGGCATAACATGCTTACAATTTTCTAGAGCGGGGCATGTAGGGGTTAATAAAAGAGTATATTGGCATAGTATTTTATCGAGTGGCCTACCCATCATGGCCTTAATAATTTTCTTCTAAAGGGATTCAACAATTACCTCCCTGTTTTTGTAAAAGAAGTGTGTAGGGACCCCGTTTGGGCCGATAGCCTTATACTAGTCCATGATATTCAGAATGATGAGGATCGCTTCCTTGGATGAAGGTTTGGTGATATCTAGCAAGTCGTCCTGAGACAACCTATGAAATCTACTTGTGATGGTGTTGGTGTGGGTGATGATGCCACTTGGGGCTGTGAAAATGTTCTTGAAGTATGTGGTGATCAAATACATACGTTTTGTCGAGTTTGTCACCTAGTGACCTTCACATCTTTGAGTTAGGTTATGGAGTTCCTTCATTTCATTTTGTTTACAAAGGCATGGTAGAAGCATATATTGGTGTCTCCATTGTTAAGCCAGTTTATATGACTTCTCAGTTTCCACTCCTCTTCTTCTTCTTTCAGAATTTGGGATAGTTGGGTCTGCACGTTGATGCACAACTGATCTTTATGGGATCAACAACCTCTACCATATTGGATTGCAATATTTAAATATTTCAAAGGAGTCTTTCATTAGCTCTGTGTTTCTTTTTTTACATCTCCTTGTCCCAATCCATCAAACTCTATTGTGCTTTGTTCAATATTTTGGTGAAGTTTACATTACCTCTCCAGTTGACCTTGAGTAAATTTCCAAACTCTGGGATATCTATTCAATATGCTTTAGTTTGAAATTTCCATGCTTTGTGAGTTGTCGTCATTGAGGTGACTAAGAGGGGGCAGTGATACAAATACAGTCCGGGTAGATGTGTGGCAACAACATGTGGTACTTAATGATGAATTCATCATTTGTCACAGCTCTATCAAGCCATTTTGGAGAAGGCTATGTTTGTACGTGAACTTTTGGCCAGAGAATCCTAGGTCTGTGAGACCAGTGTCCAGGAGGGTGGTGGTGAAGGTGTTGGCTTCAGAGTAGTTAAGGAAGCTCTACCACATTTTTCAGTTGGGCTCAACATTATGTTGAAGTCTCTCACCATAATCCAAGGCCCAGTGTGCTGATGGCCCATGCTGACCAGATGTTTTCATAGTAGATTCATCACCAAGATATATGGCTTAGCATAAAAAAAAGTGGCAATAGTAGTGTTATTGATCTTATACGTAATGAACTTTCGATGAGTGTTCAACACACTAACATGGCAATAAGCATTATTCCAACATATACATTTGTCGTCAATGAAACCTCAGGATTCAAAACAATGAGAGTTCGTAAAACACATCCATTTAATAGTGGCTAGAGCAAAATGGTTATTGATGTGTGGGTTGATGATACCGACCACATCAGGTTTGTAAATGTGCTTATACTCCTTAAGGCTTCTACAAGTGCCATAATTTCCTATCCCTCTTACATTCCATCTTAACAACTTCACCATTGTTCTGGAAGTACAAGAGTCTAGAGGATGCTGATTAGATTTAGTTTGGTTCTTCATTCTCTTTTCCTTTCCCCTTAGTCACACCATTTACTTATTTGTCTATGTCGACTAGTTTATCCAACAGTCCGCGACTGCAACAACATCATTTTTGGTCCTGTTTCGTGTTTCTCCTTCCACTCCTTTTCATTTTTGTGTCTCTCCCTTTGATTATCTGACCCATAGTTCTCTTCTTTTTGTCAGATTGGGCGATGTTCTGACATATAGGATTGTGGGTTGTTTGGAATGGCAATCTCTGTAGAAAAGCTTTGAGATTTAGCCCCATTTCAGCGTCATTAGTTTTGTCAATTATGTGGATTGCCTCATCAATGTCCGCATGAGCCTCTGGTGTTGCATACTTTCCCCACTTGTATCCTCTTTAATCATAGAGTTCTTAGATTGTTTAGTGGAATTTACAGTCTGGATATCCCTTAAGATTTCCTTTTTTGGTTTGCAGTTTTAGTGGGCACTACTTTCTTCTTCTTCAAGACTTTAACTGATCTCAGTTGCACTTCATGGTTGTTGTTCATCACTTCTATGGTCAAATCCTTCTCTAAAATGAATTCTTGGTCCTCTTCAAATAGACTAGTGAATCTATTTCTTGAGTCGTTGTTTTCCCCTTGACTATTTTTGTGACCCTGGGTATCCTTCCTCCATTGATGCCTCCTTCTTTGGGTTTGCCACCCTTTATTGTTATGTGGTTGCGGTGGTTCTGTGACAACATTCTCCTCTTTCCCATTCTATTCCACAACTGGAGGTGGTTTAGAAAATTCAGTACAATATTTAGATATGTGCCCCTCCTTCTCGTAGTCCAGGCAAGCATACAAGAATCCTTTGTATTCAACATCATATTCAATCCCATTTATTAGGATCAAGGGAGTCAACTATTTTTTAGTATTGATCTCCACAACAAGCCTGTCAAACTTGCTCCTCGACCTCTTCATGGTGTGGGAATCCACTTTGACAAGAAACCCCTAGGGCTAGTCTGATATATTCAAATATATATGGAACATAAAGATGGAGGGGGAGGTTCATCATTTGTAACCAGGTCACAATGATCCTCTGACTAGATGAATGTATGTGACCTATCCCATATAGACATGTACATCCAAACAACTTCCAAGCACCACCTGTCATTTACATCTCATAATTTGTTTCACAGGATAGTTCTACCACAAAATGTCCAAGTTCTAGTTCAAACATATTGAATGTAAATGTGATGTTCTAGAGGATTTCATTCTCTCTCTCTCTTAGTGTCATGTTATGATATTAGTGCCAATCAACCGTGCCACCACAACATATTTCTAAGGCCCCGCCAGCTTCTCTTCAACATCCATATATATAGTTAAGGTTGGCTTGCCCTCAACTTCCCCTAGGGTTACAGCCACAACATAAAGGTTCTCTTTGAAGAGTTTCTCTAGGAAGAGGTCGTGAGCCCCGATCCTTCCCATGTTGGTATCTCCAACTATTGTGTTGCTATAACTTTTCATTTTTCCCTGTGCATTCCTCCTGTTATGGCCATGTTTGTCCATGGTTGGGTTTCCATATACAGAGCCTTGGTTGGGTGTGACTATCTGGTTGGCGCTCCTTGTTTCTTGGTGACATTCCTTCTCTTTGTCATCTCATATCTTCCCAAACCCTAGATTCACACCTGAGTCCCCTCTAAAGCTAGAAAAGTTGAATTGCAATCTGACTTCTAGGATACATATTGCAACGACGAATCCCAAACATCGAATAATAATAAATGCAGAAGCGATCATTAACAGCGAATTACTGAAAATCACTAAAAATTAAAACCATTTGTAAAGAGATCTAAACATAGGAAAACTCTTTTATCAAGAACCAATGTATTTCATTTACATCCTGGTTCATAAGTACATATCATGTACCGTCTCTTCTTGAAGATTACAAGCATCATCTGCCTTGTTAAAACTATACCTAGGCAACATAGGAACCTTGAGGCATCAAGCCAAAATCTTAGATCGATTCATTAAAAGTACCAACTACTAACTCTGAAGACCTGAGAGTACAGAGACGACACATAGGACTCTCTATACAAAATATGACATCCAGTGCCTCCACCTGGAATATCACTACTATCCCTATTGCTGCTTTCCTTCTCCTACTGTATGGTTTCTACCTCCTCGTCCTCGTCCACCTAAAACGTTGGATCCCACGGGGGTGAGACAATTGAAAATTGTCCCAACAGGAGATATAACTCTCTGCCAGAAACATTATTATTGCAGATGAAAGTAATAGACTGAGTAGAGAAATTTTTAATAAATAGCAGGATTTAATCATTATTAAGTAGAATAGAGCAACATCATCTTTTAAGGCATTACCTCTACAAATGATAAAGCAATAAATCATCTATTCAGTTTAATAAGGAATATGAAGAACATGTATAATATTTATCCACTTTAGGATACAATAAGCAATGTAACGTCAACCAATGATTTCTATATTTCATTCTTAAGTAAATACGCTACACATCTGATTACATTTTACAATCATACTTATGCCCTGAGGAGATGAAGTATACCATTCATGCTCCAACCGACCATGATTACATAAAGCATCGGTTCCATACATAGGTCAATGGAATATCCAGACTCCATCACCTCATCTATCTCGGTCAGTACGAGACTATATGTAGGACATCTTATGTCTCTTCTAAATAGCTTTCCAGGGTATACTGGCAACTTTTCTATAGAGTTATAGCCTGTAGCATATACTCTTTTCAAGATATGGCCTGTAGCCAATGCCTGGTATTATGGAGTTATGGCCCATAGCCATACTCATGTTGAGATATGGTCCAAAACCATTCTTGTGCATAGGATATGGTCCGCAGTCATTCCTATGAGGCATAAGGATATATTCGCCCATTACCCCCACATATTCAAAAATATGCATTCTAGGAGTTCCTGAAGGAAAACCTGTTTCACCATCACCAACTACTGACGATGATGGATCTATGGACAGGTCTCTACATGATAAGATTTCACTTGATTAATTAAGTATATTACATATTCTATTAGCATCAGACAAGTTTCCAAACATCAACTATTATGACAAAAGCTACAAAGAATGTGTAATACTTCTATCAAGTACTTTTCAAAACTTTACAAAATATTGGGATCTCAATCCATTATCTCATCATGGACATTATCATCACTTAACATCTCATCATCATGATTATGAAATATGGGTATTCAAACCCTCAGTTTATCAAAGAACACTTGTTACCACTTATCAGGTAACTAATACCTTCAGGTCATTTGACCAAGGTAAACATGATACTTGCTACACAAGCATCTCACATGGCTCTCAAAGCCTATTTAATCTCTTGTTACCTGTTACTAGGCAACAAAGCATATAATGGCTCACAAGGCCCATAAAACAATTTCAATACTAAAACATCATAGCTCATACCTGGCTATGTCCAACATCTCATGATACCTACATGATTAGTACACATGATAACAGTTATATCCATTACAAATCAACACTAGGCAATGTAATAGTAGCATCACTATTCACCCATTAGGGTTAGGGTTTCCAAATTTCATATCAATTAGGGATACTCATCCCATTTCCCAGAATTAGGGTTATGGTTTATTATCATATTGCTCAGGATTAGGGCTTTATGCACTATTCCCCAAAATTAGGGTTTCACATACCTTCACCCTATATTAGAGTATGATTTTTTATAGCATTGCATAGCATCACCCTAGATTAGAGTTTCACATCACATCTCTGTATTAGGGTTTCACATGACATCATCCTTGATTAGGGTTTCACATGACATCACCCTTGAATTAAGGTTCCTTATAGCTTTTCCCCAATTAGGGTTCCATGTAACTTTACCCAAAATTAGGGTTTCATGAAGCATCCTCTTAAATTAGGGTTTTTCACTATATTACCCTGAATTGAAATTTCTCATATCATTATCCTAGAATAGGGTTACATCTTTACCCTAGATTAGGGTTACACCTAGCATTGCCCTAAATTAGGGTTAGGGCTCATCAACCTTCTCAATTAGGGTTTCATGATATCTTTATCAAGGATCATACCCTAACTACATATTTTACTCATTATGAAAGTGTTGAGGCTTAACCACTACATGATTATCATACATGTATGGATTCCTCTCTCTATCATCCTCTTTGGGATGTAAATTACTTCAATCATGATTAGATTAGGTTAACCCTTCATTCAAGTGCATACATTTAGGGTAGCATAGTGTATTGAAGCATTGCTTCCATAAGCATCAAAGGTTAACCCCTCTAAGGATACTAATCACCCTAGTACCTTAAAGGTACAACCATTATAATTATCTTTGATAAACATCATTAACAATCATGGGGTAATTGTACTTACATGGTTTGAATCAAATAGACCTTCAAACGGTCTTGAGGTATTAGACACTTAAACGGTCTTGAAGTACTTTGACCTTCAAACGGTCTTGGACCAAACCACCAATCGGTCTGAGACCGTTAGACCTTAAACGGTCTTGGTCCCAAAACCTTCAATCAGTCTTAAGACCGTTAGACCATCAAACGGTCTTGATCTCAAAATCCCTAAACGGTTTGAGACCGTTTGAATTAAATATATTAACCCCAAATGATTTGAAACTGAATGAGCAACTCATCATAGAAACTGATTGAACATCAAATGGTTTGAGACTGTTTGCTCTCCAAACGGTCTGAAGACCGTTTGGTCCAAACCACCTTGAAACCGAAAGGGTCATCTAGGGTTTCCTTCAACCAATCAATTGATTTTAGGGTTTGTACTCATTAAACCATCCAACATCGGAACCATTGAAAGTACATCAAATTATAGCCCTTGTATCTCCAACCATCCATCACAGCCCTTGAACTCCAAATGGTCTTGAGACCATTTGGTCTCAAACGGTCTTGAAACCATTTGGTCTCAATCGGTCTTGAGACCGTCTGAGCCATTCAACATAGAAATCAACCCAATCAAATTAGGGTTTTAACCAATCAACTCGATTAGGGCTTGTAATAAATGGATCACCCATTCTTCAATCCATTAATTAAATCAATTTGAACCATTGAATCTTCACCATACACATCAGTGATAGACCCCAAACGGTCTTCAGACCGTTTTCCCTCAATCGGTCTTGAGACCGTTTGATCACCAAACGGTCTTGAGACCGTTTGGTCATCAACATTGCAAACCGTTTACTCAAGATATCAATTGAGGTGTGTGCTAAGATGACCTCAACATCTTCAAGCTACAAACCTTCAAAATTTTCTATGATTCTTATGGTGGTTTCATCAACTAATCAATCAGAATTTTGGGAAAGAAGAAAGAATCAACATCTGATAAGGAAATGATATCAATAATAACATTTAAGGGTTCAAGTTATATAACCCACCTTCAAAGTTGAATCCAAGCTTCAAGATTCACGTCATCAATGGTGAATGAATCTCTCTCAACTGTCCAAGGTCCATTCTCAAGTCTTTGAGTGAAAGGATTGACTAAAGTTGAAGATTGAATGGAGAAAAGAAGAAAATAAGCATTGCATTTCGATTTTCACCATGAAATCAAGGTTGAATATGACTATGGAGCTTACATATAGGTTGGGATACGTCCTAATATTGATCCTAAGCTTCCTTGTGTTCGGCCAAAGCAAGGAAAGAAAGTGGAGTCGAAAAAGAGTCTTTCATGTGGGTGAAAAATGGGATATATGTAAGGGAATTTCAAGAGAGAGAAAGTGTTATAAAAATCCTTTAATTCCCAAAATTGGTGCCACTTATCCTCCTCACTTCCTTGCATACAAAGCCATCATATTATCCTTCAAAATACTCTTCTTTATCCATGAATTAAAAGAAAACAAATTAAGCGCCTTAATCAATATAATAATAATATCCAAAATGAGTGGATATTACTTTTTCTTTGACTAATGTGAGTGGGTTCTCCATTCACTTTAGATATTTCGGTGCCTTTGCAAGGAATGAGGAAGTCCACACTTAAACAAAGTAAACCATCAAATTTTTGGTAGAAGGGCACTTCCATTAATATATTTATTTTTGCATTAAATTGAATTAGGATTTCAATTATGCTTAGATCTTGGTAATTTTAATACCAAGATTCTCTCTCCTCCAAAGAGATTCAAATGAGATGCCCCTCTGATTTTCTTGTCTCTAATTGATACCAAGAAATATTAAGGACTCTCTAAAAGTGGTATTTTGCATATTGAACCCTAGGTTTTGGGTAAATTGCACATTACACCAAAACTAGGTTTTAATGTACAAACATTGCTTAATAAGCTCTTTCTTGGTGCTCAGGCTTGCACAAGCCATACCTCTGCATCATTCTCATTATTATGATGCTATAACACTTGAGGAACATTTTACCATGTAACATTTGCAAGTTAACCCCTCAACTTGGGTAATTTGCACTTTAGTCCAAAATGGGCAAAACATTGTTTTCAACATTATTCAAGAAGGAATAAAATTGAAACATAAGCTCCTCTTGAGACTTAATTAATTTTCAAAATATAAAAGAAAACATATAATTATCTTTCTTAAACAAAGCATCTAGGGTTAAGGCATAACCCAGGTCAGGGATGTTACAAATTATCCACCTCTAACAGGGATTTCGTCCCCAAAATCATCAAGAGAAAAGAGAAGGATACTTCCTCCTCATCTCTTCCTCTAGCTCCCATGTAGCTTCTTCAATGCCATGATGATGCTAGAGAACTTTCACAAGACATATGTCTTTCTTTTTTAGCTTTTTAATTCTTTTATCAAGGATCATCACAGGTCCTTCAACATATGATATATCATCATTTAATTCTACCTCCACAGGTTGCAGAACTAACTCTGTGTCAGGATGACACTTTCTTAGCATGGAGATATGGAACACTGGATGCAACTTATATAGCTCAAGTGGAAACTCTAGCCTATAGGCTACCTTTCCAATCCGTTCAATGATTAGATAAGGCCCCGTAAATCTAGGAGCTAACTTTCCCTTCTTCCCAAATCTAAGGAGACCTTTCCAAGGTGAGACCTTGAGGTATACTCTGTCTCCAACTTGGAATTCTAAAGGTCTTTGCCATTTGTCGGCGTACGACTTCTATCTATCCTGTGCAGTCTTTAATTGTTGTTGTATTACTTTAACCTTCTCAGTTGTCTGCTGCACAAGCTCAGGACCCAAAAGTTAATAATCTCCCATTTCATACCAACATAAAGGAGATCTACAACGTCTACCATATAATGCTTCATATGGTTCCATATCAACACTGTGCTGATAGCTATTATTGTAAGCAAATTCTATCAAGCTCAGGTGTAGATCCCAACTTCCTACAAACTGAAGGACACATGCCCTAAGCAAATCCTCTAAGGTTTGTATGGTTCTTTCAGACTGTCCATCTGTTTGTGGGTGAAAGGCAGTACTAAACCTTAACTGCGTACCCAAAGCTTTATGTAGTTGTTCCCAAAAATTACTCATAAACTGGGGACCTCTATCAGAAACAATAGAAGCTGGAACCCCATTCAACCGCACTATCTCATCTATATATATTTGTGCAAGCTTCTCAACAGTGTAGGTTGTTCTGACAGGAAGGAAATTTGATGTCTTAGTCAACCTATCAACTATCACCCATATGGAATCATGACCTTCGGTTGTTCTAGGCAAACCAACCACAAAGTCCATGGTCACATGATCCCATTTCCACTGTGGTATAGGCAAAGGTTGCATTGTTCCTGTGGGCTTTTGATGTTCAGCTTTAACCTACTGACACATCGTACACCGCATAACAAACCCAGCTACATCCTTCTTCAAACCAGGCCACCAATACATATCCTTCAAGTTATGATACATTTTGGTGCTCCTTGGATGCATTGCATACATCGAAGAATGAGCTTCCTCCAAGACTAACTTCCTTAAGTCATTGGCATCAGGTACTACCATCCTATCATGGTAACATACTACCTCATCATCTGACTCATGAAATCCATCTTGTTTCTCACTACCATACTCTGACCTGATCTGTTGAACCACAGTATCAGCTTGTTGTGCTTCTTTAATCTGCTGTCTGAGAGTAGGTTTTACTTGCATCTTAACTAACAACCCGGCTAACAATGATACCTTAAGCTGTATATTGTTTTGCCTCAAGGAGATAAGCATATCTCTTTTAAGGCACACTAAGGAGTTCAATTGTGCTTTATCTAAGGATGGTGATGATGATTTCCTACTTAGTGCATCAGCCACTACATTAGCCTTCCCTGGATGATAATCAATTGTACAATTGTAGTCCTTGATTAACTCCATCCAGCGGCGTTGTCTCATATTCAACTCATGTTGTGATAAGATATATTTTATATTCTTATGGTCTGTGAAAATATAAAATGTTTCTGCATAGAGATAATGTCTCCAGATCTTCAAAGCATGGACCATAACAACTAGCTCTTGATCATGTGTTGGATAATTCTCCTTGTGTTTCTTAAGTTGTCGAGAGGCAAAAGAAATCACTTGATTATTCTACATCAACACACATCCTAGACCGTTCTTAGATGCATCACAAAAACCTATGTACCCCTTCCCTTACTCAGGTAACACCAGAACAGGTGCACTTGTTAACATTTCTTTCAACAGTTGGAAAGAATGTTGACACTTGTCATTCCAGACAAAAGGAACCTCCTTCCTAGTCAACATGGTTAGGGGTAAAGCTATAGAACTGAAGTTCTTAATGAACCTCCTATAATATCCCGCCAATCCTAGGAAACTGCGTATCTCTATCGGTGTCTTTGGTTGTTCCCATTGCAGGAAAGATTCTACCTTCTTAGGATCAACACGGATACCTGACGTAGATATTACATGTCCTAGAAAAGAAACTTCTGGTAACCAGAACTCACATTTGCTAAACTTAGCATAAAGCTTATACTCTCTTAGCAAAGTTAAAGCCTAACAGAGGTGCTGCTCATGTTGTTGAGCATCTCTAATGTATATTAAGATGTCATCTATGAAGACTACTATGAACTGGTCAAGAAAAGGCCGAAAGATTCTATTCATGAGTTCCATGAATGCAGCTGGTGCATTAGTTAGTCCAAACGACATAACTATGAACTCATAGTGACCATACCTTATCCTAAAGACAGACTTAGGTATTCCACTCTCCTTGATATGCAATTGATGATATCCCAACCTCAGATCTATCTTAGAGAAGATAGTTGCACCACACAACTGATCAAATAGGTCATCGATCCTCGGCAGAGGATACTTGCTCTTTATGGTTACTTTATTCAACTATTTGTAATCAATGCATAACCACATCGATATGTCCTTATTCTTAACAAAGAGAACCGGAGCACCCCATGGTGAAGTACTCGGTCAGATAAAACCTTTCTCAAGCAACTCCTACAGCTATTTCTTGAGCTCTGTCATCTCAGCATGTGCCATTCTATACGGTGTTTATGCTATTGGTTGCGTGCCCAGGATTAGATTAATCTAAAACTCAATCTCTCAGGGGGAAGGAACACCTGGAAGTTCCTCAGGGAACACATCTTCAAACTCCCTAACTATCAGAACTTCAGAAAGATTAGGGCTCTCCTTTTGATATCTACCACATAAGCCAAGAATGCAAAGAATCCTTGTCTCATCAGCTTCTCAGCTACCATATTCGACACTAGATAGGTTGGAAGAATCTTTCTATCTCCCTGAAAGATCCATGTGTCACCGTCATCTGTGAACATAGTTTGCTTGGAATCACAATCCAAGACAACCTTATACTTTTCTAGGGTGTCCATACCAAAAATTATATTGAACCCGTGCATCTCAAGTGGAATAAGATCCACCTGAATGCGATGTTCAGAAAAGGAAAGAATGTAGGGAGAACACACCTCTCACAGCAATGCAGATCCCAACAAAGGGGATTCTAATAACAGACTATCTGCTCTATGACTGACAGTCATGTTGCAGTCATGAATCACTCTTCGAGTGATAAAGGAATGTGTAGGACTCGGATCAATAAAAATAGATACGAAGCAGGATGAAGACATATCAGAATGAAATAGTTCCATCTGACCTGTCACAACTCGAGGGTTGACTACTACTTTGGGTTGATTCATCACATAGAATCTCGTCGTTGCCTACTGTTGACCCTGTGCTCGGTTATTGGGTGCCGATGAACCAGCTTTTGACACTTGTCCACGTCCTCTAGCGCCACTCAAAATCTGTTTCCTCTAATGACCTTATTGACTCTGCCTCGGTGGTTGGGTTACCACTGTGTTCCCAACTGGACAATCCCTTTATAGATGCCCTACCTGTCTACATTGGTGACAGGTTCTATTCTCTTGATATGGTCTAAAAGGTCCAGTTTCTAACATTGATGCTGTGTTGGGGGCTCTATTTGGAGGAAAACTATGGCCCCTACCCCTACTTGATGTCCATTGCGTCTAGGTATTGAATCTTGGTTGTGCTGCTAGTGTAGAAAATCTCAGTTTCTTGAAACTTTCGGACCTCTGTCCTTGAAACTGAGTATACACCTTCTTACTCTTAGTCTGACTTTTCTCAATCACCGACCTTTCTATCTGTCTCACAGATTCCACAAAGGTGGTGAACCTCTCTCTGTTCTCTAAGGCAGACACAGGAGTGGTCAATTCATTGTTCAACCCCTTCTCAAAACACTGAATTCTTTCTCCATCAATAGCTGCCATTTGTGGACAGAACCGCAAAATCTCCATGAACTTAGCTTCATACTTGCTAATGTTCATTAGTCCATGCCTTAACCTCTCAAATTGAGAGATATTCTCATCTAGATACGTCTTGGGAAAGTATCTATTGACGAATTCTCGTCAGAATTCTCCCCATCCAATTTCAACACCTAGCCTCTTACCCTCTTCTATTATCTACCAGTGGCCAACACTCCCTTTTAGAAGGTATACTACATGCCTCACCTTCTCTGCTTCAGGGATATTGAGGATTCTAAAGGCCTTCTCCAACTCAGTCAACCACATATCTGCATCTATTGGGTCAGCTGTTCTAGCATAATCTATGGTCCTACCCGGCGAAGTCGTTCAAAAGTCTTGTTGGCTCCCAGTCCTTCATTATGGGTTGGTGTTCTAGGTGTAGGTGGTGGCATCCTATCCGCCATATGCATCATGGTTGCCATGAACTGCCCAAATTGATCATGGAAAACTGGGTTTTCCAGTGCAGCTTGGTTAAACTAGGGATGTTCAGGTTCTGGTTCCTCCCTATTCTGGTCCCTTGCACTTATTCCTAGTGCAACAATGTTGCTCTCAATAGCATGTTCTTCATGTGATCCAGACATCTTTAAGTTCTTCTTCTCCTCCTATATGAGCAGAAGACACTATCAGATAACTGGAAGACACTAGAACAGACTCAACAACCTTAATCCTATGTCTCTGTAGACTCAGCGAACCTAGAGCTCTGATACCACTAAATTATGACGATGAATCCCAAACATCGAATAATAATAAATGCAGAAGCGATCATTAACAACAAATTACTGAAAATCACTAAAAATTAAAACCATTTGTAAAAAGATCCAAACACAGGAAAACTCTTTTATCAAGAACCAATGTATTTCATTTACATCTTGGTTCATAAGTACATATCATGTACCGTCTCTTCTCGAGGATTACAAGCATCATCTGCCTTGTTAAAACTATACATAGGCAGCATAGGAACCTCGAGGCATCAAGCCAAAATCTCAGATCGATTCATTAAAAGTACTAACTACTAACTCCAAGGACCTGAGAGTACAGAGACGACATATATGACTCTCTATACAAAATATGACAGCCAGTGCCTCCACCTGGAATATCACTGCTGTCCCTGTTCCTGTTGTCCTTCTCCTGCTGTATGGTTTCTACCTCCTCGTCCTCGTCCACCTAAAAAGGTTGGATCCCACGGGGGTGAGACAATTAAAAATTGTCCCAGTGAGAGATATAACTCTCCGTCAGAAACATTATTATTGCAGATAAAGTAATAGACTGAATAGAGGAATCTTTAATAAACAACAAGATTTAATCATTATTAAACAGAATAGAGCAATATCATATTTTAAGGCATTAAAGCTACAAATGATAAAGCAAAAAATCATCTATTTAGTTTAATAAGGAATATGAAGAACATTTATAATATTTATCCACTTTAGGATACAATAAGAAATGTAACGTCAACCAATGATTTCCGTATTTCATTCTTAAGTAAATACGATACACAACTGATTACATTTTACAATCATGCTTATTCCCTATGGAGATGAAGTATACCATTCATGCTCCAACCGAACATGATTACATAAAGCATCGGTTCCATACATAGGTCAATGGAAGAGCTGGACTCCATCACCTCATTTGTCTCGGTCAGTACGAGACTATATGTAGGACATCTTGTGTCTCTACTGAATAGCTTTCCAGGGTATACTGACAACTTTGCTATAGAGTTATAGCCCATAGCATATACTCTTTTCAGGATATGGCCTGTAGCCAATGCATGGTATTGTGGAGTTATGGCCCATAGCCATACTCATATTGAGATATGGACCATAACCATTCTTGTGCATAGGATATGGCCCACAGTCATTCCTATGAGGCATAAGGATATATTTGCCCATTACCCCCACATATTAAAAAATATGCATTCTAGGAGTTCCTAAAGGAAAACCTATTTCACCATCACTAACTACTGATGATAATGGATCTATGGACATGGCTCTACATGATAAGATTTCACTTGATTAATTAAGTGTATTACATATTCTTTTAGCATCAGATAAGTTTCCAAACATCAACTATTATGACAAAAGCTACAAAGAATGTGTAATACTTCTATCAAGTACTTTTCAAAACTTTACAAAATATTGGGATCTCAATCCCTTATCTCATCATGGACATTCTCATCACTTAACATCTCATCATGGACATTCTAATCACTTAACATCTCATCATCATGATTATGAAATATGGGTATTCAAACCCTCAGTTTATCAAAGAACACTTGTTACCGCTTATCAGGTAACTAATACCTTCAGGTCATTTGACCAAGGTAAACATGATACTTGCTACACAAGCATCTCACATGGCTCTCAAAGCCTATTTAATCTCTTGTTACCTCTTACTAGGAAAAAAAGCATATAATGGCTCACAAGGCCCATAAAACAATTTCAATAATAAAACATCATAGCTCATACCTGGATATGTCGAACATCTCATGATACCTGCATGATTAGTACACATGATAACAGTTATATCCATTACATATCAGCACTATACAATGTAATAGTAGCATCACTATTCACTCATTAGGGTTAGGGTTTCCAAATTTCATATCAATTAGGGATACTCATCCCATTACCCAGAATTAGGGTTATGGTTTCTTATCATATTGCCAGGGATTAGAGCTTCATGCACTATTCCCTAAAATTAGGGTTTCACATACCTTCACCCTATATTAGAGTAGGGTTTCTTATAGCATTACATAGCATCACCCTGGATTAGAGTTTCACATCACATCTTTGTATTAGGGTTTCACATGACATCATCATCTATTAAGGTTTCACATGACATCAACCTTGAGTTAAGGTTCCTTATAACTTTTCCCCAATTAGGGTTCCATGTAACTTTACCCAAAATTAGGGTTTCATGAAGCATCCTCTTAAATTAGGGTTTTTCACTATTTTACCCTGAATTGGGATTTCTCATATCATTACCCTAGAATAGGGTTACATCATTACCCTAGATTAGGGTTACACCTAGCATTGCCCTAAATTAGGGTTAGGGCTCATCAACCTTCTCAATTAGGGTTTCATGATCTCTTTATCAAGGATCATACCTTAACTACATATTTTACTCATGATGAAAGTGTTGAGGCTTAACCGCTACATTATCATACATGTATGAATTCCTCTCTCTCTCATCCTCTCTAGGATGTTAATTATTTCAATCATGATTAGATTAGGTTAACCCTTCATTCGAGTGCATACATTTAGGGTTAGCATAGTGTATTGAGGCATTGCTTCCATAAGCATCAAAGGTTAACCCCTCTAAGGATACTAATCACCCTAGTACCTTAAAGGTACAACCATTGTAATTATCTTTGATAAACATAATTAACAATCATGGGAATAATTGTACTTACATGGTTTGAATCAAATAGACTATGATAACCCATATTTTAGGGCTCTGATAACCAATATAGTATATTAAGACCATGTGTGTCATTTAGATGATTGATTCCAAATTGAGAAATGGTTATTTAATTACTAGCTCTTTCACCCCAATATAACTAGATATGCAATTGATGATTACCAGACCAAGTTGAGTTCAATTATCATGAATAACTTTTATTAGTGAGCCTGGGTACTTATGAGGCTACAAGTTCTAATTAGTAGTCACAACAAACTCAAGTAGCCAATTAATGAGCCTTGAGGTATGTTAGTATCATAACACATGTTTATGGACATGTAGGATCAAGATTTGATGATTATTTGAATTGAATTCAAGGTCTGAACACCAAATTATAAGGTTCTTTGAAGAATTTATTTGCATGTCCAAATAATGGAGTTGTGTCTCAAACATTTACAGGAGTTGCTTTAGGTTATTATCACCCTATGACTAAAGTATTAGAATTTTTGGAGATTTCTGGAAATAGATGTACCTATTTGAATATGAGGACATTATGGACATAAATGTGATCAAACTATATTGTTTTCGTTATTTAGTACTTAGGTATGACAAATTATATGTCACGCAGCCTTCTGGATTTTGGGGGCGCACTGACTCAGCTCGATGGAACTATAGCTCGGATGTGTGGCTCATTATGGGCTATTAACCCAAAATCCAACGGTGGAAACTGTGTCTCCTACCTCCGGATCTCGTGGGGGTAGATGACCACAGTCACACACCCGCCTTCTCTCTATGATTCCAGGGCTGATCAACCACTAATGTGTGACCCCAACTCTCCGGGAGGGTAGGATCTAGCCAACGACCCCTCAGTTGTGCCAAACCATGGAGAGACAAGCGAGATAGACCCATACCTCCCACACTGGTTCTCTATCTTTTCTGACAGCACTAAACCAGTGAGATAGGGTAGGGCAGAGGGCCGAACAAGAGAAGATATCTTGGGGCAAACAAACCTCAGATCTCGTGGAAGCCCAGGAAACATTCCTTTCTTTGTTAGAAACCCCATATGAGAGACTCCACCCCACCCAGGTCTGAGTGCATGGAGGCACCAGAAGGGGATGTTTTTCATCTTCCTCAATGTGTCTTGTTGTGCTCCCAAGTTCCTACAGACCAGATTAACCTCGCTGTCACTTCAGGTGAAGGCGAAAGAGGTTCTATTGCAGATGCCCAATCTTTCCCGACAAGCTCTGTCGTTACTTGCACCTGCTAGACCGAACTAGGGCCGCTATGTTGCTTCTGTGTAGCTGTCGGAGATGGCTTGGAGGTGTCAAGATGGGAGGAAGGTGCTAGGCCGATGACACACAACAGAACCGATGACAGCGGCCTGTGTAGGAAGAGAGGCGGCAATCAGGCCTGAGAACGCTCAAGGTGAGAGAGAAGGAGGACCTGGAGAAGAAGGGCTCTGCTATTTTTTTCCCTCACTGGAGATCCACTAGAGGTGGCGGCTTTGATCGTATGGAGGGGACGTAGGCGTCAGGCTCCGATGGTGGCGGCTCAGCTATAGACTCCCGCAGACGCTCATGCTTCAAGCGGAAACACAAGAGGGAGGCGAGCAATTCATAGGTCAATAGAGGGACCGACTCACACAGATGAACCATGTGTAGATCAGAGAATCGGCCGACTCTGCACTGAGCCAGGGTAGGATCCCACCACAGACCAATAAAGAGTCCCACAGGACACGTGGCGGCCTTGGATTGGCGGATTAAGGTAAATACTTTTCTATGATTCCATAAAATGATATCAGTTTAGAAAATGCTTTATAAATAGCTCCCATGGCCAATAAATATGCATAAAATACCCACAGACTTAGAAAAAAATTACCTTTATTACTGGACCCTTAGATTAGACCTTTGACAAACAAATAATGATGATATTTAATATAGATGATAATGCTTCTTTTTTAGATCATATTATTGCTATAATTCACATATCATGAAGATTAAATCTGAGAAAAATATTTTTGAACCCTAGTACTATGTGGAAACCAAATATGAACTCAGATTTGACTATTACATCAAAATAATAGGCAATTTCTCATTAAAACCCAATTCCATGTTTATAACCTCTTTTTAATTCTAGAAAATAAACCAGTTATCAGAAAAATATGAAAATCATACCAGACCTTAATAATGACGTATGGATCAGAATAAAAATATCAGACACGAGTTCCAGATTGTTTGAACCTAGATTTGGGAAAACCCTAACTTAGACCTAAAATATCAATGACATAATGAACCATGTATTAATGATGATTAATTTGTTATTAACCAGGTGATGACTAGTTCTAGATGATCCAAGATGATTAGAATTCTCTGAACTCATGTACGTGGGTTTTATTAAGTACAAGACTAGTTTTCATGAATGCATAATGATATGATGTACTTTGGATGTTTGTGTTTGCATATAAATTCTTGGATGTGTATTAGTAGTATATGATCTACAAAACATTAAAGAATATAAAAAGAATATAGATGGTTTGTAGCTACTAAGTGGATATATGCTCTCTCTCTCCCTCAATTCTCTCTCTTCCTCTAAATATAAGGTCAGCACTCAGTCCCCATAGCCCAAGGGGCAGGGGAAAATGAAGTGTGACATCTCTCTCTCTCCCCTCTAAATATAAGGTTGGCACTCGGTCCCTATAACCCAAGGGGTGGGGAAAAATGAAGTGCAACACCACTTAGTAGTACAAATGCATCAAACGACATCTAAAAATATGTGTTTACCTGATTATCACTTTAAACAATGTTTTCTTTTACTCTTTCTTTCTCAAGTTATTTCAATTATGCAAGCATATTAGTATGTAACTTTCTACCCACGTGCACAACCCCTTGTGTGTTGATTTGCTGTTTCACGTATGTTTTAGGTTCAGAGCTTGCTTGGGATAAAAGACGGGAAGTGAGAAGTTGTCCAGGTTGTACCTATTGTGTTAAGATCCTGTTAGCATACATGTTCATAGACTTGTAAAATTTTCTTCAAATTATGTAAATATAAGTTACAAATTTAATTCATGTTGTAATATAAATATGTTGAATGTTGAGAATGTTATGGTGTATGCATTCTATTTGTATGTTCATGTATGCATATGTCGCTACTGCATCGTTCTCTGATATGATCGGATGATGTTTTTGGATTTTGACCTCTCATTCCCAATAGGGTTTGGAGAAGCCAAAATTCGGGGACGTCGGTCTTGAGGTATTAGACATTTAAACGTTCTTGAAGTACTTTGACCTTCAAACGGTCTTGGACTAAACCTCCAATCGGTCTGAGATCATTAGACCTTAAATGGTCTTGGTCCCAAAACCTTCAATCGGTCTTAAGACCATTAGACCATCAAACGGTCTTGATCTCAAAATCCCTAAACGGTTTGAGACCGTTTGAATTAAATATAATTAACCCCAAACGGTTTGAAACCGAATGAGCAACTCATCATAGAAATCGATTGAACATCAAACAGTTTGAGACAGTTTGCTCTCCAAACGGTCTGAAGAGCATTTGGTCCAAACCACCTTGAAACCGAAAGTGTCATCTAGGGTTTCCTTCAACCAATCAATCGATTTTAGGGTTTGTAATCATTGAACCATCCAACATTGGAACCATTGAAAGTACATCAAATTACAACCCTTGCATCTCCAATCATCCATCACGGCCCTTGAACTCCAAACGGTCTTGACACCATTTGGTATCAATCGGTCCTGAGGTCATTTGAGCCATTCAACATAGAAATTATCCCAATTAAATTAGGGTTTCAACCAATCAACTCGGTTAGGGCTTGTAATCAATGGATCACCCATTCTTGAATCCATTAATTAAATCAATTTAAAACATTGAATCTTCATCATCCACATCAGCAATAGACCCCAAACGGTCTTGAGACCGTTTCACCTCAAACGGTCTTGAGACTGTTTGCCCTCAATCGGTCTTCAGACCGTTTGATCACCAAACGGTCTTGAGACCGTTTGGTCATCAACATTGCAAACCGTTTACTCAAGATATTAATTGAGGTGTGTGCCAAGATTACCTCATCATCTTCAAGCTACAGACCTTCGTAATTTGTTGTGATTCTTATGGTGGTTTCATCAACTAATCAATTGGAATTTTTGGAAAGAAGAAAGAATCAAAATCTGATAAGGAAATGATATCAATAATAACATTTAAGGGTTCAAGTTATGTAACCCACCTTCAAAGTT
This sequence comes from Alisma plantago-aquatica, assembly GCA_963693085.1. Lineage (NCBI taxonomy): Eukaryota > Viridiplantae > Streptophyta > Magnoliopsida > Alismatales > Alismataceae > Alisma > Alisma plantago-aquatica. The sequence continues at coordinate 592,206,495 of OY856409.1, forward strand.
GAATCCAAGCTTCAAGCTTCACATCCTCAATGGTGAATGAAGCTCTCTCAACCATCCAAGGTCCGTTCTCAAGTCTTTGAGTGAAAGGATTGGCTAAAGTTGAAGATTGAATGGAGAAAAGAAGAAAATAAGCATTGAATTTCGATTTTCACCATGAAATCAAGGTTGAAGATGACTATGGAGCTTACCTACAGGTCGGGATACATCCTCCTATTTCTCCTAAGCTTCCTTGTGTTCGACCAAAGCAAGGAAAGAAAGTGGAGTCGAAAAAAAGTCTTTCATGTGGGTGAAAAATGGGATATATGTAAGGGAATTTCAAGAGAGAGAAAGTGTTATAAAAATCCTTTAATTCCCAAAATTGGTGCCACTTATCCTACTCACTTCCTTGCATGACATCATCCTATCCTTCAAAATCCTCTTCTTTATCTATGAATTAAAAGAAAACAAATTAAGCACCTTAATCAATATAATAATAATATCCAAAATGAGTGGATATTACTTTTTCTTTAACTAATGTGAGTGGGTTCTCCACTCACTTTAGATATTTCGGTGCCTTTGCAAGGCATGAGGACGTCCACACTTATACAAATTCAACCATCACATTTTTGGTTGAAGGGCACTTCCATTAATATATTTATTTTTGCATTAAATTGAATTAGGGTTTCAATTATGCTTATATCTTGATTATTTTAATACCAAGATTCTCTCTCCTCCAAAGAGATTCAAATGAGATGCCCCTCTGATTTTCTTGTATCTAATTGATACCAATAAACATTAGGGACTCTCTAAAAGTGGTATTTTTCATATTGAACCCTAGGTTTTGGGTAAATTGCACATTACACCAAAACTAGGTTTTAATGCACAAACATTGCTTAATAAGCTATTTTTTGGTGCTCCGGCTTGCACAAGTCATACCTCTGCATTATTCTCATTATTATGATGCTATAACACTTGAGAAACATTTTACCATGTAACATTTGCAAGTTAACCCCTCAACTTGGGTAATTTTCACTTTAGTCCAAAATAGACAAAACATTATTTTCAACATTATTCAAGAAGGACTAAAATTGAAGCATAACCTCCTATTGAGCCTTAATTACTTTTCAAAAGATAAAAGCAAACATATAATTATCATTCTTAAGCAAAGCATCTAGGGTTAAGGCATAACCCATGTTAGGGATGTTACACATATCCCTACTTTCATGGAAGAAATGGGTTCCACATATGCCTCAAAGCCTTCCTTCCCTCCGAGATCCATTGGATCTCCATGCAGAGTCTATTGTGCCTCAGGAATAACGTTTAGACATCCTAGATTTCCCATGTCACCGCCGCCATCACCGGACCCCATGCTTCCCGTAGTGTTCCCCATTGCCAGACCCCACGCTTACCCTATTTTCTAACCAAGTTGTGAGTTGATTCCACTTCTTAATTGCTCTTTGTTACTTATAATTACATGATATAATTTATTATACATTTATATGAAATAAATTTCATATTAGAAATCCTTCTTTATCATAATGCACACATATCTATTAAATGATGAGAATAACATATTTTCATATTTTGGTTAAATGTGACAATCACATGGCTTAGTGTGCTTTCATTTGTAAGTTGGGTTGAGAAGTGAAAGGAGATTCATTTGTGGGGTTTAAGGGTCCTTGCATAGGCAGCTTCATGGTTAAGCCTAGTGCAATGTGGCAACATTGAGCTTCTAGCCTCCTAGTGGCTGGAAACAAAGCCTTATGTGTCCCAATTCTGGGATTATGTGGGCATTTGGGGCCAAGAGGTTGAAATCCATTTGCGGCTATCTATGCCTCATTTCTCAAAAAGGTTTAAGGCCAATTTTTGAATGGGAAACCATAGAGGAACAAATTGGGAACCTTCACTTGACAAATCACATTCATTCATCATGAAATCTCAAGCTCTCATTTAAGCCCCTAGGCATCAATGTTCATTCCAAGATTCAACTGAAAACATCTACAATGGGTGGACACCTCCCAAAAGAACAATATCACAATTGCAAAAATAATCTTATAATAATTTGAACATTTGCTTGTGGTACATTGCTACTCTAAAGCACATTGCTAGCAGAGTATCTATGACACTTGGGGCCCAAGCCTAGCTGGGTAGAGAATTGTGGCTTATGAACCTGTAACATGGCATGAATTTAGCCCCTAGTGTGACATACAAGGTCAATAGAGCCCCAATTCATCTTATACACTAGAATGAAGGATTCTTTAGTGGAATAACTGGATATGAATATTCAAGAGGAAAGAATCTCCTACAAATAGAATATCAAGAGACATGAAAATCTTTAAAATGATTAGGGTTTCATCCCTCTAACTCCAGTAAGAAAAATGGATGAAGAAGAGGTGGTCCCCATAGATTGCATTCTTTCTAAAATACTTCAAATCATAACCATCCTCTATGCTCTAAACACATAGGTAGGAAATGTTGACCGATTAAGGTTACCCGATTTGTGGAAGGAAACTTTAGTGCCACAAAATTAATTGTGAATGAGGTCCAAATGCATGGTCAAACATCATGGAGTGAGTACCCAAACCGGAACCATGTACCATGAGTGAAAAAAAAGAAACCTTTCTATTTTTTCTAAAAATAAACATCTTATAAAATTAAAAGAAATGGCACTCGTGCTAATAAACAAACAAACATTCAAAAAAAATCAAAAGAAGTGAAAACAACATGCAAGTCCTCATGAGAGATCACTACTACTAATGGGGATGACGCAAGATGATCCAGGTACTCTAGGGAATAGTTCCTATCAATAGGAAATGTGTCACAAGTCATCCTTTTCCAATTCAACAACATATTTCCACCTTCTCTTATAATTTTTTAGAGTTGGTCAAAAATTTATTGAAGAAGAATGGAAGCTCTTCAATATGGTACACGCATTGGAGGCAGTTGACTGTCTCAATGCTGGAATTGGGTAGTATGCAACACAATGCTCCAATCTTAGAAGGATGATCAACCACTAAAAATCATCTATAACTATTTCAAGGCTTAAATTTTCAAGATGGAACTTCATCCATCCTCAATGGACATCTGCTTATGTTAAACTAGACAACCATCAGGTCTAATCGCTATGCAGGTGAAGAGGTTCAACCACTTGAATATGATTAAATAAGTACTCTTGTGCAATAATGTAATGAGGACTCATAGATTAGAAATCTAGTATGGATGATGTGCATCCCAAAAGTAATATTGTAGTGCTTTGAAGGATCATGGAATCTTTCTAGTTGATTGTGCTTAATCCAAGCACTTATATTGCTCAAAAATATCAAGGGTAAACTAGTTGCTTTCCTCTAGATCACCACTATAATGCTTGAGACAACTATCATCGCTTGACCAATAGTTTCTCCTAAATAAAATTCAGACAAGATGGTTAGGTTCTATGCTCACAGAGATCACATATCAGGAGATACACATCACACTCTCTCTTGAATGCATACCATAGATAATTTATCTGAAAAAGAGACCATCTTTGGTCAACCATCAAGAAGCTTTCAGTCTCTTTACACTTAATCCAACTATGATTGAACTTGACTTCCTCAGAACAATAGTCCAATGATCATGTAGAGGAAGTCGAGTGATTTTAGCCACATCCTCCAAGGTGGGAGTTAAGATGACATTTCCAAAGCAAAATTTATGACTAAGAGGATCCTAGAAAGGGATCACTTTTTAAAGTATTTCTTCTGACGTCATTTATCTCACAACATGAGCATAAGCTTGATGGTACATGTGTCGAGTCACGCTAAGGTTTTCCAGCTCGACCTCCTCCATCTCAAAGATATATGTGATCTAATGATGCATCAAGGATATATTTATGGGAGGATGCCTCAGGAGAAAAACTTAACTTATCACTTGATCCCCCATGTTTCTACATTTCAAAAATCATGATGTCTTGAATAAAAGAAGAAACACTATTCTATTTGTAGACTTTATCCACATCAATTGATATGGGCCCATGTCATGAAGACACTTGGACTCCTTGTCACTGACCCATAGAATAGTATGATCCATTGTGGGACATGACTCATGGAACATTGTAATCCTCCAACTAGGTCCAACTTTGTTCAAAATATGACTCTAAAAATCAGACTCTGAATGGAAAACTTTTACATCTCAAAATAGGATTTAACTCACAAACATTGATTTCAATTTAAATCCTCAAATTCTTAAAATGTCAAAAAATGTTGGAATAGTACAAATAGATAATTTTCTTGTAGAAAGAATAGTGAATCGTAGTAAGATGAATGAGAATAAAATATCAAATACATATATTTCTTAATTTTCTTCTTCAACCAACCCAAGAGACGCTTGGTCAAAGTATAATGATTGGAAGAACATGATCCCCAAGACTTATGCTCTCCATAATGTCATGTTGAACAGCACTGGTGGACCATCTATGACACAAAGAAAAATTGCTAGATTATACATCCACACCTAAAGGAGCATCCGGATGATGAGTTGAATCTACCCCAAGATTTGATGAAGATGTCTCTATAGCAACTACTTGCTCTTGAGGATCAACAACAAAGAATGGATCCTCCATGGGGAAATATTTCATACTTTTGATACCCTAGTAGAATTGAACCTATCCATATCTTGGTGGGATGCTCAACCAAAGAATACCTTGAGCAACACTTGTATTGGCACAATCATCCTGGAAGGATGAGGTTCAACCAAAGTCACCAAGGAAGTGACATGGGCCTTCAATGTCAAAGTCATGATGAAGTCTTAGTCCTTGAATGTCATTAAATCCATGAGCATCCACGGGAGGAGAAGGTGGAACCTCATGATAAAATCTTCATTTGGAGGAGGTGGACATCAAAACTCTTAACTAAAATGATCTTGGTTCTTGAAAGAACCATAATCAGTTGCATGTGAAAAACATGTGTCAAACTATTGTAATTAAGATGAAAAATTAGAATAGAAGATAAAGTCTTATTGGAGGAGCATGCATCATTCAATCATATGAATCATGTGAGAACAACATTGGTTGTCCATGTGGGCAGTGTCATCCAAGATACAGAGTGTATTCTAGCTGAACTCCTAGTAGATTGATTAATCATGATGCTATATGGAATCAATTTAAGAAGGGATCAAAAGTAATTTGCCAACCACCAACAACTAGCAATCAACATGTTCACCCATATACTTGACATCCTGAGGGTGAGTCTGACTGGACCCTATATGTGTCTAGCAACAAGGTTAGGCACCACATGATTACTTGTCTTGCCAAATTATTTGAATCAGATCTAAGAAATGAAAGACAAGATTGGAATCAACTAAAGCACATATATGCAAACCAGACAACACTAAAGAAAAATGATGCATACCAAAGTCAACCTCTCTAGATCACCTACCCATCACTCACATGACACTCTACTATTGTATCCATCCCAATGAAAACAAGTGGGTATAGAAGCATGCAAACGACCTTGAGGCAAGTTCTCATAGCACCATACATGCAACAAAGATAAGTAAAATCATTCACAATACACATATCAAATGTAAGCATAAAATAAAGGATAAATCCATACACAATTAGGCCCATAAATCCACCATAACTCTTGGTTGTCCTTACAGTTCCCTTATGCAGAAATTGACAACAAGGCACCTCCTAAAGTATGTCAATGAGTGGGCTTACACAACTCTACCCCAGTCAAAGAAATGAACTTCCTTAGGGTCTATAAGATAGGAGAACCATCCGTTTCCTCTATTCCCAACATCATTAATAAAAGGGCAACTAGTGATCAACACAAAGATAAATACCCTAACTCACAAGGAAGAAAACAAAAGACATCTTGTGCCCCAACACTCCCTCTTCTAGAATAAAGTCTTACGTAGTGAAGTTTATTGGCTTCATGCTTCATGTCCATGTCAAATTCATCTATTTCACTTCCAATATCTCAGTAAGACATGATCACCCCCATTGTTGTCTATCTAGGAAATCAAGGATAGTGATCTCACAAAAACCTAACCCAATGATGCAAGTGAACTCACTAGGGGTGGTGGATAGTTTTCCAAATGTAAAATGGAAGGTAGTGATCTCCATGAACAAATGATCGATCAAGGTGATGACAAATTTCAATCATAATCCCACAATGACAAACTCTGACATAACCAGTCTCCTCTGACAATGCCATCTCCTCATCAACCAACTCAGGATATAACATCCCCATCTCATTCAAGTGAGTCCTCATATAAACATTCAAGATGATGAGTCCCTAAAGTTGTGAAGTAGAAAGTGAAGGAAAAAATCATGACCATCAACAAACTTTGATCAAGGCCTGATTCAATGTCAGTAAATAAAGTGCAATAACAAAGCGAAAATTTTTTAGGCGATATCTTATATCTCCTTCAAAGCCCTCGATTATGAACACCTAACTGTAACATTCTTGGGTCCTCAAAAATTCTCATCCAGGAGAAGATATCCTAGATTTTGTCTACACAGCCATAACAATTGCCTAGAGGAAACAAATATTAGAGGTTCCATACCCAAAATGACAACTCAAAAAATGAGGGAAGCATAATGTAACTTGGGCATGCCTCAGTCCCTGCATAATCTTTAGTTTATTGCTAATCCATTATAGGATCCTCTTGAGGGACATTTGTCTTCCCCCATTCACGTCAGTTGCAAGCTGCCATATATAAATTTGAAGTTGCAATAAACATCATCTTTGTACAACAATATAACTCAACAAAATCGTACATTGGATTCTCAAAAAAACATAAAGAACAACAAAAATAGAATAATCATGAATCAAAATATGCAATTAGTCATCTGCATCTTCCAGACCAAAAAAAGCATCAAGAAACCTAAAATCCAGATTTTGTTACTACTGGTTAAAATGACAAAATAAAAGCTAAAGGATGAAGGGCATACCTCTTCAGAGATGAGAAGATCTAGAACCCACTAGAAAAATGATGCAAAAAACACTTATAGAAAGATCTGCTAGCAACATAATCATTGCAGAACTAACTTAAAGGTCTGTGAAAATTATCAATGTCAAAATTTGTGATATGTCGTTCTCTCACTCACTTCCAGCCACTGTCACCGCCATTTTTTCATTCTGATTCTCTTGGTAGCCACCACATGTTGAGAATGAGGAAAGTGAGGGGAGTGCCCAACCTCCCCTCACTCTCCTCCTTAAAGACATTATTGTACAAATTATAAAAAGGTCCCCACATTTTCAGCAGATTTTTCAAAATATTCTAAAAAACATAAAAAATCGTATGAATAAAAAATGTAAATAAAATACCAATTCTTAACAAAGTTTTAAAAATCTCAAATCCATCGTTAAAAATTTGAAAACCTTCCTATTTTTACAAAAAGAAGAAATTCCTTGACTGTCTTGAGAATATGATCTTGAATCATCAAACAAAATGGTCTTGAACCACCACCTAAAATGGGAATGATCCTATGATTTTATCTTCCAAGATTTGTTTATTCCCAGACTACAACCTAAAACTAATATAGTTTCAACTTTCAATCTCTTTGGGTCCTAGATCATTACCTTAAATAGTACCATCCCTCACATCCTATCCCATCATGTTTTCTATCCTATATCAATGAAATTCCCTAGGGAGTAGACAATTGACCAACAAAGTCACTAGTCGTAATGGACACGTATAATCTAGAAATTTGTCTAGTACCCAATCTTATCAAATTAAGAAATGATCTGAGTGTTAGACAATTGACCGATACATTTAATGGTCACAAATCCCACTTGAATGAAGAAGTTTTTCTAGTACCCAATATTATAGAAACAAAAAAACTCTAAGGAGTAGACAATTGATAAACATAGTCAGTGGTCGTAAAGGCCACCTTAATGTAGAAATTTGTCTAGTACACAATATTATCAATACAAGAGCTTCTCAAGAAAGCAAACAATTAATCAACATAGTCATTTATCATAAAGGACAAATTAAATCTGGATACGTGCTTGGTGCCCCACTTTATCTACCTTTAAATACCAAAGTGTTGTATTAGATAGGAAAAACTCACCATGCTTTTACCTTTTTAAGATTGTCATCCTGACCCTAAATTGGTCCATTCCTCTAGGTTTCTGAATTGACCCAATCTGCTCAGATATTTAATCACAGAAATCCTATGAGAGCCCTCCACCATGAGAGCATGAAAGACTTTTTAATAACTAAAATTTTGAAGGATTTTTGAAATCCAACCATATGGATCTGAAAAGAAACATTGTCATTAGCTTCACACAAAAATGTATCATGATTGAACATTGTTTTCTCATCCATATTTGTAATTTATTTATATTGCATCCAACGGTCAGCCCAAAATTCAATATGGAATGTTAAAAACTATTTTGTTACCATAGGCAGTCCACAAGTCCGATGAATAAGAAACTTTATAGGTTGGTAAATACAATTATATATTTTCAATCCATATGGTTGGATTAGAAAAAAAAAGGATCATCATGAGGAGTTATTCAAAGGGTTGTCATGCTCTCACCATCTGAGGGCTCTCACTGGATCATTCTTATATATATATATATATATATATATATATATATATATATATATAATATTATATATATTATTTATTATATTATATATATATATATGAGTGCATTTTTAATACCCGCGCGGGTAACTTAACAATCCTACCCGTGGCTAAAAACACGGTGGCATTAGTTGTAAATACTAGTGTTACTGAATTGTGCCGATTGTTTTCCCTTGTCGTGGCCGCGTCAAGAACGTACTCTATACTCTTCCATCTCTAGCCCTCGTCGTGAATCAGCCAGGTCCATCTACCCTTGCAACACCACTTAAATTTTGTTGTGATATGTCTCGCAAGTCTTTCCTCTAGATGCTTCTCGTCACCACTTATTTTGCGGTGGCCTACCGTTGTTAATGTAGACGCCATCGATGAATAGCAGGATACGGCCACAAACAGGGAGCTGGGTGTGGGAAGGGTGCTCACCTACCGTTTTGAAGCTGCCGGCCATCTGGACTGCTCGGTCAACTATTATGTGTTAGGGATGATATTTTACAAGGATGCCACAAATAAAGACTTGTCTGCTAGGCATTTTAGAGGGTTCCAGATACCGTTGTGGTTGACCCGAATGAAGTGGTCGATATAGTTGAGAGAGACGTCCTCAAACCACCAGTCCGGTGATAGTGTCCTGCCTTGTCTGGATCCCTTTGACAGTAGGTACCGTATCGAACAGACCTGTTTGGAGTTGCTCTAACTTTGCCGACCGGATGTCGTCATGGCTCATGCACAACTTCCACGAGATAAACATGTTACACCAAAAATAATTTAGAGGTTTTCGGCCCAAAAGTCCCTAGCAGCTCTTGAGAACATTCATCCCACCATGAGGACAACACTGGATATATGGAGATGTAGTATTTGATTATGTTTGTGCTGCTGTGTAATTAGGTGTAACAGAACTTTTTAACTTTGTTACTGATCATGGTCTATATTTTAATTACTGATCATGGTCTGTATTTTAATTTGAAAAATGAATACTATATATTTAATTACTTGGTTAGAAATAATGTACAAGATAGAAAAGTGATACTAGTGATGCCTCATTTAACACCAGCCAACTGAAAACGGGATGCGATGAATATATAGTAATTTATTAGAAAGTAACCGACATGTAGTAAAACAGTTACATATACCATGTGATGTGATTATAATAAGTAAGATAAATAAGTAATCAAAATGTGAGAAAATGTAAAAATCTAATGTAATATAATTAAAAAATAAATAGAGGAAGTCAATCATAAATGAATTATGCAGTATACAAAGTAATTCTGTGATACTAAAAGTAATTATGCAACCTGGAAAGTAACCATGCGTCTTCAAAAGTAACAAATCTTCAATCAAAAGTAACTGTTTAGTACTAAAAGTAACTATTTGACACAGATAGTAATACTAGTTAATCAAAAGTAACAAACGGGTGTCTCTCACTCTCTCTTTGCTTTTGCTCTAAGCTATGTTCCACTAAGATTTAAAGATGTGATTAATTTGGATATGTATTCAGAGCTTGTGACTCATTTACTTTCTCTCTCCACTTGTATGATGTTCATCATTGGGAAATTAAATGAACACAAGAAATGTAGTCTTATCAGTAGTCTTGAGTTCAATATGAGCCTTATCAGTCTAAATGACAAGTATGTTCATGCTCAAGGATATGTAATTAAGCTTGAGGACTTCAGTGGTCATCCCATTGGGTCCAGAACCAAATAAGGTGCAACTAGTGTCATCGATTTTATGTCAATAAGTGAGTCTTTGAATAATTAATCATGCCAGGTGAATAACACTAGACGAAGTCTACATGTATTGAGGATATGGTCGAACAGTCAGACTCCACATGTATGGCACGAAAGTACCCATCCGACACTGAAAAGAACACTAGGACACAAAAAGTAATTATATTGTATAAAAACTAACATTTAGACATCAAATGTAACACCAAGAATATAAAGTAATTGTAAGATACGAAAAGTATCTACCTGACACAAAAAGTAACACCATGACACAAAAAGTAGCTATTCAATACCGAAAGTAATACTAGGACACAAAAAGTAACTATATATGGTATAAAAATAGCTATCCAATATTAAAAAAGTAACACCATGGTGAAAAAAAAGTAACTATTCGACACTGAAAGTAACACCAGGAGACAAAAAATAACTATATAATAAGAAAAGTAACTATCCAACACTAAAAGTAAATTAAGACACAAAGAGAAACTATTTGACATTGAAAGTAACATCAGGACACAAAAAGTAATTATATAATAAAAAAAGTAACTATTCAACACCGAAAGTAACACCAAAACATAAAAAGTAACAAAAAAGCAATAAAAAGTAGCACTGATGATTTGATGTAGTATGGGGTTTAAAGGAATAGAAATAACTTAAAAGCATGTAGCTCAGTGCATAAATTTATATTGAAGTAATACCTATTATAATATGTAATTTCACAACTTATATGGTGTATGGTTGCATACAAATCTGACTATGTGGCATTAAAAAGTAACTAACTGTAAACAATTTTTCATAAATAATAATTATAGTAAGGGGAGTTCGTATCACTAAGCACTGTGTAATGTCATCACAAACCAAAAACACTATTGTAACTATTTGATTTTGGAAGTGACTATCTAACTAGAAGTAGTGCTAATCTCCCTTATCTTCCGCCTTCAGCTGATGTCCCCGTTCTCCCAATAACCACCTTAGCTACCAAATTTCTCGCAAATTGACCAAATCTTAATAGCCACGTACCAGACACCGGCCGTGGTTTTCAGTGAGATTCAACGCACGAGCCTCCTAACGAATCCACGACGGGATGCATTCTATGGAGCTCGACGTTGAGGAGCTTCGGTTTGATCATCTGGAACTTCCTAGTCTCCCACACCTTCGTCTCGTGAGGTAAATCGCTAGAATATGGTCCCACTTTTACGCTCTGTGTGTTCTCCTTCTTGTTCCACCATTAGTTTTTGTCTGCCAAGATGCCTCCGGTTCTTGGCTGAGACGCCATGAATCCCGCTGACTTCCTTGGCCTTATTTTCCCTACGTTCGAATGGATTTGCGACGAGTCGTTCTCGCGCATCCGACCACCACTTGTCTCGTACAAGGGGTCGACGATTTCACAATCACAAGACAAAGCTACTCTGCTTGTCTTCATTTTTCCGATACTCCTTTCTTTCACAAATTTTGGTCTAGAGATCTCAATTTGCTCCAACTGAGCTCGACAAGTTTAAAAGTTTTGGCCGAGTTTTGGAGTGAGGACATTTTGCCTGTTAACACCCTGCTCACCTACTACCTGGTACCTGTTCAGCACGTTACACAGGACTCAGATCAGGTCCGAGAATCACCAGGTGAGCCGTGAGGTTAGACGAAGCTGAGTGACGAGGGTGCGTCGATGCCATAGATACCCGAGAACACCACAGACCTGCTAATCTCCAGGACAGGATGTGCCATCATGCTTGCTTTCCATGGCAGCCGCAGCGGCGCCGATCCAGACGGAGGGAGCGGAACGATAGTGGGTGCAGTGCAACTTGGGCTCTTTTCAATTATGTTGGTGTCGATGGCCTGACCTGATGTGTGTTCTAGGTACGTTCAGGACGGGGTCGGGGGAGCGGATGAGTGAGTGGGCGCCAGAACAGGGCCAAGCAGAAAGAACCAGGCAGCAGGATCAGCTTGGCCACCGACGGAGACGGGACGCCGAGCAGCTAGCACTGATTTTCCGCTAATTTACAATATAAGCCACCGTGTTTCCAAAGCACGGCGCGGGCATTAAATAAATTATATATATATATATATATATATATATATATATATATATATATATATATATATATATATATATGAGATTTATTCGTTACCCGCACGGGTAGTCTGATTTTTCGTTATACGCACATCCAAAACTGTAATTATATGGTACACAAAAGTAATTTTAATATCAAAGGAGTAACTGTATTGATAAAAGAGTAACTATAAGACTAAAAAAATAACTGCGCAGAAAATATACAGTCAGTAAATATATAGACCTATTTTTTTTATTTTGGTGGGGCAAATGATATTATTTTTGGATAAAATTATTTGGGGAGCTAAACAAAATGCTCTTCTACAATTACGAATTTTTTTTAAAAAAGTCACAGGAACAGTGTGCGTGTAGCTACCCGCGCGGGTATTAAAGATGAGCCCATATATATATATATATATATATATATATATATATATATATATATATATATATATATATATATATATATATATATATATATGGCCCATCTTTATTGCCCACGCGGGTAGCTACCCGCCCACCCTTCCGACCATTTTTTTTGAAAGAAAAAAATTTCGTAATTGCAGAGGAGCATTTTATCTAGCTCTCCAAAAAATTTCATCCTAAAATAATATCATTTGCCCCACCAAAATAAAAAAACCCGTCCTTATATATATTTATTGTATATTTTGTACAAAGTTACTCTTTTAGTCGTGTAGTTACTTTCTTATCACCATAGTTATTTTTTTGACAACAGAGTTACTTTTGTGGCCAGAAAAATTACTTTTTTGGCTGTCGGGTAGCGAAATTCCAGGCTACCCATGCGGGCAATGGATGAACGCCCATATATATATATATATATATATATATATATATATATATATATATATGTGTGTGTGTGTGTGTGTGTGTGTGTGTGTGTGTCTCATCTTTAATACCCGCCCACCCTTCCAGTCACTTTTTTCAAAAAAAAATTACAATTGTAGATGAGCATTTTATCTAGCTCTCCAAAAAATTTCATCCAAAAATAATATCGTTTGCCCCACCAAAATCAAAAAACACGTCCATATATTTATTGACTGTATATTTTTTGCGCAGTTACTTATTTGATCTCAGAGTTGTTTTTGTGTACCATATAGTTACTCTTTTGATCATAGAGTTGCTTTTGCATACCATATAGTTACACTTTTAGATGTGCGAGTAGCGAAAAATCAGACTACCCGCGCGGGTAACGAATAAATGCCCATATATATATATATATATATATATATATATATATATATATATATATATATATATATGTTAGGAAGTGTGTATCGGCCGGTACGTGCAACTTATGTGTACCGGTCATGAAAATTACATATGTAGAATATATTTATTCAATCCAACCTTATAGATTGAATCAAAATTCAATAGATTAGATGTGTTCAAAAAATCACAACCATTCATCATGTATATAATGAGATATAACAATACCTCATTCAACGGTTTGTGCAATTTTTGCAAGTTACCGTTGATTAGGAAACATGTATATTCTTTCATTTTATGGTCTAGGAACCTCATTTTGAAGTGATTTTTCATACACATGTTATCTAAGGGGTATGCATCATATCCATAAGGTTTGATTGTTTTTTATACTTATGTAATCATCACAAATGAAGATGGGTATATATATATATGTGTGTGTGTGTATATATATATATATGGCTCATCTTTAAGTTGAAGGATGACATCCTCCACTTGAGATTTGAAGGTACTATCTTTGATCTTTCTTGCTTCCTTCTCGTATTGTTTGGCTTCCTCTTCTTGTTTGTCAACTCTTGGTTCATGAGCTTTTAGATTGCTAATGAGATTTTTGGTTGGAATGTCACCAAGACTTCTCACTTCTTCAATGGAGGTCACCTTTGACTCCCATCTCTTTGGTAGAGACCTCAATATCTTTGAGTTGATTACTTCTCTATCCAAAGTGTGTCCCAAAACAGCTAGACCATTGATGATGATGTTGAGCTCAGAGTACATATTGGCAACTCCTTCTTTCTTCCCCATCTGGAAGTTCTCTAGGAGGCTATTCAACATGTATATATTTGCCTCCTTAACTTGCTTTGTGCCTTCATAGGTACTGCACAACTTATCCCATATCTCATAGATTATATCCCACGAGGATATGTAGTTGAACTTTGTTGCGGTAAGGGATGCATAGAGGAAGCTAATTGCTTTGGCATTGAGCTAGAAATCTTTTAAAGGAGCTTCAATCCATGTTGAAATAACTCTGGTGGGCTCGTTGTATGGTGTGATCATCACCTCCCACATATCAAAGTTCATCCCTTAAATGTATAACTACATACACCTCTTCCAATAGAGGAAGTTGGTGTCATCAAAGATCGGAGGACGCATGGAGAATCCTCCCTCTAGATTGAGTGAACCAAGTAGGTTCTCACCCATATTCTCGTCTCATGGGAGATTGTTGGAGAATATCCTTGGTTCCGATACCACTTGTTGGATCTAGGGCTCTAGAGGGGGGGTGAATAGAGCTTCACAATTCTCATAAGAATAGTTAGACCTTCAAATTATATCAATTGAAACTAAATTCTTAATAAAAATTTGAAGTCCTATCTAAGCAAGCATAGCAAGGATGAGAGAGATTGAAACATACACTTGGACAAGGTGGTTAGAGTGGTTCCAATCTCCAAACTAGGAGATAGTCAATCCACTACCTAGAGTGGTCAACTCGAGGACTTTGCAACCCATGCATACTTATATTATATCATAAGAGATACAAGGAGACTACCATACATCCTAGGACTTACCTACTAAAGATAAGAGTCTTTCACCTAAACAAGGACTTACCCAATTTATCAAGATATCTTCATCCTCCAACAAGGACTTACCCACACTTGCATAAAATCTTTGTCCTTGAAGGAATTACCCATTCTTCTTGAATCTTCACTTTGCCCTTCTCCTTCACCTGGAGAAGATCTCCACTCCTTCTTCAACCTTGAAGAAGACCAACAACTTCACCTTCACTCGGAGAAGCTCACTTCAACCTTTGCTCTTTGAGAAAGGGGATTGGGAAGATGGAACGAATGAGAGATTTACAAATACATGGAGGTAGCTCTCTTACCACATGCCTAACTCACTCATAATCATGAAATGCTTTGTAAATGAGAGAGACAAAGGGGCTCAAAGGGTTGTATCACACTCAACTATAGCAAGTACCAAGGATATCATGAATGAGCAAACTTAGAATGAAAAGGGGTCCTATTTATATATGGAGGTCTTCCTATGAATGTGGGATCACATAAGAACAAAAAATAGCCATTTTACAACTTGGAACAAATCTATTTTCATTTACAACAACATTCCAACAGTTATAATCACTTTTTCTGCATTTTCTGTACAGTTCATTCAGTCGAGTTTCAATAAAGATAACTCGACCGATTCACTAACCAAAAAGTCTAATTTTTGAATCAGTCGAGTTTCTTCTGGGAAACTCGACTGATGAGTCAAAATTAGTTTTGGTCAGTAAGTCGGTCATTCAAGTTCTATGAGTGTACAACTCAACTGATTGATCATTTCAGAAAATCCATCACTGGATCGGTCGAGTTTCCAACTCGACCGACAAAGTTGTTGTGACAAATTTTCTAAAATAATTTTTGAGTGACCAAACGTTGAAATTAAGTGTCCCTAATTTTTTCTCATCTTATTTACAAGCCATATCATCAATACAAGTGATTACAAAAATAATCTAAGGTGGTTTGAAGTGATTTCCCAAATTGCACACTTGCATTGCTTTTGGCTTGAACTTGGAAAAGCTAGGGCTTGTGTAAATCGATCCTTTTCATGTACATAAAGCTTGAAATCAATCTTAAAAAAATATATTAGATACATGGGAATGGAATGGTTAAGTCATTATCAAAATATGGACAATGTATAACTCTCAAGTCAATAGGCTGAAGCTTGGTTGAGTGGTGTCAACCTTAGTGCTGATTAGAGTTGTCTAGGGTTTTGTGTGCCTTGACCTACGTGTACCTTGTGGGTTGTCTCAACCTAGGTCGTGACCCATGCTGTGTTTTGTGGGTGTCGTAGTCGAGACACCTTCCCTAGGTGTGGTGGCCATAACCAAGATGGTTTTGGTTCGAGACATGTTACTTTTGTAGAAGCATCTCGACCTTGGGGGTGAGTGTGGTTATCCTTTGTCTTGACCTGGTGATGCTTGGTGTTTTTGTCATGACCATGGATGAAGATCCTTGATGGGTCACGATCGTGACCATGTTGGGTGACCTATGTGGTTAAGACCCAACATAGAGTGTATCACCATCTCATGCATGCGTTTTTTAAGTGGTTGCATGTTAGTTCCTTAGGTGGAAAGTGTCCCTCTAGAGTCCTATCTTGTTGACACTTCATCCTCTACCCTACTTCTCTCCTCCTTTGCTTTAAAAACCCTCTTCTCTTCACGCAAACAACTCTTTTTGGCCATATTATTTAGGGTTGTAAATGGGTCTGGGTATACCCAATTACCCTCAAATCCTTACCCTGTAAAACCCGTCATGGGTCCAGATTTTTGTACCCGCAGACCCATGGACCAGCATACTCGTGGACCCGTAATTAAGAGAGTCTACTCATGGGTACATCTATATGTGTACCCGTTAGACTTGTATACCCACAATGTCAAATTAATAAATAATAAAATATTATAAATAAATATATCATTTTAGATTTTATAGGCACAAGCCCATGTTATCCTATGATCTAATGGTTGGCGTCTAATGTGAATTGAAGACTGATGTCCTAAACCCTAATGAACTAGAATCATCTTTCGCAGCACTCGACTGCAGTTTCAGTTGGCAAACAAGAGGAAGTAGGAAGTGAAACCTCTGACTCTTGGTCCTCCTAGAAACCGTCATCCGCACCCATCTGCTTCGAGTCCAGGTGCCCACCGATTGCCTCCGCCTGCCAATCATCTATCCCAGCCACATTCGTCCATATCCAGCCACCAATCATCACCAGCGACAACCCTACCATCTTTGACTTCAACAACCTCCAATTCTCAGTGCAAAGGAATCTAGAGGCCACCTACTAATGCACCAACTACTGTAAGCCCTGATCCAAACCTTGTCAAGGACCCAATTTCCCACTAGCTTCCACATCCCGATGGCATCCAAGTGTTGAATTCATGCTTACTTTATGATCTAACAACTTGAATCTTGGCAACGGTGACATCCAACCCAAAACACACTAGCTTCCTAATCTAGGAGCTCAGATCTGGGCAACAACGCATCCAGGTGGTTCCCCTGGTCATACAACTTCAGCTGGAATTTCTTAGACACCCTTCCTAACCAAGAAGCAACTTTACTTGATCATAAAGATTGTGATAACAAACATGCTATGATAGGTATTGTTTTAGATCTTTACCTCCTCATATTATAGGCTTTTAGGCCTTTTTCTTTTGTTTCTTGTATGTTGCCATTGATTTGGTTTACGTTATAGTCATTGTTGTTGTGTTGGCTGTCACTAATAAAATTTATGTTTGATGGTTCTTTTGTAATTTGTGTTGTTGTGCACTCTGTAATTAAAAGTTTGAATGAATATAGTTGTATCCAATATCTAAACAAGTAATTCATATTCAAGCAAACAAAATGTTCTTATATAATGTTGAATATAATTTTTATGTAGAACCATATACCCCTAGACCCACACCATATACCCACAGGATATGCGGGCTCGAGTATGGTGCATGTCTGATTTTAAGTAATGTGGGTCTGGACCCGTACCCGTACCTACTAAATTATAAAGGGTATGGTTGGTGGTATGGTCATACCAACACCGTACCCGCACCATTTATAGCCCTAATCTTCTTCCTCCCTTCTTTCTTGGTCTTCCTTGGAGCCTTGAGGAGCAAGTAGATCTGTTTTGGATCTCTTGGTGGTCGAACTTCCCTTGCATGTGGTGCTTGTGGTGATCCTTGGTCATCTTCAACCTTGGTACGTGTATGACTTTCTTTTGCAACGTTTTCTTTTGATTTCCTATCCCACTGTTCTCTTCTACCTTGGCCTTAGACTATGTTTTGACATGATGGCCATTCTTGAGAAGAGAGCTCCTCATCACAAGGGTAATAGGCCATGTTTTGACAAGGTGACACCCAAGTGAGAGGGAGTTTCTCCTTCTTTCTTTGGATCGGTCTAGGAAAATGAGGGGTAGCGTGGGTTCTCCTTGATGTCCATAACTATGAAATCACATGGGACATATAGGTTCCCAAGCCTAATGGGGATATCCTCTACGATGCCAACTAGCTTGGTCATGGAGGAGTCAGCAAGCTAGATGGACATTCTAGTGGGTAAGAAGTTGGTAAGGCCTGCATAGGATAAGGGGTATGTTTCTTGTCCTTTTTCCTTGTGCTATCCTTGACCATGATGTCTTCTCCTTCTTGTGGTGCTTTATAGAGATTTTGTGGAGCTTCTTCTTCCCTTGGTGATCGTGTGCTTGGAGCTTGCAATCTTTGGAGTGATCTTCCTTAAGGCGGGTGATATAACTCTTAACCATCCCTATTATTTGCACTTTTCACACATGCATGTTACTATCTTCTCTCTATAAAACGTACCCCTAATGTGCTAAGAGATAATATCATGCTCTAGATCTTGTTTGGTGGTGAATATCTTGCTTGGTTTGCTTAGAATTAGAAACCCTAATTTATGGAATCTGATTTCAGTGATTGTTGTGTAATGATGGGTTTCTTCTCATTCTTTTCCCTAGGGTTCTTATGCCTAGATGTTATGAGGAGTTTTGATTCTATTTTGGAGGTATTAAATGTGGTTTCATTTATCCGCATGAGATTCTTTGATGGTGGTTCTTGATACAAGTCTTTAGGTTTCTTGGTGACCAGTTATATGAGGTTTCCTTCCCATATTGTTGGTGGGTTTTCTTGGTTCTATATCATGTTTTGATCATGTCTGGTTCCTTTTTTGGTAAAGGTCTCTTGCCTTCATGTTAACTAGATTATAGAGGTTGCTTTGATATGTCTTGTTTGAGGTTAAAACACCTTGGTTCTCGTGGTGTCAGTCAAGATGATGATTTGCCTTCTGGTCAAGATACATGCCTTGGATTAGTTAGGACCTTGGTATGTTTTGAAAGGGATATATGAAATTACGATGAAGGTGACCTCTACTCTTGTCGCGGTTGTAACATCACACCTATCCCTTTATTGATCATGACATCAAGGTTAGTTACGGTCGAGAAAATTTTATGAGTGGGTGGTCGCAACCCATATGGGTGGTGGTCGCGACATGTATATGATGGATAGTCGAGACACATGTATGATGGGTGATTCAAACATATACGCTAGGACACATGTATATGAGCCATGTTTTGAGTTGTTTGGGTGGTTGCTTAATCACCCTAATTATGTCCCCTAACCCTAATATACTCCAAGGAAGTAGGAAGCTATGTACCTAGGGTGTTGTGATTAGATACAACTCTAAAACCCTAATCGGATATGAATGGAACCCTAACCCTAAATATGGGCAATATGATGTATTTACTTATCTTACATGGAGTGGACACTATGGTATGCTATTTTCTCTCTCTCCTATATATAAACCTATAACCCTGCAGGTGAATAACATGTCATGTGTTGTGTATCATGTGGTGATGCTCATACGATATAGCAAGGTGACCATGCACATTGATGAAGCAAAAATGTAGTGATGTGCATGCAGGGTTATGTGTTAGGGTGTGATGACCTAGTGATGGATTAATGCCTATTATGAGGTGATAGCCTCCAATGATGTGATTGAGGGATTTATGCCCCACACTGATGTGACATAAATTTTGGCCTTGTGCATGGCAGTGTTACAAGTATCATGTGGTGATAGTGTGACAAGTTCACTCCTTATTCGTTTTATATCTTCTAGAGTTGTACCATCCCCTTATTCTTGTAGAGTTTGTTATGATTTTATACGTTGTAACTTGATTGATGCTAAATGTCATCCAATTGGATAACTAATCAAGTGGAACCCTAATCATGTAGGTTCCATGTGCCATAGTTCCTTTCTAGTGTCAGCTTTAATTGTTGGATCAGTGAAACGAGTATAAGTCGGAGCACATATTTTTGAATATGCAAGGGTGTAAGTTGAGGTATCTCCCTGCGTCCACAATTGTAGGTTGTATGAGACGGCCATGCGTGAGTGGATCTCCTTGTGATATGGATGGCCATGCATGAGCCAATCCATCTTTTAAGAACAGCCATGCATGAGCATGCTCTTCTAGCATCATTGCCTATACCAAGGTGGGCTAGGTGTTCATATATGGATGGAAATGTATGATTCGATCTTTCTGTTGACTATATGTCACCTTCTTTGTAGTTGACTGACATGTCTCTGTGGTGTTTACTCTTATCCTGACCAAGAGGTGTGGAGATGTCATGGATTCAGGCTCTTCCATTTGACCTTGTATTGCACCGATTTCAACTTAGCAGTGGTCAGTTGGATTTGGGTGGTGCGACCCAAATTCTCGGGCAATATAAAAGATGTAACCCAACCGTGTAGTGTATCGTGCTTAGGGACAAACACAAATTACATTGGTTGAAGCCTTTGCCTTATCATTTTACTGATTTCTTGAATTAAAATATGGTAAGAGAAGTCAATTGTTATACATGTTCTTCATATTCCTTTTTAGAATATAATTTGATCTACTTTTTAGTGTTAGATGACAAGTCTTGTTTAATCTGCTTCATCTATTGAGTACATATCATTTAGTTGAATTTGCTCTACCTACTTAGTATGTAATCTACTTCTTAGCTTACTTGTGCTTTAATAGACATTGGTAGAGATTTATATCTCTCACTGGGACATTTGGTCTGTCCCTGTGGATTTCCACATCTTTTAGGTGATCGAGCATGATGAAGTAGAGATTGTGCCTTTGGTGTTGAGCATCAAGAGGACCAATAGTTGTTGAAAGGTTGGATATGCTACTTGTGTATAGAAGTAGAGTCCTATGAGTCGTCCATGTAAACTTAGGTCCTTGGGGAGGTTTATGCTATATGTATGGATATGAGGTCTTGGCATTATGCCCGTTGTTTTAGAGAGATGGCATATATGTATATGAACATGTTATCATGTGTGAACAATATCGTGTATAATGTTTTGTGCATGTGGTATACAATACAAGTGGCTTTTCCAGACTCATGTGCAATACGTTGCAACTCTTATGCTTATATGAAATTGGTATTACTTTCTTGTGTTTTATGGTAACCTGATGTTTAGTTTTAATTCTACATTTTCGTTTTGAGTTATCTCATTTATTGTGGTGTGAGGCATCACAACATCACTCACACTCAATCCCCATGTGTCACAACTAACCACTCATCACTGTTATGGCAATCCTTATTTAGGGTCATTTATATGATGTCAACGTATACCGAACAACATGTGAGAATGTATTGACTTCAAGTCTAAGGATCAAAATCACCACTATCACTATGGGAGATGATTTTGACTACAATTCCATGGTATCCATGTATCACTCTCATGGTTGGTCTATCTGTTACACTATTCTCTAACATGTTCTTGTGTGCTTGACTTGATATCATACATCATGACTAATGATACTATATCATCAGTCAACACACACTCTAGTCTTATGTATCACTATTGTCTATATTGCTTCCAGAGTAGTATCTGACTAGGGACATAACAAGAATGTATATACTCTTATCATACATATGGTCTCTTTGTTCAAGTCATGTACTTGAAGACCTATGTCATCGAGTAACATAATTATTTAGACATCTACTATGTCTATGTCATCAACTCATACTGAGATAAACATAATAGACTGGATTACCTTTATTATAATCAAATAAGGTATCTAATGCCACATTCCAATCATCATATGATTGGCTCTCTGGGCATACATACCAACAAGAACATGGTTTCATTTGCATCTCAACAACTTAAACATGAGGAGAACTACCAAACTCATGACCTGGAGCTAGAAGTTGTGATCAATGCTTTGAATATTTGGATGCACCATATGTATGGAGAGAAGTGTCATATCTTCACAGATCACTAACGGGGTTTACTATCACACTAACAAATTCACTCAGGGTTGAAATCCTCGAGTTTTTTTACCAAAACCTTGTGCAATAATACCACCCGCAAGCGGACGGGTCTGATCGTAGTATAGTTAAGGATCGAATCCCAAGGGACAACATTTTTATAAATCATTGCTAGTCTAGTCCAGTTCAAGTAAGGCTAATGTTTAAAATGATTGATTGATTTTAGGTTAATTAAACTAATTTCAAGAAAGTAAAGAGTAGAATTAAAGTTGGTTCTAGATAAATGATATGGAATCGCTGGGATGGTCCCGGGTGTCACCACCACAACACATGCAAACACATCCAAACATCAAACATCCAGGCAAGATCTAACTATCCAAATAGAACTGTTGTGAACCCTCCCTGAGGGATGTTTAGGTTCACGTAAGAAACACCTTAGGCATCAGATGTCTAGTCACTATTCAGATCATGCACTTACGGTTTTGAAGATACATATTTCCAACTAACATTGTGGCCCTCCCTGAGGGATGTTTAGGCACACAGAAGCATCACTGTGGGCTAGATGGCTCATCCCCTCATAGATCATACACTTACGACCTCAAGGAATCCCTTTCTATTTCTAGTCAGGGAGTCAACCATGCTAATCGACAAGCAAGTAGGTGATTAATCTACAAGCAAACATCGACGATCAACAACAAAGATACAGATATCCAACTGAAGTTGTGGCCCTCCCTGAGGGATGTTCAGGCCACATAAGCATCATTGTAGACTAGATGGCTCATCCCCTCCTAGATCATACACTTACTACCTCAAGGAATCTCATTCTATTTCTAGTTTGGGAGTCAACTTCGTTAATCGACATTCTACCCTACATATAGAAGTTCTCACAACATAGGGAAGAACAAGATAAAAGCAAGCATGTAATTAATCCACAAACATTAACGATTAATAATGAAAAGAAAAGTTATATGCATTTCCATGGAATGATTAGCAAGCTAACATGCTTGCATGGGCAGCGGGGCTAGTCCCCACACCCCAGCGAAAAGGAACTACTCGCTCATGATGCGAGAAACAAGAAGAACAAGAGAGAGGGAAGATTCTTCCATGAGCATGATGCAGAAGGTGGTCGTAGCTTGGTGAAGATGATGTGGTCTTCTACGTCGTGTCAGAGCAGATCTGGACGAGGAGTGAGGGACACCAAGATAGACTAGGCAGTATTTCTCTCTCCACCATCCTTCTCGTCTCATCCTCCTTGCTCGCAGCAGGAGGATCATGTTGTGTATGCGTAGGTGGAGTGGATGATGGGTGGATGTGCAATTCTACCACTCAGCTTGGCTATGGAGATCGTCCTCCACCAGGGGTCGAGTGCTTATTAGGCACAACCTAGTGGTGGAGTGGAGGATGAAGATAAATGGAGGCGAAAGAGCTTTCCTAGGGGTCAAGCATGCTAGGTGCATCTTGGTGATGGTGTTGTGGCAGATCGGAGGGAACAAGGGTCGAGCTCGCAAAGGAGCACCATGGCGGCTTCCCAGATCCGATGCCCCAAATGAGGACCCTGTTGGTCCAATTAATAGGCTTGGGTCTGGGTCTTGAACGGTTTGGACCTGCTAGTGTTTTCTTCATGGTCTTGAGTTTAAATAGTTTGGATCCCGTTTAGTCTTCTCATGGTTTGAGGACTCTTGTCCAAACGGTCTTGGAGACCGTTTAATTGCCAAACGGTCTTGTATTAACTTTCCTCCAAATGGTTCAGGCTTGTATCGGTTTTCTACATCAAAACAGTCTCGTGGATCGATGGCCTCCAATCGGTTTGGAGACCGATCACTGCTTAATGGTCTGTGCCTCTCATGGTCTCACTCGTCCGAACGGTTTCACGGTCTGCTTGTCTAACAGTCTCAAGATGTGCGCTGCCAAACGATCTTAAGGATTGTCTACAAATGGTTTCATATGATCAAATGGTCCTGGGATCTCCACGGTCTTGTCTGATCAGTTTTGGGGGTTGATCGCCCAAACGGTTTGGAGACCATTTGCTTCTCAAGATTTGAGGACCGTTTGGGCTTGCGTGGTCTCAAGACCGTTTGCTACCCATGCGGTCTCAAGACCGTTTGCTGGTAGCGAGGAGGATCATATAGGTGAAACTATTTGGAGAAAGAATAGCAAACCGTATGGATGCAAACTAAATGGACCAAGACAGTTTGGTCAAGACCGTTTGTTCAAGACCGTTTGGTCAAGACTGAGGGTGAGAGGATCTTGAGTGAAGGTGAGTTCCAGTTGATGGTTGAACCTCATCATGATCTGCATAATCTACATGAAATCCATATAAAACTAGTTAATAACTTGATAATCTAATCAACCAAGCAAAATTGCACATTATAAGTTTTAAGAAGATTAAATCGAATGTATTTAGTCGAATTGGGCCCAAAATGGCGATTGAAAATCATGATGAATTTGGATTCATCAATCAAAAGAATCTAGAATACATATTTTTGAAATAGAAGTTGAACATGAGGAAGAGGAGATGGTTGGAGGTGATAAAGGACTATGACTATAGGGTAGACTATCATCCTAGAAACACAAATGTAGTGGTTGATGCATTGAGTAGAAAGTCATCTTCATCTTCATCATCATCTACGGATATAGAATAATTGTACTCCATGGCATATCATAAGGGAGACATGTTGATGTCACTTTAAAAGATGAACGTAAAACTATAGGTCTACTTGTTGGCAGGCTTGATAGCATAGTTATTGGTGAATCCAACATTGATACAACAAATCAGAGATACTTAGAAAGATGATACCAAGATATAGAATATCAAGTTAGAGTTTGGCAACAAAAAGTTTACATGGGTTTGATTAGATAGATGATGGGATAGTGTGCTTTCATAATCGGATGGTGGTTAATGATGTTAGTGGTCTAAGGGGGATGGTACTTGATGAGGCTCATTCCTTAATGTATGGATGAATATTGACATACAAAGTTGTATCAATCTCAAGAGTTTTTACCGATGGTGAGGTCTGAAGCATGATGTTGTAGAGTTAGTTCCCAGGTGTTTTTTGTGTCAATAGATTAAGGTACAACATTAGAAACCTACAGGGACATTGCAACCTTTTCCAATTCCATAGTGGAAATGGGATCACACAATCATGGACGTTATGGTTGGTCTTCCTAAGATATCCAAGGGTCATGATTCCATATGGGTGATCATTGATCGGTTGAAAAAGTCAGATTACTTTTTACTGATCAAGACCAACTAAACAACAGAGAAGTTGGCACAAACATATGTTTACGAGATAGTTTGTCTTCATGGCATACCATCTAGAATAGTACCAGACATGGGTCCTCAATTCGCAAGCAGATTTTGGGAGCATCTACATACAACATCTGGGACACAGTTGAGGTTAAGTACAACCTTTCACCCACAGACAAATGGTCAATGAGAGAGGACCATACATAAGTTTTAAGATCTATTGAGAGAACATGTGCTTCAGTTTCTTAAGAGTTGGGATATTCACTTGAGACTAATTGTCCTTGCATACAACAAAAACTATTAAAGGAGCATAGATATGGCACCGTGATAAGGGTTTATATGGAAGTAGTGTAGTCCACCTCTTTGTTGGCACAAGTTAGGTGCATACCATTTGTTGGGTCCTAAGTTAGTTGAACTGACTACAAAGAAGATCAAAGTGATTAGACAAAATTTAAAGGCAAAATATGACATGAAAATATCATATGCATACCATCTCCGTAGACCATTGAAGTTTCAAGTTGGATACTATGTGTATCTAAAGGTTTCACCTAGGAGTGTGTCCTAAGGTTTGTAAAGAAGGGTAACTTAACTCCTAGGTTCATGGGACCCTACCCTATTACATCTTGAGTCAATAAAGTGAAATGCAGACTAGAGTTGCCACTAGAGTTGCACATGTTGTACAATGTGTTCCATGTTTCTATGTTGAGGAAGTGTCACCCATACATAGAGTAGGTGATATAACTAGTGGAGTGGAACTGAATGATGATGTTTCATATGCCAAGGGTCTCGTTTGATCTTAGATAGACCTATGAAGAAACTAAGGAAGAAGGATATACCTTTAGTGAAGGTGTTGTGACATCATCATGGTGTAGATCAAGCCATGAGGGACTAGAGGATGAGATGTATAGGAAGTACCCTTCTCTATTTACTGAGGATTTTAGAGGGTAAAATCCTTATTAGGGGTTTATGGTTATAAGGACCTTGACCTTTGTATATTGATTTAATATCGATTGACAATGATATGCTTCAAATTTGAGAGAATACCGACCTTGTTTTCTCAAGTTATGAAATGTTATGTACTTTTGTGAGCCTATATGCAATTTTCCATTTCCAGGGACCTAATTGGATTTTTATGCATGTATATTTTGTTACCTGGTGATCTTAATTATTGAAAGAAAATTTATCTTATTTGAATGTTGTTGAATGTCTTTGTATAAGGATACCAAACCCTTATTGTAGTTTTGTTTAAATATGATGTTAAGAGCACTTACCGATGCTTTCTTTGTTTCAACAACTGAAGGTTTTTATGTATGTTCAACATTTGAAGTTTGTTTTGAGTTCAACATCCAAAGGTTGTTCTGTGTACTCAACAAATGAAGGTTGTTGTACACGCTTACAAACTAAATGTTGTTCATCATGCTCACAAATTGAAGGTTGACCTACATGCTCACAAATCAACGGAAGGTTGTTTACATGCTCTCAAACTGAAGGTCATTTTGCATGCTCTCAAACTGAAGGTTGTTCTGTAAACTCACATATTAAAGGAAATTCTACGTGTTCATAAGATAATGGTTTTTATAGATAGTTGTAAACCAATAGTTTTTCTGGACATACAAATTGATGAGAAACATGCATCTTTGACTGACGAAATCACTACTTCGATCCATTGAATTTCCCTTTCTTCCCTCTTAGCTATAAATAACACTCCCTACTCCCTTCATATGAACCCTTTTATCCTACTTGTTGATGCTGCTAGAGACCAGCAAGAAACCATTAGTTGATGATGGGGGACTTTTTGGGGGCCAAAACTTGTAAGATCGTTGATGGATGTTGCTGCAAATCTTGGATCTGAGCTTCTTACATAGTTTCCTACCTCATACATGTATGATATTCTATCCTAATCTTTTTATTCTTGCTATTTTCCTCTTCACCCTTCTTCCATGGATGGAACTCATGGTGCTTCTAGCTAGCAACTCATGCATATGGATGAAGAAGTATCTTTTCTTCTCTCTTTTCTCTAGATACACATTTTTCTTAAAGATAGGAGCTTCCTTGGATCTTTGGATGATAAAGATATCGTGTTTGCTTTCCTTTTTCATGGTACTTGCTATTTGTATGTTTTCCTTCACCCCTAAGATGAGTCATATAATGTTAGATGCATTTCTTGCGTACCCATGACATGCATAATGTTAATCTTGTTCCAAAAATTCAAAATACGCCCAAAAGATGGTCTTTTAGGTGCTATTTTGTATGAATAAGATTGTAATATGAATCCTTAAGTCTCTCTTAGGTGTTGTTTAGGAAAGTGTCATGATGCACTTCAGCAGAGCTTACCTATCTCGGGAAGGGACCAGACGCTGCAAACATCTGGATAGTGACCACAACTTTGTAATATATTTTTTGTGCTCGTGTGATGATCGAACACCAAAATTGTTAAATAGATCATCACATGAAATGATTTTGGTTATCAAGTAGATGAACAAATACCATCAATCATGTGTTTTGAATTACATAATAGGGCCTTAGTCTCTTTACATGTGTTCTGTTGCATAATAAACTTTGATTATGAACATGCATAACTGAAATTCGTAACACCAGAACAAAGTCTCTTAAATTGTCATTTTTATGGAATTTTGGTACCCAATGATAGGAAATTCAACCCATATGTTTATCCTTGTTTCATGGTGGTTATCCCATGAAGTTTGTGATGTTTTCAGTTACTCTTTGTAATTACGATATTTGTGCTTAATTGGTAAACTAGGGTTTACCTAAATGATTACATGTTTGATTAGATTGAACATCGTTTAGACTTGATTAATGACAGTAGCTCAATTGTGATGTTTAAAACCTAATAAGAAACTCTAATTATGATTTTAGTTTGAGAATTAGGGTTTGAGAAATGTAAACCCTAATCAGAAAAAAATAGGGTTTTGATAGTACATGAATATGGATTTTGATCAAGATAGCAGTGTGGAAAATGATTTTTCATATTTTCTACGAATTTTTAATTTATATGAATTTTGAATATGATATGGATAACTCAATCATTCATATTGGTGAAACAATTCAGAATATTTGGGTGTTCTTTGAATGTGGTTCTCGGTCGAACTATACTTCGACTGAAATGTTGACAGAGTGCTATTTAGCAGTGTAATGTTTGATTTTTAATTATTTATTGGTAACCCTAAATGTTCTGAAGTTTATATAATGGAGCTATTAAATTACATTTCAGACATCATGATAAATTTTCATAATTTTTGGAGGATGTTTGACCTCTTATATAAATGAATTACAGTAACTTTTTTATAATAGAAAATTCTGCTAAAATAAGAAAAAGTAAAGTGAGGGGTTAATATGTAAATTACCCAAGCACCTTAATTGCTCTATATGATCAATATAGCACCCAAGTATCTCTCATATTTCGTGATACATTCCAGAGAAATGAAAATCTAGATAGAGAGGGAGAGTTAGGGTTTGAGAGAAGAATGTCATGGAATTGCTGATCTAGGGTTTCTCTATCCAAGATATGATGAAATCAAGTAAGTTTAGCTTCTTTGCATAGCCTTTCATGGTAAATATTCTATCACATGTCAAGATTCTATCCCTCCTCTAATTTCATCCAAAATGATATCAAATCTTTCCTTTTTCTCACTCTTTCTTCATAATCCCCCATTTCTAGGGTTTCTAGGTTGAAAGGAAGAAGAATCTGGTGATTGCTATGGTTTTGATATGAATTTGAGATTTTCATAGATGAGTTGCATTTTTAAGGTGTTTTCACACCTTAGGGTGAATGATAACTTCCTTTAAATAGTAGATTGCATGAAAATGACTTAAATCATCAAAAATCTTTAATTGATTAGTATGCGAGTACAAACCTTAAATTGCCTTTTTGATCTAGCTTTTGCAAGATGGTATGAAATGGATTATTTCTCTATTGTGATGAATTTCAGATAATGAAATCACATTAGAAATGATTACAATCTATTTAAATGAGAATTCTTAAAGTAATTGTAGAGGTTATATGAATATACTGAAATTTAGGATTTTGGCAATGACTAAAATTGTTGTATAATTGAATAAAGAGGTTTGTCTAGTTAATTATCCTTGGTTACAAGTGATTTTTTTTATCTAAATGAGTAGTACATATAGGTCAGATAAGATCTTGTATTTCATTTGATGATATCAATGTTTGCTTGCTATATCAGTAAAGAGGGTGAAACCCTAAATGAATGAAAAGTTGGAAGTTTGTGAATAGATTCATGAATTCAACTGATGTGATTCTTTTATTGTTATAAATTCATTTATTTAAGGTTATTCTTGATGCATGATATAATGAATGTCTTGGAAACCCTAGTTAAATTCATATCAAGATTTCATATGCATGACTGATTGAAATGAGTTAATGTGATAATTCGAGTTTCTAGCTGAATATCATTTTATATACATACACATTTTGATTTGTGATGCAAAAATATCTAGGTGAGTTAATTGACATGAAATGCATAAGTTGTTATGGTAATTTAAGAAAATAGAAAAGGCATTTCCCTATATAGGGATGTCATTGATGCCATGCATGAATACGAGAAATGTTGAATGTAAATGTTTATATCATTAGACATGATATATGTTTGAACATATGAGAATTCTTCTATGTGCATGTGAAATGAGAAACCCTGAGGGAATGGTAATCAGTATGTTAAGCATATAAGAGATGAGAAAACCTAACATAAGGGTAAAAAATTTGTTATGCATTCAACTAAGTATCATTAGTGAATTCAGTCTAATAGCTCAAGTAGTCAGTAAAACTACAATAGTAATATAGATGCCCTAAACACCGTAGAACCCTCCATGGATATCTGTGTCGGGATGGGTAAAACAGGTTATGGACTATCAGATATAGGAAGAAGTAGCCCGGAACTCAGTATCTAACATCAACTAATTGGATATCAGTGGTACTTCAGTTGAGTAGCATAGTAGCCAACAATAACTAGAGATCCTGGTGGTACTATTTTAGTAGTAGGGTTATCCAATAATAACTCGAGATCCAGTGGTACCCACTAGTTGAAGTATACAACCATTGTGGACCTACTTCTTTTGGAAATTACTCCATTTTGCGTTCCAGCACTAGTGCAATCGCATTATGTAGAGTTGAGGCTTTTTATCCTAGAGGCACCCCTCCTGAGTACCCAGGACAAGGGGCCACATTTTACGGATGTTGTTTAGCCACTGTTAGGCCAGACGTGGCAACCTCATTGCATACTGAGGTAGTTACTAGTAGTCTTAAGGTCTCAGATTTACCTTAAGACTTGAACTGTAAGTCACACAATAGTGGCTTTTGCTTGGATGGTACAATCCAAGTGAGTTCAGGGGAAAAGTGAAAACAAAAGTTAATTGAGTTCAGATAAAGAGTACAATAGTCAGATCAGATAAAGAGTACAATAGTCAGATCAGTTGGTTATGTTTAGTTGGCCAACATAGTAGTAGTCAGTTCAGTAGTCAGATCAAGTCAAAGTTAATGAAAGATTACTAAGAGAGTTATGAGAAAAATATTTAGATATTTGTATATTACTATTGATGCATTATAAGATGAATGAGAGGTTAACCAAGTGTGTGCAGTTATTCAAATATTCATTGTATGTTTCTGGATTATTAGTTCTCTTTGTGGTTAATCAAGCATGTTCATATATTGATTCACTCTTGTAGATGTCTAGAGTATTCTGCCATATTTATGTTTGTGAATGATTAGTCTCTTTAAAGCTTACTATTGTTATAATTGATATCAGTTGCAAAAATAGTATATCTGTAATTATATCAGTGCTTTAGATTGTTTCTTTGAAGTACTCATTCACTGAGCGAGTAGGCTATGCCCTCTACTCACAATTTTTAGGGATAACTCATGGACTGAAGATGCCATTGCATCAACATAGATCTGCCACATGAGTTAACTATGAGATTAGTTAAGTTTAGTCGGTCCCTGTCACTCTTGGTCCTTGTATAGAGTTGAGAGACAATTCTAAATGATGATTTGTATATTTGTTTTCTTAATGATAGATTATATATCTGGTTATCATGTTGTATGTACATGGAAGTGTGAGGAACAAAATGAATGTATGGATGTGTATCATTAATGTTGAGATCATATTTGAGTAATCAAGGTTTAATTACTTTGTAAAGTTTGTTTATGTGATTGAATGTGAAAAGAAAAAAAAAGAGATTGAGATAACGGAAAAAAAGTTGGGAGTGAACTTTGTATTAAGTATAATCCTCAAACTTATGCCCTAATCTTATGATTAGTGGTAATCGTGGGATGTGGGTGTAACACTTTTTCACCACTAAAATGAATATTAGACGAAAACTTATTAAATAAGATTGCTCATCCATTCTAGGTTTCATAAAGTAATTGCCTTATTCGTAGAAATGACATTAATTTTACATTCATTCGGTTTAAGCTGAAATTTTGGGTTCTATCTTATTTATGTCTTATTAATATATCAAAAAAATTTTGGGTGATAAGGAGATTCCTATGAAGATTTATTACTAGTTTTTCTTATAGGAAAATTGGTTTTTTATGCACCCTAGTTTGAGGTTTGTGCTCTCTACGACCAAGGGTGGACAAATATACCATGATAGAGTAAATGGAATTATTTAATATGTTTTATATCTTCTAATGTTACAATCCTTGATTTATTTTACAAGAATCATTTAGGTACTTGTATGCTCATTTATTGATGTAGTCGTAACTAATCAAAAGTAACCTTAATCACGTATTACCCCATGACTATAGAGCTATTTTAGTGTCAAAATTTTTTAAAAAGTGAAATAACTACTTCAAAAAGGATCTCAGAGTCATATACTATTGAGTATATGCTAGTGTTGGGAGGGTATATACCTGCAATCCTAATTCTAAGATTTTAGAGAATGGTTGAGGTCATATCACAAATTTTATGTGATGGAGAGAGACTGTTGTCATAACTTCGATTGAGGATTTATACCCTAGTTTGTGTCTTGTCCTGTGCACCTAGGACGGACCAAGATTTATTTTCATTAGGCTAGGCCGTGGTGCCACTACATTTTGTCATCTTGTACTGACCAAGAGGAGGAGATATTAGGATTTTGATCATATTAGATCTTATACAGTGATGATTGTTACTTCATAGTGGCCAACTAGTAGTTTGAGTGGTACATCTTAAACTATCCAGTGATTAATAATATACATAATGTTGTTGTGTTGTATACTTGTTAGGGTTCTTTGCTGAATCACATTGGACGATAATCATTTCTTTACTTTTCTTGCTAGCATCATATGCTATTCATATCTCTTCATGTGTAGTTGATTGCACCTGTAACTTTATCTATGTCTAATCATTGTACATAAACTGATCAATTTAGTAATAATTTATACTAGCTGTCTTAACTATTTTAATTAGATAACTTTCTTGTAAGTAATAAATGTTATTATAGGTTATATCATATCTGTAGGACTTGGAGACTCACCTCGTGGGTTTCCACACTTTTTTAGATGATTAACAGAATGTTCAGACCCATGGTTGAGAGGAGTCTTAGTTTGAGGACTAGTGTAGCTAAGAGGTTGGTATAGTTCTTGTTAGAGTCCTGGAGTTGTCATTGTACTCTCAGGTCTGAACATGGGGATTTGTATATCATGTATATCAACTCGAATTTTTATTTGTTTATCATGAACAATGTAAATGTTCTGATTATCTAGAAGAAAGATTTTGTATACAAGTTATGGCTGAGGCCAATGAACTCTTTTAAAGATACCATATATAAATATATGTGATGTTTGGTACTTTTTGCAAGTGTTCCTATGGAATATTGGAATTTTATTCACTTGTAGTTCTAATTTCTTGGTAATATGATTAATTAGTGTTTAATCATTGTTTTAGTTTTGAGTAATATCATTTTGTGTGGCATGTTTCTATATACTCTGATCCCTTCTTATCTATGGTTTCATGGTCAAAATCCTTTAAAAGGAGAGCTCATCTCAATAATCGAGGCTTTGTGTCCTTTCCAGTCATTAAGTACTTAATCACTCTGTAGGTTATACACAACAACCTTAGAACCTATCAAATATGACTGAAATTCATTGAAGGTGTATTCTATAGCCATCATCTCTGTAACACCCCATCCACAACAAAACACGATTACATGATAACCAGCGGATTAGTGAAAATCACGGGAAATTAAAACCGATTTACAACAAGCACCACAAGATGAAACATATAATATCTGAGCCAACACTTTTCATTTCATAACATCTTTTCAGGGTGCTACAACATAAATTCCCATATTCTCTTCACATGAAATAACTGTTTCAAATGCTACTTTACATCAAGGTACATAAACCAAAAATCGTACAACGATCATTATACAAGAAGCATCGAAAAACTCTCCCAAAGACCTGAGTGTACAGGGACGACACATAGGACTCTACTACTAGACATTATCTATTCCACCAGGTATGATACCTCTGCATATCCATAGCCAGATGATCTTCATCTCGCCAGGCACGTCCACCTATAAAGGATTATTAACCAGTGGGGTGAGACACACAGTCCCAATAAGAAACATAACCCTCTACCAAAATTATTAGGTCATAGATAACTGATATAAGCAGATTATAAGAGCAGCATACTGAGCATGGCTAATCTTACCACCAATCTTACCAAGATACTTATGAGGCCTATAACCAGGTACTCTTTATGGAACATGATTGACAAGATAAGCTTTATAAGAACTCATCACATGATATAAGGTTCATATGATAAACTACATATTATAACTAGATCAACTGTATAAACAAGACCTCAACCAATGTTCCATATTTTCCCTAAGAAGGATACTATATGGCTTGATTACGAATTATTATTCCCTGAGGAAGTGATCCATACCGCTCAATTCCAACCCTCAGCTGTGAAGCCCAAAGCCAGTGCCATACAAGGTGAATGGATGATCCGGACTCCACGACCTCTCCTCCTCATAGTCAGTGCACAATAACCAACAAAGTGGCCTCAGCCACAAGGTCAGTCCCACAGGCTACCCTTTCTCTAGCCCGACTTGGTACAAGTCTCGGCACTAGTATACACCTGAGACACGAGCCAAATCACCATGCTCCAAAGCCATGAACACATTCATGCTCTATCACATTGAGCCATGGGCCTATTCACCATGCTCTTATACACATCTTGAGTCTACAACTACAGTTGCATTCTAATCCTCCTATTTTCGGCTAGGAGAAACCCCGCATATTCAACAATATGCGCTCCGGGTTAATCCCATAGGAGAACCTGTATCACCATCACCTAATTACTAATGATGATGGATCTATGGCCATGGCAAACTACATGAAAGATTCATCTATAATTAGTTAATGTATTTTAAGTAGATTGTTGGGGCAATCAAGTTGTATTAAGCAACCACATATAAAATATGAACAACATTAGATTCATTACATTACTGTTATATTTCTACTGCTATTTCCATTTCCCTCAACAATCATCACATTGTCATGGGATATAAATCCCTCACATCATCTCAAAGTGCTACTGCCTCTCAAGGCTTCATCATTACACATCATCATGGGATATCAATCCCTGAGTTCATCACATTACACCAGTGCCTCTCAAGGCATCATCAACATCATTAGGGAATATCAATCCCTCATGTCATCACTAGAGGATCACACCTCAACAGGCCTTTCTCATCATACTGATGATATATGTTATCTCATCAACAAGACATATCATTATTACTTAGATCTTGCACATATATCAAGTGTTATACAAAGCACATAATCATATCATCACCATAGCTCTTACTTGGCTATGAATTCAATACACCTGCATGGTTAGCTTGCATAAGAAAGAGATAACTAGATCACCAAACATAGAACATAAATCTTACAGAACATATTATGATTATCATGCTATCAAGAATTTAGGTGCACATGATTGGAACAACATCCATGTTCATAGTTGTGTATGTAGTCAATTTATATTATTGTTATCAAACTGTGAGCATCCATCATGCCCCATATCTCATGAACATATCTTTGATTATCATGTCATCTAGATTAAGGTTTATATCATTGGAATATTCTTCCATCATTTTGAACATGTGCAGATTAATGTCATAACTGGTGTATACATCAATACATACTATTGTTACCACATCATGGGTATCCCATCATACCCTATTGTTACCACATCATCAATAACAAAGGTGTACACTCATGATAACGTACATAGAGGTATCGGGTTAGAGCACAACCCTCACTAAAAGTGTCGCATACCCTCACCAAAACTAGGTAGCGACCGCAAACCCTCACTAAAGGGGGTATCAGATAGAGTACCAACTCTCACCCAAGGTTGTCGGCTACAAGCATGTCATACATTCATGCACAAAGGGGGTATCGTGCCAACCAGGAACTATGGTGTGTCGTGCAACCTGATCCGGAGCTGTGTATCGTGCATCCATCCAAGGTCGATATCAGGTAACCAGATGCAAGGGCGTGTGTCGTGCAACACATGGGTGTCACTTATCGCCCAAAACCCTACCGCCCATTAGGGTTAAGGTTTCATACCGGGAAACCCTCAACTCTCTACCGCCTAAGGCCATATCGGCCAAGATCATGGCGCCCAACAAGCACACCCACTTGGTTAACACATCAAGATACTCAAGGGGCTCTCATACCACCCAAGGTACACTATTTCAACATTGCCATGACGCCCATCGTACCCTATCATCTAGCTAGGGTTTGAGACTCTATAATGACCAAGACACCGTATTGTCCATCCCTCACTTGTATGTCCAGGGTACTATCCAATATCCACACATGTATCAGCCAAACCTCAACTCTAAAGCCATCCAAGCTATTAAGCATATACTCAGTCCACAAGAGGGAACATGTATCGGGCAAGGCATATCGGCCAAGGTATCTTATCCCCAAATAGGGTATCGACCAAACACTTCATCCTTGTGTTCCCAAGCTATCATGTACACAATATGCTTATATCATGGTAGGGTTGATGATATCGGCCAAGACCTCCTATAGATGTGTTTCGGGCAAGCAAGGGTGTCAAGTTAGGTCCTTCACCAAGGCATATCGGGCAGGGATACTTAGTCTCACCTAAAAGCTAACTCAAGGGTAGGGCTCTCATCCAAGAGTATCGTGCAAAGCACATCATGGCCACATCTCCAAACATCATATCAGTGAAGGATCAAGGTGTGAACTATAACACTCAAAATCACCTTATCGGTCAACTAGGGTTAGGGCAACCCTATCGTTCAAGACTCCATGTCGGGTATCTAGGGTTAGGATCATCCTGTCGGTCAAAGCAAGCATATCGCCCCAAACTAGGGTTTTATGTCGGCCAACCACCATATCGCCCACTATCATCATCTTGGGTATATGTGCATATCAGTCACAAGGTCAATAAAGAGTTCACTTATCATATCACCCAAGGCTTAACTCTAGAAGAGGGTATTGGGCAACAACCTCAAGGAGCCACCATGTAGAACATATATCGGCCAAGGGACCAACTAGGTGTCCACCAACCATATCGTTCAAATCCTAACCCTAGGGTAGGAAAGAGGTATCGGTCACCACATCATATCGCCACAAATATCTAGGCCATAGGCTCACCTTTCAAGTCCAAAGGAGAGAACGAGGTATTACCAAAAACCATCAACCGAAGCATAACTTCTTAAGCAAGGTGTTGTATCGAGCAAAGCATAGTTGTATCGGGTAAAGCCCCATATCGGGTTAGTCATCTTCAACCTCTAGCCACCCATTACCATATTGCACAAGGAAAAAAAGCTAAAGGAAGTAATAAAACGTAGCATTCCCATTAGATAAGATTTCAAGTTCCATATATACATCTATCATGGAGAAAGGTATCGATTTAAGTATAAGAACCAATATATGCATATATGGAGAGTGTGCATAATAGAGATCGTTAAGAGTTATGTAACCTGCCTTAAGAGGATCTCCATGAAAGGAACGAAGATCCTTGATCCAAGCAGCAAACACACGTTCTTCTCCATGGAAAGCAGCCATCCAAAGCTCTAAGCTTGCCTTCAGCTCCAACACCACCACCTCAAGGAACAAAAGAATAAGAAGAAGAAGATTCTATGGTTATGTATAGATCAAGAAGAAGAAAAGAGGGGAGATACCCACCACCATGCCTACTCTCCTCAAGAGCCCATCCATGTCCGAGAGGGAAAGGAGGAGATGAAGAAGAAGGCACAAGGAAAGACTAGTCAAGAAGCATGACTCACCAAGGTCGGATCTTGAGCAAGGAGTCTCCATGGCCAAGGTGCTCATCCTCCCAAGCTCCATGGGAGTTTCTTTAAGCTCCTATGCTTCCATGCTCATCCCATGTAGGTAGGGGGAGGAAGGTGGCCGAAAGGGAGAACTTTGTCAAGGAGGAAGGGGGTTATATACACCAAGCAAGAGAGAGGTAGCAAGGTAGAGGTGTCATAACCACATAAACTAAGGTGCCACTTGCTCCTGCTCTAAACGCCACTAGTTGCCACCCTAGAAGCTCATGAATGGCCTGGTGATACACTCTAGAATGTGTATCATGCATCTAGGCAATTTCCATGGCCGATACACCCATCAAACTGACACACCAAGCAAGCTTTGCCCGATACACTAAAAGACAAGGTAACATATGTGACATATATATATTATAAGGACCATATAGAGATGTCATTCCTCATCTAAAAACCAAACAAGGCACCCCTACTTCCTTCCACGTTATAGATGATGCCAAATAGAAGCAAGAAGACTCTAGATCTGATAATTGCATATTGACCCCTCCATTTTGGGTAATTTGCAATTTACACCAAAACTAGCACACAAAGCACAAGAATCAACTAACCAAGCTCAAACTTGGAACATAGGTTCTCCACAAGGCGCCCCATAGTATCATCCTCTTTCTAATGATCCAAGAGAACTAAAGGCATGCTCCACATGTGACATATTGCAATATAACCCCTTACTTTGGGTAAATTGCACTTTGGTCCAAAATAGGCAAACATTTCTCAAATAGTATCCAAACAGAGCCAAACTAGAAACATAAGCTGGTCGCATGATGCCAAAACAAATAGATAGATTAGATTAAGGTTCTAAGAACCTTTCATAAGCAAAGAAAAGAGGGTTAGCCCAAAACTTGGGTCAGGGTCCTTACAAGTCATAAACCCCTAACAAGGATTTCGCCCCCGAAATCCCAAGCGGAAAGAAGATGGGTGTTACTCATGCATCACATTATACAACTCCACAAAGCTCCTAGGTGTCACAGATCTGTGACCGACATACTTTCTCTTCTCCCAGAGCTAACTCAGGGTTTCCTTGTACTAGTCACAGACTCAACCCTCTGTCTCATCATCCTTTGTCTGCTAACACTTTTAGACAATGGAACATCACATGCAACTTGTATTACTCAAGTATTAGTACCTTCTACTGGTATATCATATTCCTTGTTACATTTCTGCTGCGCTACTCTGATCTCACAAGCTCGGTACTTAAGATTCACATAACTTGCAGTCACCATCCTTCTGCCATATACGTTCCAATTGTTCCTTCTCCTTTCACAAAGGATGTCTCTAACTCAAGGGGGATCTTTCTCAGAAGAGGTTATCAAAAGATACATACTCTACAAAACACCTGTATGCACATGGCAGGGCTCATACGACACCTCACTATGCATTGCTTTAGGCTTAACACAAAAGGAGTTAAACATCTTGGTTATCACCAACCATATCACCTCAGTTTCAAGCCTGTCATGTGTTCATATCAGTTCCCTAGGGCACAATGAGCACCAACTCAGATGGTAACTGATATGAACTATCTCAACTGATCTGGATAGGATTCCTAAACCTTGTTCATCCATTTCTAACCATTGCACATCCCGCCTGGATTTTTCATTACTCAAAACTTAGGTAGGAGTATTCCAAGGAATCAGGCTCAACTAGATGAACTTTCCCAAGATGAACTTCAACACTTCCTTTCCTTGGGTGCATACCTTCCAATGTCATGTTTATTCGGAGCATAAACCCCTAACAGATCATAATCATACTATAGGCACTTATCCAGATCAAATCAAAGCCAACCTTTCCATATGAGACAACTTCTTTCCAAGGATATCCATTCCTAGGGTTATAACGATCCTTGACATGTCACACAAAAGGGGATTCACCTGACTGTCACATCCAAGAAAAGAAAGGATACGGAGAAGAGTATACTTCATCCTGCACAACTAGGTCATCCAAGAAAGTGTTCGACAACATGCTATCTCTCTCCTGATTAACAAAAGGAAGCATCTACCAAACGTACTACAAGCGCTCAAAGGAGGGTATATCTTGAACTGGAGCAACTAGAGCAGATAAGAGGCAAGAAGAAGACAAAGCAGAATGGAGTGACTCCATTCAACCTGCCAGCACACCCTGGTCATCTCACCATTTCTGGTCAGCTCATGCCTCGAAATCTAATTGTTGCATGTTGCCATCTGCTGCCTAATCAAACCATCTGGTCCTCACTTGCTTATCCTTAGCAGCGTTCCTCCATGATGCTGATCTGCTACCTCGAGGGTCACCACATATATCCAGACTCCATAACAAGCTTCAGGTTGGTCGTTCACGGTCAAGGATGATCTATCAGGATGGTTCACCTTCATACCTCCACGATCTAGGCATCTTAATTCTTAACCTTTTTCCAGAAGGCATGTTCCCATCTTCCCATACACTTGGAACTTCTCACATACTGGTTTTTCCTTACCTTGGTATCCATATTTTGAGTCAAAACACATTACTTCCAGTATCGCCTTCGTATTCTACTATCGTCACCAGATCAAAACATGTCAAGAGGATCCTACCATCATCATCTATCACAGATATCTCTATATTGGAAACTAAAGTCCAAGATCAACTGATACTTTTCGAAGTATCCAACCAAAGGTCATTCCAAAAACATACACATCAAGTGAAACAGGGTCCACTTGACAGCCACTCGCTCAGAAGGAAGGAACATAAAGGAACAAACTCCTCCAAACACCCCATCAACATCTATGGTTACATATCAAAGGGGAGGATATTATCACTTTCTTTGATCCTTACATGAGTTT
This sequence comes from Alisma plantago-aquatica, assembly GCA_963693085.1. Taxonomy (NCBI): domain Eukaryota; kingdom Viridiplantae; phylum Streptophyta; class Magnoliopsida; order Alismatales; family Alismataceae; genus Alisma; species Alisma plantago-aquatica. Next base: position 592,247,228 of record OY856409.1, read on the forward strand.
TCCAACCGTTTAAGCATCGATAAAGCTTGTTCCATTGGGTTTCATCATGTTTCTTCTTGGTTTCCTTGCACTCAGCATAAGAAACATCAAGACCATTACGTGTTATTATTCTTCTTCTCTTGTTACTATTTCATCATAATCATGATTATTTCCTGATTATATTAGATTTTTATTTTCTCTCTGTGAAAAAGATCATTGTTCTTCACATATTCTTATACAGATTTAGGTTTCATAGAACCATTACTTCCTCTTTTGATTGTCAAGCATCCATGTATTAAGAGGTTATGGTGCATTCATTAACTCCCTTTATAACAAGATGAAGGTATGAGCATCATATTCCTAATTTGTTATGCTCTTTAGATTGCTCCAGAATGACTACTTGATCAGAGTAATCAAGGAGGAAACAATCTAAGGCTCCACACTTACCTATGTCTTCAATATTTGAATACCTGGCCAGGGCATCAAGTACTGAGATTAGGTAGTATGCACCATATTTTATGACACGGTCCTACCTTAGACACCATGCTAATCCTAGTCCTAATATCCCTGTAGACCCGGCAAACCTAGAGCTCTGATACCAAACACTGTAACACCCCATCCACAACAAAACACGATTACATGCTAACCAGCGGATTACCGAAAATCACGGGAAATTAAAATCGATTTACAACAAGCACCATAAGATGAAACATATAATATCTGAACCAACACTTTTCATTTCATAACATCTTTTCAGGGTGCTACAACATAAATTCCCATCCTCTCTTTACATGAAATAACTATTTCAAATGTTTCTTTACATCAAGGTACATAAACCGAAAACCGTACAATGATCATTATACAAGAAGAATAAAAAAAACTCTCCCAAAGACCTGAGTGTACAAGGACGACACATAGGACTCTACTACTAGACATTATCTATTCCACCGGGTATGATACCTCTGCATATCCATAGCCACATGATCTTCATCTCGCCAGGCACATCCACCTAAAAAGGATTATTAACCAGCGGGGTGAGACACACAGTCCCAACGAGAAACATAACCATCTACCAACTTTATTAGGTCATAGATAACTGATATAAGAAAATTATAAGAGCATCATACTGAGCAGGGCTAATCTTACCACTAATCTTACCACTAATCTTACCAAGATATTTATGAGGCCTATAACCAGGTACTCTTTATGGAACATGATTGACAAGATAAGCTTTATAAGAACTCATCACATGATATGAGGTTCATATGATAAACTACAGGTAATAACTAGATCAACTATATAAACAAGCCTCAACCAATGTTCCATATTTGCCCTAAGAAGGATACTATATAGCTTGATTACGAATTATTATGCCATGTGGAAGTCATCCATACCGCTCAATTCCAACCCTCGGCTGCGAAGCCCAAAGCCAGTGCCATACAAGGTCAATGGATGATCTGGACTCCACGACCTCTCCTCCTCGTGGACAGTGCACAATAACCAACAAATTTGCCTCAGCCACAAGGTCAGTCCCGCAGGCTGCCCTTTCTCTAGCCCGACTTGGTACAAGTCTCGACACTAGTATACATCTGAGCCATGGGCCAAATCACCATGTTCCCAAGCCATGAACGCATTCATGCTCTATCACATTGAGCCATGGGCCTGTTCACCATGCTCTTATACACATCTTGAGTCTACAACCACAGTTGCATTCTAATCCTCCTATTTTCAGCTAGGAGAAACCCCACATATTCAACAATATGTGCTCCGGGTTAATCCCGCAGGAGAACCCATTTCACCATCACCTAATTACTGACGATGATGGATCTATGGCCAGGGCAAACTACATGAGAGATTCATCTGTAATTAGTTAATGTATTTTAAGTAGATTATTGGGGCAATCAAGTTGTATTAAGCAACCACATATAAAACATGAACAACATTAGATTCATTACATTAGTGTTATATTGCTACTGCTATTTCCATTACCCTCAACAATCATCACATTGCCATGGGATATAAATCCCTCACATCATCTCAAAGTGCTACTGCCTCTCAAGGCTTCATCATTACACATCATCATGGGATATCAATCCCTGAGTTCATCACATTACACCAGTGCCTCTCAAGGCATCATCAACATCATTAGGGAATATCAATCCCTCATGTCATCACTAGAGGATCACACCTCAACAGGCCTTTCTCATCATACTGATGATATATGTTATCTCATCAAAAAGACATATCATTATTACTTAGATCTTGCACATATATCAAGTGTTATACAAAGCACATAATCATATAATCACCATAGCTCTTACTTGGATATGAATTCAATACACCTGCATGGTTAGCTTGCATAAGAAAGAGATAACTGGATCACCAAACATAGAACATAAATCTTAGAGAACATATTATGATTATCATGCTATCAAGAATTTAGGTGCATAGGATTGGAACAACATCCATGTTCATAGTTGTGTCTGTAGTCACTTTATATTATTGTTATCAAACTGTGAGTATCCATCATACCCCATATTTCATGAACGTATCTTTGATTATCATGTCATCAAGATTAAGGTTTATAGCAATGGAATATTCTTCCATCATTTTGAACATGTGTAGATTAATGTCATAATTGGTGTATAAATCAATACGTACTACTGTTACCACATCATGGGTATCCCATCATACCCTATATCTCAAATCATACACGCATCATCCCTAAGGATTAACTTCAAGGATCATACACCATGATCCACCATCCAACTTAATCAGAGGTTCATCTATCATTAACCATAGGTAAGCACTATACAAGGGTTCACAACCTATCTTGTCATAGCTTCATCAATAACAAAGGTGTACACTCACGATAACGTACATAGGGCTATCGGGTTAGAGCACAACCCTTACTAAAAGTGTCGCATACCCTCACCAAAACTAGGTAGCAACCACAAACCCTCACTAAAGGGGGTATCAGATAGAGTACCAACTCTCACCCAAGGTTGTCGGCTACAAGCATGTCATACATTCATGCACAAAGGGGTATCATGCCAACCAGCATCTATGGTGTGTCATGCAACCTGATCCAGAGTTGTGTATCGTGCATCCATGCAAGGTCGATATCAGGTAACTAGGTGCAAGGGTGTGTGTCGTGCAACACATGGGCATCACCTATCTCCCAAAACCCTACCGCCCATTACGGTTAGGGTTTCATTCCGAGAAACCCTCAACTCTCTACCTCCTAAGGCCATATCGGCCAAGATCATGGTTCCCAACAAGCACACCAACTTGGTTAACACATCAAGATACTCAAGGGGCTCTCATACCACCCAAGGTACACTACTTCAATGTTTCCATGACGCCCATGGTACCCTATCATCCAGCTAGGGTTTGAGACCCTATAACGGCCAAGCCACCGTATTGTCCATCCCTCACTTGTATGTCCAGGGTAATATCCAAGCTCCACACATGTATCAGCCAAACCTCAACTCTAAAGCCATCCAAGCTATTAAGCATATACTCTTGTCCACAAGAGGGAACATGTATCAGGAAAGGCATATCGGCGAAGGTATCTTATCCCCAAATAGGGTATCGGCCAAACACTTCATCCTTGTGTTCCCAATCTATTATATACATGATATGCTTATATCGGGTTAGGGTTGATGATATCGACCAAGACCTCCTATAGATGTGTTTAGGGCAAGCAAGGGTGTCAAGTTAGGTCCTTCACCAAGGCATATCGGGCAGGGATACTCAGTCTCACCCAAAAGCTAACTCAAGGGTAGGGCTCTCATCCAAGAGTATCGTGCAAAGCACATCATGGCCACATCTCCCAACATCATATCAGTGAAGGATCAAGGTGTGAACCATAACACTCAAAAGCACCTTATCGGTCAACTAGGTTTAGGGCAACCCTATCATTCAAGACTCCATGTCGGGTATCTAGGGTTAGGATCATCCTGTTGGCCAAAGCAAGCATATCGCCCCAAACTAGGGTTTTATGTTAGCCAACCACCACATCGCCCACTATCATCATCTTGGGTATATGTGCATATCGGTCACAAGGTCAATAAAGAGTTCACTTATCATATCACCCAAGGCTCAACTCTAGAAGAGGGTATTGGGCAACAACCTCAAGGAGCCACTATGTAGAACATATATCGGCCAAGGGACCAACTAGGTGTCCACCAACCATATCGTCCAAATCCTAACCCTAGGGTAGGAAAGAGGTATCAGTCACCACATCATATCGCCACAAACATCTAGGCCATAGGCTCACCTTTCAAGTCCAAAGGAGAGAAAGGGGTATTTCCACAAACCATCAACCGAAGCATAACTTATTAAGCAAGGTGTTGTATCGAGAAAAGCATAGTTGTATCGGGTAAAGCCCCATATCGGGCTAGTCATCTTCAACCTCTAGCCACCCATTACCATCTTGCACTAGGAAAACAAGCTAAAGGCAGTAATAAAACGTAGCATTCCCATTAGATAATATTTCAAGTTCCATATATACATCTATCATGGAGAAAGGTATCAATTTAAGTACAAGAACCAATATATGCATATATAAAGAGTGTGCATAATAGAGATGGTTAAGAGTTATGTAACCTGCCTTAAGAGGATCTCCATGAAAGGCACGAAGATCCTTGATCCAAGCAGCAAACACACGTTCTTCTCCATGGAAACCAGCCATCCGAAGCTCTAAGCTTGCCTTCGGCTCCAACACCACCACCTCAAGGAACAAAAGAAGAAGAAGAAGATATTATGGTTATGTATATCTCAAGAAGAAGAAAAGAGGGGAGATACCCATTCCATGCCTACTCTCATCAAGAGCCCATCCATGGATGAGAGGGAAAGGAGGAGATGAAGAAGAAGGCATAAGGAAAGACTAGTCAAGAAGCATGAATCACCAAGGTCAGATCTTGAGCAAGGAGTCTCCATGGCCAAGGTGCTCGTCCTCCCAAGCTCCATGGGAGTTTCCTTAAGCTCCTGCAATTCCATGCTCGTCCCATATAGGTAGGGGGAGGAAGGTGGCCGAAAGGGAGCACTTGGTCAAGGAGGAAGGGGGTTATACACACCAAGGAAGAGAGAGGTAGCAAGGTAGAGGTGTCATAACCACATAAACTAAGGTGCCACTTGCTCCTGCTCTAAATGCCACTTGTTGCCACCCTAGAAGCTCATGCATAGCCTGGTGATACACTCTAGAATGTGTATCATGCAGATAGGAAACTTCCATGGCCGATACATCCCTCCAACCGACACACCAAGCAAGCTTTACCCGATACACTAAAAGCCAAAGTAACATATGTGACATATATATTATAAGGACCATATAGAGTTGTCACTTCTCATCTAACAACCAAACAATGCGCCCCTACTTCCTTCCACATTCTAGATGATGCCAAGAAGAAGCAAGAAGATTCTAGAGCTGATAGTTGCATATTGACCCCTCCATTTTGGGTAATTTGCAATTTACACCAAAACTAGCACACAAAGAACAAGCATCAACCAACTAAGCTCAAACTTGGAACATAGGTTCTCCACAAGGCTCCACACAGTATAATCCTCTTTATAATGATGCAAGATAACTAAAGGCATGATCCAAATGTGACATATTGCAATATAACCTCTTTGGGTAAATTGCACTTTGGTCCAAAACAGGCAAACATTGCTCAAACAGTATCCAAACGGAACCAAACTGGAAACATAAGCTAGTCACATTATGCCAAAACATATGGAGAGATTATATTAAGGTTATAAGAACCTTTCATAAGAAAATCAAAGAGGGTTAGCCCAAAACTTAGGTCAGGGTCCTTACAATCTCTTTCTCAGTGGTTGTGTAAGTTGAGCCTCATCTAGAATATTGGTTGCATATTATATGACATAATGTTTCTTATCTTTCTTTTACCCTGAGACAACCCCCACAACATAGTCACTCACTTCACACACCATCTTGAAATGGAGATCCCATTCAAGATCTTGGATTATCATAGCAGAAGTAAGATCATTTTTTAACGTTTGAAGGCATTGATGCAATTCCCACTAAAGTACAAAAAGGGTATGATAAGGATCTTTGAGATCTTTGAAAAATCTTTGATGAAACATTCGTAGTAGCCAACATGTCACAATAAGCTTCTCACTGCCATGAGAGACTTGAGAGGTGAAAATTTTGATGTAGCCTCAACTTTGCTAATGTTGAACTTGGTTCCTTTCTTTGAAACCTTTTATTCCATAACTATTCCTTCTTTCACCATAAAATAATAGTTTTCCCAATTAAGGACAAGATGCTTATCACCAAATCATTTCAAAAAGAGGGAAAGATTCCTAAGATGGTTTTCGAATGACACACCCTAAATATAAAAGCCATGCATAAAGACTTCCGTTATATCCTCTAGAAAGTAAGATAATATCAATGTCATGCACCTCTAAAACGTTGCAGGTGCATCACACAGACTGAAGGGCATATGCCTAAAGGTGTATGTACCATAAAAATAGTTGAAAGTAGTTTTCTCCTAGTCATCGGGATGTATGGGGACTTAGTAGAAACCAAGTAGCCTTACATGTATCAAAAATACAAGTAGTGGGCTAGATGCTCCAACACTTGGTTGATGAAAGGAATGGGGAAGTTTTCTTTTTTGTTGCTTCCTTTAATGTCATGTAGTCAGTACACATCTACTACATTGTAACTACTTAGGAGTCTATTTCATCTTCATTTTCTCCCTTGACAACTACCATACCGACCTTATTGGGCACCGCATGTACACAGTATTGGGAAATATGGAGATACAAATGGTAGTGGAAATGAATTTATTCTATCCATATTCCTTAACCAACAAAGTGTGTCATCAACAATGTATCTAGGAAAGAGGGTGTAAGATTTCCTTGTCTTGGAGCAAGTCCAGTGACTATCCTTGCACAGTGATGAGCTCCCTTCACAAGTAGCACATGATCAGGAATCAACAATTTCTTGCCGATGTAATGACCACATATGGCAATTGACGACATCCTTCAAGCATGGAAACTATGTCTTCTATGCCTCTACATAGTCCAACAGACCACTAAGAACTCCACGCCACACTTCTAGAGCTGATAGGAAGGAGTTGTCCTTCAGTTTGTTAACGTTCTAGTCTAAATTTCCTTTCCCCTTACTATCTCTCCCTTTCTTAGATAAGACTGCTCAGGGTCTCTCATGCATTACCACAACCGTGAGAAGAGAAGTCTATGTCTTGAGAGCCTTGGCCACCCCCTCCTTATATAGGAGTGGATGGGATAGGGTTTCTAAAATCTAGAGGATATGAATGGGTAGATCTCGTGGCTTGGTAACTGCTACATGTAGCCAGTCGATTGGCTAGCACAACCAGTCAACAAATAGGTTGTCCATTCGGTCAATTGGCTTGTGGTTAGTGGCATAATGACACTGACTTTTACTATGATGGTTAAAATACGTCATTACATATATCATTAATCATTTGACCTAGTCAAACTAGTCATTTTGTATCATTATTTGACCTAGTCCAACTGGTCGGTTTCAAAGGCATCCCATTCGGGTGAATGGACACTCTAGTCGGTCGACTAGCACACTAATTGATTTACTGGACACTACAATCAGTCAATTGAAAACTATTGTTGTTTAAGTTGATTACCTAAACACTTTAGTAACAATGTTAAATATTATCCATGAGTGAACTCCTATTCCAAGTGCCTCCTATGTGTGTGACCCTATAAGTACCGAATTACAGATGCAGTGAAGTACCTAGCCATTATGACTATACAAGCAATGAGAGGCATCTAGCAACACATCATTTCTACCCAAGTAATTAGAAAGTTAAAGAACAACTTCAACATAGACTGTCAAGGTGGGTTTGTCTGATACACTATTCTCTAACAAGTACCAATATGTTTGACTTGATGTCCAATACAATGACTAATGAGACTCTATCATCATCCCTAACACATTATAGTCTTATATATTATTGCTGTCTATTTTTCTTCAACAATAATATCTGACCAGGGACATAATAAGAATGTATGTACTCTTATCATATATATGATTCCTTAACCAAAAGGTATATGTCATTGTGTATCATTATTATTTAGACACCTGTCATGTTTGCATCATCATCTCATGACTGAGACAAACTTGAAATATGGAATTACCTTAATTATTATCAAATCAAGTACATGATACCCCAATACAATCACCATATGATTAGATCTAAGGATATACATATAACATACTCCCACTGGGACTTAGAGCCAATCACCCATGAATACAACTCTAAGTGATCTAACATGGACATCATGTTTATGCTACGCAAGTGCTTTTGTCAGTGGTCAGCAAAATTTTCTTCTAGTTGGTACTTTACAAATCTTCACAACTCCTTACTGTACGATATCTTATTTGAGATGAAAATTCTATAGTATGCTATTCGGGTTCCTTAGCCTATCCAATAGCTCCATTGTTGTCACAATATTTATACTACATCATCAATGATTGAAAACACCCCAAGCTCATCCAATAAACTTCTTGATCCATACAATATCCTCTGTTGTATTCAAAATAACAAGGTACTCAGATTCTGTTGTAGAATCAACAACTATCTCTTACTTGGAACTTTTCCAACTTACAGTTTAAGGCAAAGTACAAATTTGGATTGCAATGATTTAATCTTATTTCTTAGTTTGGAAGCTTGCATCAATGTAACTCTTTACACCCAACTCTTCCTTATCACCATAAACAAGGAATTGATCCTTAATGCTTCTCAAGTACTTAAAAATGTTATTTATGGTAGTCTAGTGACCTTCATTAGGATATGACTGATACCTACTCGTCACGTAAAAAACATATGAAACGAGTGCATAATATTGCATATATGATAGATCCAATTGCATACACATATGACATCTTACTCATGCATTCCTGTTCTTCACAAGAACTGGGACACTAGGCTCTAGAAAGAATAATTCTATGACATGGAAAAATTTCCTCTCTTTGAGTTCTACATGCTAAACTACTTCAACACCTTGCCAATGAATGTACTCTTATGTAGGACAAAAAGTCTTCTAGATCTATCTCTATAGATCATAGTTCCTAAGATACATGATGCATCACCTAAATCCTTCATAGAGAAGGTACTTACGAGCCATGTACTTTACCATTTGTACAGTAGGGATGTCATTCCCTCATCAATATGAGTAATACAAGTATGCTCCCACCAACCTTCTTGTAAACACATGTTTCATCATTATTGTGGGCTCTGATCTCCAAACCATGACATAAACACGATTAAAACTTAGCGGAAGCGAATCGGTAATCAGCGGAAGACAAAAATCACGGAAAATTAAAACTTTTCGAGATAAGAACTTGTATCCATAAAAACTCCTTTCATAAAGAGAGGTAACTGTTTACATCTCAGGATAATTACTTCTTGAGTAATTATATACATTCAAGATACAAAATCTCAAGATCACATAACACAAGACTCCAAGACCTGAGAGTACAGAGGACACATAGGACTGACTCTAACTACACCACATGGCAGGACAAATCTCCACCTGAGATTACTGCTGCCCCTGGTGCTGCTGCTGAGATTGATCACTTGTAGGCTGGTTTCTTCGTCTCCGACGTCCACCTAAAAAGTTGAAGTCTACGGGGTGAGACAATTATACATAATTGTCCCAGCGAGAGTTATAACTCTTCGCCAGAAGCTTTATTATAACATCAAAGATTATTTTAAACAGTAAAGCCTTCAAAGCATTCTATAACAGTTGCAGATATAACAAGATCTCTACAAATTAGGAGATATGGAGAATATCAACATTATTGCAATGTAACATCAATCAACTAACTTGGAGTCATCTCTAACAAGTTATACTACATGGTTGATTATGTTTTACAAACAACATTATGCCCTGTGGAGATGAGGCTTACCACTCATACTCCAACTGATCGCTGAGAAGCCGCATCAGTATCATACATAGGTCATTAAGAGAGCCGGATTCTCATGAGCTTCATCTTCCTCAGTCAGTAAGAGGATCACTTGTAGGACATCTTGTGTCTCTACTACTATAGCTCACCAGGGTAAACTGGTCCTTCGCTATTCTAGAGTCACAGTGGCGTTCTGTACTCTCTTCGTCATCAGGAGGTTTCATATTTACCTACCACTGATACGGATATCTGTGCTTTCTTCGTCATCAGGAGGTTTCATGTTTACCTACCACTGATACGGTATGGAACTATAGTGAAGGATGGATGGATTCCACATCTACATCACTTTCCTACACTAGGATGTAAGGTTCTACACATCCATGTACCCCACATACTCAAAAGTATGTGCTCCAGGAGTTCCCTATGGAAAACCTGTTTCACCATCACTTAATTTCTGACAATGATGGATCTATGATCAGGGCTCTACATTATACTTGATTAGTTAGGTACATTCAGTATTCTTTAACAGCATACATTGTTCTTCAAACAATAACAGTAGCATAGCAGCTATAAAAGAAGAATACTAAATGTAACAGGCCTAACTCATATCAATCATCATTTCTCATTATCCTCATCACAAGTCATCTCTAAAGCATGACCTTGATGGTATTCATGGCTCTCATAGCCCATTATCAGCATAGGATGCCACTAGCAAGGCATCAGATTACATTACTTATTCATAAGGCTACAACATGCCTTCAATGAATATAACATCAACATCCATACCTGGATATAATTACCTTCATATCAGAACCTGCATGATTAATACATCTGATAAAGGTAATATAACAATAAGGAATGTACTTCCTACTCTTGTCATAAGAGTTAAATCTTTAATTTAAATCAAATAGAGTTTATTGCTCAAAAGCATGCCATTACCCTTGAATTAGGGTTTACTATTCATATTACATGTCATCACCCTTGAATTAGGGTTTACTTATTCACATTACAGGTGAATTAAACTCATAACATCATCATGTATGAGTAACACCTTCATTGATGCTCTTGGATTAGTTAAAGGTTCATCATTTATCATAATTAGGGTTTCTATGATCTCACACAGGTGGATCATACCCTAATTATGCTCATTTCTGTGTATTGGGGATGCTTCAATTGAGTTTCCATTTAAAAGAGGTACTTTCTCTCTCTAGAAGTACTTTCTCTCTCTAGAAGTACTTTCTCTCTCATCATAAGGTTAGGTGATATCAACATCACTCTAAAACAGGTTGGGTTGAGTCATCATAGGCTATCATAGCCAAAAACATCACCATTAAGTGATTAGAGTTACTTTCTCTCTCTAGGGTACTTTCTCTCTCTAGAGTACTCTCTCTTTCATCATACTAATGGTTGATGATAACATTAGACTAGATCAGGTTAGATAGAGTCATTATAACTAAAAACATCATTCTCATGTAATTAGGGTTTGAATTGAGTAAAGTATAACTCAATTGACCCTTCAGGGGTATTTTGGTAATTCACCCCATTGATCATCATCATAGTCAAAAACCTTAATCAAATAACTCCTTACTATCTTAGATTATCATTAGTGTTTGATTTGAGCAACATTGAACCATCACATGATTGAATTCGGTTGAAAGTGTTGACCGATTGCTCACTTTGACCTTTCAAGTCCATGAGCCCCTTTCTAGCTCCAAGACCGTGAGCCTCCTCATGGGCTTGAGATCGTGAGCCCCCTCACGATCATGAGGTCGTGAGCCACCTCACGGTCTTGAGGTCGTGAGCCACCTCACGGTCTTGAGGTCGTGAGCCACCTCATGGTCTTGAGGTCGTGAGCTACCTCATGGTCTTGAGGTCGTGAGCCACCTCACGGTCTTGAGGTCGTGAGCCACCTCACGGTCTTGAGGTCGTGAGCCACCTCACGGTCTTGAGGTCGTGAGCTACCTCACGGTCTTGAGGTCGTGAGCCCCCTCACGGTCTTGAGGTCGTGAGCCTCTCATGGTCTCAACCGCAAGGTCCTTCAACAAAGGTTCAACAAATCAAACGATGATGTCAACCGATGTTGAAGCCTTCAAAAGGTCCAATAACTGTTGACCACCTATGGATTGAGTTAATTAAGGTTATGCTTAACCAAATGGTCATTCAATTGACCCTCAATTGTTGACCAATTAGGATTGAAATCGATTCAATTAAGGTCTATCAATGTTCACCCATCAACACTCAACAATGTGTATCAACACAAGGTTGAACCCTTCAATTGAGCTCCAATTGGGCCCAAACTTGGCTCAAACGGTCTTGAGGTCATGTGGGTGGACCCCACATGGTCTTGAGATCGTTTGCCCAAGATTTCATAAAAATCTAAGGTGATTTGATAGAGGTTGAACCCTGATTGGTCACAAAATCAGAATTTTGATTAAATTGATAACTTATTTGCAATTGGTGTTCAATTGGTCAAATTACTCAACCCTAGACCTTCAAATGGTCTTGGGTGATTGTCCTCACGGTCTTGAGGTCATGTGGGTGGACCCCACATGGTCTTGAGACCGTTTAGGTCAATCAACCCTAAAAACCCTAATTAGATCACCATAATTTCAGTACTGATTTTATCTAGGGTTAGCCCTAGTATTCACCCTTCAACTCTTAGCCCGTTTGGAATTAGACCATCAAACTTGGTGAGTTGTTAATTAACATAATTTTTAACAGTAATCTCATGGGGTCAACGCTTAGTCAACGACCTTTCACGGTCTTGAGACCGTTTTCCCAAAAAGGCAATTTCAGACCGTTTGAAAATCAGCAATTAATTCATTTAAAGTTGTGACTTAAAAAGGTCATATCTCCCGATTCCTTTGGAGTTAGTCTCCCAAATTTTGAGGGTATTTAGCCTATATAATTAGGAACAAGTTTCTTATATGGTCCACGCTCGGTCAACAGGGCCAATCGGTCTTGAGACCGCGAGCCCTCTCACGGTCTCGAGACCGCGAGGCTCTCTCACGGTCTTGAGGTCGTGAGAGCAAACTGTTAGGACCGTTTAGGGAAAAGAAAAGCGGTGGGTTTTTCTTGGAAAACACGCCTTCATCATCTAGCTCAAGAACAGTACAGATATCCCACGGGTTTGTTTGCAAAATAGCAGGGAAAAGTAGGGAAATACTAGGAGCTATCATTAACTCGCATATAAAGATGAACATAGTAAAGCATAGGTTTAGAGTTATAAAACCCGCCTAAAGCTTGTTTCTTGAGCTCCAAGCTTTCAAGCTCCAAGCTCTAATGGCGTCCTTGAGTTCCCACAGGTTGTCCAAGGTGAAAACTCCAAGGAAGGATGAAAAGAGACGGCTAGAAAGATAGGGTTTCGAGAATTAGCCATGAAGATGACCTTGAATTCGAATTCTAACCATGGAATTAGGCAAGAAGAGGGGTTAAACCTACCTTGCACCCCTTGTTCGTCCTCCTTAGCTCCAAGGCAGTCCTTGGTCGTCTTTGGTGAAATGAAACAGTAAGGGAACGAAGGTTAAGTTCCCTTGCAACTAAGGAAAGGAGGGCTTATATACTTGGGGTAGGATTTTCAACATTAGCTCATAAGTTTCCCTTAATTCCAACTAAGTCCTTCCTTCATTACTTGCTCGTCCCTTCCTCTTTATTCTAAGGACAAACCTTATCTTAAGTTATAGAAAAGAAGGCAAGGAAGGACAATCTAATAATAAAGTTCATACTTAAAGGGATATTGCACATATACCCTGATTATTCAATCACAGAGCCTATTTCTTAACTTGATAACTCAATTGAGGTGAATTCCTCATCATTTCTTCTCTAAATGATGGCAAGAGTCTAACAAGATACTTTAGATAACATTCTTTACAAATTGCTTCCCATTATTTGGGTAAATTGCATTTTACCCCAAATTAGGGTTTCAAGTACCGGGATTGCTTCCACAGCTGCACCTTGGTGCTCAAGCTTGGGAAATCCCTCAAACTTTACCAAAATGTTTCTCATGATGTCTCAACATCAGAGGAACACCTCATCATGTGCAAATTGCAGGTTAACCCTTCTAAATGGGTAAATTGCACATAGGTCCCTGTATTACAAAACAGTGCTACAACTTTATATAAAAAGGAGCAAAAACTGAAATATACATTTCTGAGAAGCTTAATTACATGCTCAGAGTTAATCACAAAGATTTAATTACATATTTAGGCAAAACACCTAGGGTTAGCTCATAACCCAGGTCAGGGATGTTACAAATTATCCACCCCTTACAAGGATTTCGTCCCCGAAATCGATAAAACATATTACGAGAAAAGGGTAGGATACTTCCTTCTCATCTCATCCTCTAACTCCCAAGTGGCTTCTTCAATACCACGATGATTCCAGAGGACTTTCACAAGACTTATATCTTTCTTCTTTAACTTTTTAATTCGTTTATCAAGGATTGACACTGGTCCCTCTTCATAGGATATGTCATCATTCAATTCTACTTCCATAGGTTGTAGAACTGACTCGGTGTCTGGGTGACATTTCTTCAACATAGAAATGTGAAACACAAGATGTAACCTTTGTAACTCTGGGGGCAGCTCTAGTTTATATGCTACCTTTCCAATCCGTTCAATGATTGGATAAGGCCCCATATATCTAGGAGCTAACTTCCCCTTCCTTCCAAAACGAAGGACCCCTTTCCAAGGTGAGACCTTAAGATACACTTTGTCTCCAATCTGGAACTCTAAAGGTCTACGACGTTTGTCAGCATAAGATTTCTGCCTATCTTGAGCAGTCTTAATCTTATGTTGTATTACTTTAATCTTTTCCGTGGTTTGCTGCACCAGGTCAGGACCTAACAACTGGTGCTCACCAGTCTCAAACCAACACAAGGGTGATCTACAACGTCTACCATATAAGGCTTCATAAGGTGCCATATCAATACTATGCTGATAGCTATTGTTATAGGCAAACTCTATCAAGCTTAGGTGTAGATCCCAACTTCCGGTGAACTGGAGAACACATGCTCGCAACAGGTCTTCTAAGGTTTGTATGGTCCTTTCTGACTGTCCATCAGTCTGTGGATGAAAGGCCGTACTAAACCTCAGCTTAGTGCCTAAGGCACTGTGCAACTGTTCCCAAAAACGACTTGTAAATTGAGGACCTCTGTCCGAAACTATTGTGACAGGAACTCCGTGCAAACGCACTATCTCTTGCACATATAACTCTGATAACCTTTCAGCAGAATAGGTTGTTTTAACATGTAAGAAATGTGCTGTCTTAGTCAACCTATCAACAATTACCCAAATGGAATCATGTCCTTTGCTTGTCCTGGGTAGGCCAACAACAAAGTCCATGGTCACATGGTCCCACTTCCACTGTGATATGGGTAAAGGTTGCATTGTCCCTGCAGGCTTCTGGTGTTCAGCTTTAACTTGCTGACACACAGGGCACCTCAGAACAAACTCTGCAACGTCCTTCTTCATCCCAGGCCACCAATATAGATCCTTCAAATTCCGATACATCTTGGTGCTCCCTGGATGCATAGCATACATGGAAGAATGGGCTTCTTCCAGGACTAACTTCCTTAAGTTGTCCACATCCGGCACTATCATTTTTCCATTATAACAAGCTACTTGATCTTTTGAGTCATGAAACCCATCTTGCTTCTCATTTCCATACTCAAATCTTATATGTTGAACTGCAGCATCATCTAGCTGTGCTTCTTTAATCTGCTCTCTTAGGGTAGGTTTAATATGCATCTCAGCTAACAAACCGGCTAGCAATGATACCTTCAACTGTACATTGTCTTGCCTTAAAGAGATAAGCATATCTCTTCTAGAGCATACTAAAGAGTTTAGTTGTGCTCTATTCATGGTTGATGTTGCTGATTTCCTACTCAAGGCATCTGCAACAACATTGGCCTTACCTGGATGGTAATCAATTGTACAGTCGTAGTCCTTGATTAACTCCATCCAGCGACGTTGCCTCATGTTGAGCTCATGCTGAGAGAAGATATACTTAAGGTTTTTGTGGTCTGTGAAAATCTGGAATGTCTCTCCGTAGAGATAATGTCTCCAGATCTTCAAAGCATGAACCACAGCTGCTAACTCCAGATCGTGTGTTGGATAATTCTCCTCGTGTTTCTTAAGCTGTCGGGAAGCAAAAGAAATCACTTGTTTATCCTGCATCAACACACATCCTAGTCCATTCTTGGAAGCGTCACAGAAAACTATATAACCTTTTCCTTGTTCAGGTAGCACTAATACAGGTGCACTTGTCAACCTCTCCTTCAGTAACTGGAAAGATTGTTGACACTTATCACTCCAAGAAAAAGGAACATCCTTCCGGGTTAACTTGGTCAAGGGTAAAGCTATGGAACTAAAGTTCTTAATGAACCTTCGATAATAGCCAGCTAACCCCAAGAAACTTCGAATCTCCGTCGGTGTTTTCGGTTGTTCCCATTGTAGAACAGATTCTACCTTTGTAGGGTCAACACGAATTCCCGAGGCGGATATTATATGTCCAAGAAAAGATACCTCCGGCAGCCAGAACTCACACTTGCTAAACTTAGCATACAACTTATGTTCTCTTAGCAAGGTCAAAGCTTGGCGAAGATGCTGCTCATGCTGCTGAGCATCTTTACTATAAATCAGTATGTCATCTATGAAGACGACAACACACTGATCAAGGAAAGGTCGAAAAACTCTATTCATGAGTTCCATAAATGCAGCTGGTGCATTGGTTAGTCCAAACGACATAACCGTGAACTCATAGTGACCATATCTTGTCCTAAAGGCAGACTTGGATATGTCACTATCCTTAATACGAAGTTGGTGATATCCAGACCTCAAGTCTATCTTTGAAAAGACTGTTGCACCACGCAACTGGTCAAAGAGATCATCAATCCTCGGCAGAGGATACCTATTCTTTATTGTCACTTTATTGAGTTGTCTATAGTCGATGCATAACCGCATTGACCCATCTTTCTTTTTAACAAACAAGACCGGAGCACCCCAAGGTGAAGTACTCGGTCGGATAAAACCTCTCTCAAGTAACTCTTGAAGCTGTTTCTTGAGTTCTGCCATCTCGGCAGGAGCCATTCTATACGGAGTTTGAGCTATGGGTTTCGTATCTGGAATCAGATTGATTTCAAAGTCAATCTCCCGAGGTGGTGGTATACCAGGAAGTTCTTCAGGAAACACATCCTCGAATTCCCTGACTATGGGAACTTCAGCAGGGTTGGAACTTTCCTTGGTAACATCTACCACATGGGCTAAGAATGCATAACATCCTTGCCTCAACAGCTTATCAGCAACCATAGCTGACACAAGACAGGTGGGCAGAATCTTTCTTTCACCTTGAAAGATCCATGTGTTGCTTTCATCAGCAAACACAGCCAACTTGGACTCACAATCCAAGACAACTCTATACCTTTCTAAGGTATCCATCCCAAGGATTATATCAAACCCCTGCATATCAAGTGGTATAAGGTCCACTTGAATGCGATGGTCAGAAAAGAAAAGGATGCAGGGAGAACATACCTCCTGCAAAACGGCAGACCCACTCAACAGAGTCTCTAACAACAAACTATCTGCTCTATGACTAACAGTCATATTGCAGTTACGAATCACTTCACGAGTGATGAAAGAGTGCGTAGCACCCGGATCAATCAGAACAGATATATAACAGGATATAGACATATCAGAATATAAAAGTTTCATCTGACCTGCCACTACCCGTGGATTGACAACTGCCTCAGGTGGGTTCATAGCATAGAACCTCGCAGTCGCCTGGTGTTGAGGTGGTGCTGATGATCCAGCTTGAGACGCTTGTCCACGTCCTCGAGCTGCTCCTTGATGTTGTCTATTCTGAGATCCCTGTTGATTCTGTCTCGGAGGTTGTTGTGTCACACCGACAGGCCTAGAACGGCAATCCTTCATCAAGTGTCCCACCTTACCACAGTTGTAGCAACTCTTCTCCTGTTGTTGTGGTCTGGGTGGTCCAGTAACTGACACTGATGCAGAACTGTGTGTCCCTTGAAGCGGTTGACTCCGTCCTCTACCTCTACTTGGTGTCCATTGAGTTTGAAAACTCGATCTGGGTGGTGGAGGGTTAGGTGCAGAGAATCTAGGTTTCTTGGAATCCCTAGATGAAGAACCCTGGAACTGTGGATATCTTTTATGGGTTTGTCTTTTCTCAACCACAGATCTCTCTATCCTTCGGACTGACTCAACGAAGGTAGAGAATCTCTCTCTGTTTTCTAAGGCAGACACAGGGGTTGACATATCGGAATTCAAACCCTTTTCAAATCTTCTGATTCTTTCCTCATCTGTAGCAGCCATATGCGGACAAAACCGCAACAGCTCCATGAACTTAGCTTCATACTCGCTAATGTTCATCATACCCTGCCTTAGTTTCTCAAACTGAGAAATCTTCTCATCTAGGAAGGTCTTTGGAAAATATCTATTGATAAATTCCCGACGAAACTCTTCCCATGAGAACTCTACTCCAGGTCTCTTCTGCTCTTCCATGTTCCACCAGTGACCAGCACTGCCTTTGAGAAGATAGACAGCATGTCTAACCTTCTCAGCTTCCGGAATCATAAGAATCCTGAAAGCCTTCTCCAACTCTGTCAACCATAAGTCAGCATCTGCTGGGTCGGCAGTTCCGAAGTACTCGGTAGCTCCGACACGACGAAGTCATTCGAATGTCTTACCAATACCTTGTACTTCAGGCTGGACAGGTGCCCTAGGTGCAGGAATGGGCATCCTATCGGTTATATGTGTCATGGCAGTCATGAACTGCCCGAACATCGTCTGTACAGCTGGATCACTCATGTCAGCTGGGTCGAACTGGGGTGGCTCTCTTGGCGACTCAGGTGCAGGTTGTTCTATTCTCGGAACTCTTGCACCGCCTCGAGGTGCACTAGCACTACTCTCTGCCACGTGCTCATCACGATGTTCTGACATTCTTATGTATCTTCTTCTCCTGAGGAGCAGAAGATTCTATTAGATAAGGAAGGAGTACTAAAGGTAGACTCGACATCCTAAGTCCTATGCCTCTGTAGACTCAACTGAACCTGGAGCTCTGATACCACTAATTGTGGGCTCTGATCTCCAAACCATGACATAAACACGATTAAAACTTAGCGGAAGCGAATCGGTAATCAGCGGAAGACAAAAATCACGGAAAATTAAAACTTTTCGAGATAAGAACTTGTATCCATAAAAACTCCTTTCATAAAGAGAGGTAATTGTTTACATCTCAGGATAATTACTTCTTGAGTAATTATATACATTCAAGATACAAAATCTCAAGATCACATAACACAAGACTCCAAGACCTGAGAGTACAGAGGACACATAGGACTGACTCTAACTACACCACATGGCAGGACAAATCTCCACCTGAGATTACTGCTGCCCCTGGTGCTGCTGCTGAGATTGATCACTTGTAGGCTGGTTTCTTCGTCTCCGACGTCCACCTAAAAAGTTGAAGTCTACGGGGTGAGACAATTATACATAATTGTCCCAGCGAGAGTTATAACTCTTCGCCAGAAGCTTTATTATAACATCAAAGATTATTTTAAACAGTAAAGCCTTCAAAGCATTCTATAACAGTTGCAGATATAACAAGATCTCTACAAATTAGGAGATATGGAGAATATCAACATTATTGCAATGTAACATCAATCAACTAACTTGGAGTCATCTCTAACAAGTTATACTACATGGTTGATTATGTTTTACAAACAACATTATGCCCTGTGGAGATGAGGCTTACCACTCATACTCCAACTGATCGCTGAGAAGCCGCATCAGTATCATACATAGGTCATTAAGAGAGTCGGATTCTCATGACCTTCATCTTCCTCAGTCAGTAAGAGGATCACTTGTAGGACATCTTGTGTCTCTACTACTATAGCTCACCAGGGTAAACTGGTCCTTCGCTATTCTAGAGTCACAGTGGCGTTCTGTACTCTCTTCGTCATCAGGAGGTTTCATATTTACCTACCACTGATACGGATATCTGTGCTTTCTTCGTCATCAGGAGGTTTCATGTTTACCTACCACTGATATGGTATGGAACTATAGTGAAGGATGGATGGATTCCACATCTACATCACTTTCCTACACTAGGATGTAAGGTTCTACACATCCATGTACCCCACATACTCAAAAGTATGTGCTCCAGGAGTTCCCTATGGAAAACCTGTTTCACCATCACTTAATTTCTGACAATGATGGATCTATGATCAGGGCTCTACATTATACTTGATTAGTTAGGTACATTCAGTATTCTTTAACAGCATACATTGTTCTTCAAACAATAACAGTAGCATAGCAGCTATAAAAGAAGAATACTAAATGTAACAGGCCTAACTCATATCAATCATCATTTCTCATTATCCTCATCACAAGTCATCTCTAAAGCATGACCTTGATGGTATTCATGGCTCTCATAGCCCATTATCAGCATAGGATGCCACTAGCAAGGCATCAGATTACATTACTTATTCATAAGGCTACAACATGCCTTCAATGAATATAACATCAACATCCATACCTGGATATAATTACCTTCATATCAGAACCTGCATGATTAATACATCTGATAAATGTAATATAACAATAAGGAATGTACTTCCTACTCTTGTCATAAGAGTTAAATCTTTAATTTAAATCAAATAGAGTTTATTGCTCAAAAGCATACCATTACCCTTGAATTAGGGTTTACTATTCATATTACATGTCATCACCCTTGAATTAGGGTTTACTTATTCACATTACAGGTGAATTAAACTCATAACATCATCATGTATGAGTAACACCTTCATTGATGCTCTTGGATTAGTTAAAGGTTCATCATTTATCATAATTAGGGTTTCTATGATCTCACACAGGTGGATCATACCCTAATTATGCTCATTTCTGTGTATTGGGGATGCTTCAATTGAGTTTCCATTTAAAAGAGGTACTTTCTCTCTCTAGAAGTACTTTCTCTCTCTAGAAGTACTTTCTCTCTCATCATAAGGTTAGGTGATATCAACATCACTCTAAAACAGGTTGGGTTGAGTCATCATAGGCTATCATAGCCAAAAACATCACCATTAAGTGATTAGAGTTACTTTCTCTCTCTAGGGTACTTTCTCTCTCTAGAGTACTCTCTCTTTCATCATACTAATGGTTGATGATAACATTAGACTAGATCAGGTTAGATAGAGTCATTATAACTAAAAACATCATTCTCATGTAATTAGGGTTTGAATTGAGTAAAGTATAACTCAATTGACCCTTCAGGGGTATCTTGGTAATTCACCCCATTGATCATCATCATAGTCAAAAACCTTAATCAAATAACTCCTTACTATCTTAGATTATCATTAGTGTTTGATTTGAGCAACATTGAACCATCACATGATTGAATTCGGTTGAAAGTGTTGACCGATTGCTCACTTTGACCTTTCAAGTCCATGAGCCCCTTTCTAGCTCCAAGACCGTGAGCCTCCTCATGGGCTTGAGATCGTGAGCCCCCTCACGATCATGAGGTCGTGAGCCACCTCACGGTCTTGAGGTCGTGAGCCACCTCACGGTCTTGAGGTCGTGAGCCACCTCACGGTCTTGAGGTCGTGAGCCACCTCATGGTCTTGAGGTCGTGAGCTACCTCACGGTCTTGAGGTCGTGAGCCACCTCACGGTCTTGAGGTCGTGAGCCACCTCACGGTCTTGAGGTCGTGAGCCACCTCACGGTCTTGAGGTCGTGAGCTACCTCACGGTCTTGAGGTCGTGAGCCCCCTCACGGTCTTGAGGTCGTGAGCCTCTCATGGTCTCAACCGCAAGGTCCTTCAACAAAGGTTCAACAAATCAAACGATGATGTCAACCGATGTTGAAGCCTTCAAAAGGTCCAATAACTGTTGACCACCTATGGATTGAGTTAATTAAGGTTATGCTTAACCAAATGGTCATTCAATTGACCCTCAATTGTTGACCAATTAGGATTGAAATCGATTCAATTAAGGTCTATCAATGTTCACCCATCAACACTCAACAATGTGTATCAACACAAGGTTGAACCCTTCAATTGAGCTCCAATTGGGCCCAAACTTGGCTCAAACGGTCTTGAGGTCATGTGGGTGGACCCCACATGGTCTTGAGATCGTTTGCCCAAGATTTCATAAAAATCTAAGGTGATTTGATAGAGGTTGAACCCTGATTGGTCACAAAATCAGAATTTTGATTAAATTGATAACTTATTTGCAATTGGTGTTCAATTGGTCAAATTACTCAACCCTAGACCTTCAAATGGTCTTGGGTGATTGTCCTCACGGTCTTGAGGTCATGTGGGTGGACCCCAGATGGTCTTGAGACCGTTTAGGTCAATCAACCCTAAAAACCCTAATTAGATCACCATAATTTCAGTACTGATTTTATCTAGGGTTAGCCCTAGTATTCACCCTTCAACTCTTAGCCCGTTTGGAATTAGACCATCAAACTTGGTGAGTTGTTAATTAACATAATTTTTAACAGTAATCTCATGGGGTCAACGCTTAGTCAACGACCTTTCACGGTCTTGAGACCGTTTTCCCAAAAAGGCAATTTCAGACCGTTTGAAAATCAGCAATTAATTCATTTAAAGTTGTGACTTAAAAAGGTCATATCTCCCGATTCCTTTGGAGTTAGTCTCCCAAATTTTGAGGGTATTTAGCCTATATAATTAGGAACAAGTTTCTTATATGGTCCACGCTCGGTCAACAGGGCCAATCGGTCTTGAGACCGCGAGCCCTCTCACGGTCTCGAGACCGCGAGGCTCTCTCACGGTCTTGAGGTCGTGAGAGCAAACTGTTAGGACCGTTTAGGGAAAAGAAAAGCGGTGGGTTTTTCTTGGAAAACACGCCTTCATCATCTAGATCAAGAACAGTACAGATATCCCATGGGTTTGTTTGCAAAATAGCAGGGAAAAGTAGGGAAATACTAGGAGCTATCATTAACTCGCATATAAAGATGAACATAGTAAAGCATAGGTTTAGAGTTATAAAACCCGCCTAAAGCTTGTTTCTTGAGCTCCAAGCTTTCAAGCTCCAAGCTCTAATGGCGTCCTTGAGTTCCCACAGGTTGGCCAAGGTGAAAACTCCAAGGAAGGATGAAAAGAGACGGCTAGAAAGATAGGGTTTCGAGAATTAGCCATGAAGATGACCTTGAATTCGAATTCTAACCATGGAATTAGGCAAGAAGAGGGGTTTAAACCTACCTTGCACCCCTTGTTCGTCCTACTTAGCTCCAAGGCAGTCCTTGGTCGTCTTTGGTGAAATGAAACAGTAAGGGAACGAAGGTTAAGTTCCCTTGCAACTAAGGAAAGGAGGGCTTATATACTTGGGGTAGGATTTTCAACATTAGCTCATAAGTTTCCCTTAATTCCAACTAAGTCCTTCCTTCATTACTTGCTCGTCCCTTCCTCTTTATTCTAAGGACAAACCTTATCTTAAGTTATAGAAAAGAAGGCAAGGAAGGACAATCTAATAATAAAGTTCATACTTAAAGGGATATTGCACATATACCCTGATTATTCAATCACAGAGCCTATTTCTTAACTTGATAACTCAATTGAGGTGAATTCCTCATCATTTCTTCTCTAAATGATGGCAAGAGTCTAACAAGATACTTTAGATAACATTCTTTACAAATTGCTTCCCATTATTTGGGTAAATTGCATTTTACCCCAAATTAGGGTTTCAAGTACCGGGATTGCTTCCACAGCTGCACCTTGGTGCTCAAGCTTGGGAAATCCCTCAAACTTTACCAAAATGTTTCTCATGATGTCTCAACATCAGAGGAACACCTCATCATGTGCAAATTGCAGGTTAACCCTTCTAAATGGGTAAATTGCACATAGGTCCCTGTATTACAAAACAGTGCTACAACTTTATATAAAAAGGAGCAAAAACTGAAATATACATTTCTGAGAAGCTTAATTACATGCTCAGAGTTAATCACAAAGATTTAATTACATATTTAGGCAAAACACCTAGGGTTAGCTCATAACCCAGGTCAGGGATGTTACAATTATTTTGGCTAAAGTCAAACTCTGTGACTGCCTCATCAATCAAATATTCCATCTCCAAGATTTCTTCAATCCATAGATTGACCGTTGTAGTCAAACTATAGTAAGCATGATCCTAATGGATATAACCATGGAAATTAGTGAAAAAGTTATCATGTTCAACACCTTGAACTAGTTTGAAACCCTTTGCAACAAATATACCTTTATAGGTTTGTTCATTACCATCCATGTTGGTCCTCTTCTAGAAAACCCACTTGCACCCTATGGTTTTTACCCCTTTAGGTACATCCAACAAGGTCCATACCTTGTTGGTTACATGGATTCCATCTTAGATCTCATGGACTCAAGCCATTTCTCAAATTTTAGTCCCTCTATTACTTCCAGGTAGGTTGTTGGCTCATCATCCCATGACCAAGTCATCGCCTTTTGAGTCATAAGATATCTAAATCTTTCAGGCCAAAGGTGTGTCCTACTAGATCTACAAGGTTCATGAGTTACTCGAGGAACTTGAGATTCCACAATAGTTTTTGACTCTCTTGTTCCTTATGTACATCTATTGGTTCAATGTTTCTTGTTGGTCTCAAACCTTTTCAAGTCATACTTTCTCTTCCATTATTTCCTTCAAAACCAAATTCCTATTCTAGGAGAATATTGTCCTGGAAACAAATAAGTTGTCGAATGGAATATAAATGTAATATCCTTTGGGACATTCAACAAAATAACATTTATATGATTTTGAACTAAGATTTTCAAGAAACTAATTTTTCACATAAGCTTCACATTTACTAATCTTCATAAAAGACATATTGAGACACTTCCCATGCCATATCTCATATGGAGTATCTTGAACTCATTGAGATGGTACACGGTCTAGTGTAAACTTTTTGGTTTGTAAAGCATATCCCTAGAAGGAAGTTAGAAGAACAACATGACTCATCATTAAATATGACATGTCCAACATGGTATGATTCCTTTTTTCAGATACGTCATTATGTTTCAGGTTAAGTCCATTGTGATACAATACCATGGTCTCATAGAAGGTCCTAAAACTATAAGTGCTTTAACAATAGTAACCACCTTTATCATTTGTTATAAAAGGTCCACATACATCAGTATGTATGAGTCCCAATAGATCACTCACTCTTGCACTGATTCTAGTGAAAGGTGCTTTTTTCTTTTATGTAATAAACAAGACAGACATGTCTCTTTTTGTTCAAAACCAAAAAAAAGTTTAGATAACTATCTTTATAAAATCTAGAGATGCATTTCTCATTTATGTTTCTTAATGTCAATGCCACATGTACATTTTTTTTAGTCACTGAGTATTGTAGTATTTACATTATATATGTACTTATCTCTAGAATTAATGAGTATAAGCTATGAGACATTGGGCCACTACCTAAAAATATCTCTTTTTAAAATAAAACATCAACTTTTCATTATATGAAATTTGAATCCACTCTTTTACAAACAAGATGCAAAGATGATGTTTAATGGTAGGTACATAACATGAATTCACTAATTCTACTACATGCCTGGTGGCCTGAGATAAATGACAGGTTCCAACCACAGTGGCAACAACTCTTGCTCCACGCAATTTCACCTCATCTTTCTTACTTCCTCTTCTTGATCATGTACATAATAACATATGTGAGAACCTCACTCTGTATTCAATACCTACAATGATGAAGTAAGCATAGTTATCTCAATAATATACATACCTCAAGTGGATGTATCCATCCCTTACTTCTTCTAATGAATTCCTGTATGTAAAGAGTGTAATTCATTTTCCAATGTGCAGGCTGATGAGAATGGTTGTAGTTCCCTTCCTTACTCACTCCTCCCTTTGCTTTAAGTGTTTAAGACTTGGGTTTCTGGTTGGCCTTTGAACTCTTCTCAGCCTTACCTTACCCTTAGACTTCCCCTTTCCTCAACCAATCATCACAACAGATCTAGGATTGTCCTTCTACATTTGTGTCTTGGCAGTTCTCAACATGCCAAGCAATTCATACGATGTCTTAACAAAATCCTTCATGTTATAATTCATGAAAAATTGGCTATATGATTCAGGAAAAGATTGTAGAATCACATCTATGGCTAACTTTTGGCCTAAAGTAAATCCCAATCTCTCTAGGTTTTCCACGTATCCAATCAATGTGAGCACATGGGGTCCCACTGGATCTCCCTCTTCCATATTGCACTTAAACAACGCCTTCAAGACATCATATCTTCTTTGCCAAGATTGATTCTAGAATATATTCTTGAGATGTGTCATCATCTTGATAATGTCTATGTTTTCATGTTGTCTCCGCAACTCATAGTTCATTAAGCATAACATTAGACATATGTTGTCAATGAAATCATCAAAATACTTCTTGTAAGCATCCCTTTTAGCCTTAGGTTCATGGGGAGGAGGTTCCTCTGGTTTTGGTGTTTCCAAGATAGGATATTGTGCTCATGAGTGACAACAATTCTCAAATTCTTGAACCAGTCATCGAAATTGTTCCAATTTTATTTGTCCTTCTTAAGGATATATTGCAACAAAAAAGACTTGGTTGTTGCCATTTATTTCTAAATTAGAAAGTTTGCATTTTTTTCAAAACACTTTTGATTTGATTTGATAATATTGACGATATTAATTAGGCCTTTAGTTAATTATTGCTCCCACTATTTTTTTCAAATTGATTGCCCTCACCATTAATTTGAAAAATTACAACGCACAATCCTCTAGTGAGCCAAGATCGAATATGCATTGAGTTATTACCCAACCAATGTTGGCGTCCATAACTAGTTATAAAGGTAGGCAACATTTTCCAATTGCATCCAATGAATTTATTAGATAGATAGTATGCACAACTCCTTGTCATAGTCCATATGTATGCTTCTAGACACTTAATCCTATTAAGGTCACCTAATTACGGATGTCCCAAAAGTCAACACGATAGAAATGCACCCTACTATGGTAGACCCACATAACTACCATCACACTTCCACGAGATAGATGTCGCACAATGCTTTGGAATAACCTAAGCTTGCTCAATCAAGCTTTTCATGTGTGCTACTTGTGGAAAACATCTAAGAATTAATATTTATCGAGCGATTTTATTTATAAATACATATACATATCCAATCACCACATACTTATAATATGTATCATATACATACTATATGCACAAAAAACATGTAATCACAAATATGGGAGCAATGGTTATAGCAACACTAGTGCAATTATTAAGAGCCAAAAGGAATTGCTATCCACCTAGGGTCATACATCATATGTATCAACCTGTACTGGAAAAATCTAGTATTGAGAACAAAGTGGTCGGTTGGTTTCTGTCACTCGGCTGACTGGCTCCTAGCTCAAATGATTGGCTGGACTCCTTCAGTAGATCTGTAGGGCCTCCAATGGATTAGATGGCTCCTGGTATCCTTTACTCGATCGACTCAACTTCCACTTGTTTGACTCACCTGGTTAGAACACCTTTTTCTTGCCAAAATAAAAACTAATTCTTATCCTATCTATATATTACATTATGTATACCAATTGAAAAACCACTAGAGGGGGTGAATAGGGTTTTATGGATATTTTAAAGTAATTTAACTCAAACAACCACAATTGAGATAATAAGAAGGAGACAAGGTGTTTAGAGTGGTTCCAACCTTAGCAAATACTAAGGCAGTCAATCCACTACCCGGTTGCTTACCAAACTGGGATTTTGAAAGTATTAAATTTTTTTACCTCGCAAGGATATTACATAAAATTACAATACTTTATACACCCTTTGGGCAAACTTCACCTTGAAGTAGTCTCACCAACTTTGAAGTAGCCTTCCTTGAAGTAACTTCAAGCTCCCCCTTGAAGTAGCCTTCCTCTTGAAGTAGCTTCCCGTTGAGTCAGCCTTCTAGAAGTAGTCCAAAGATCTCCTTCTTCACCAAGAAGATCAAACTCTCTCCAATCCACAACCTCCAACCCTAGGAGTACCAAGGAGAGTACAAGCAATAAGAAAGAACAAGAAAGGAAATGGAAATTACAATATACCACTTGAAGCACAAGGCTTGATTTCCTATATCAAGCGTATTGATCTCCTAACCAATGAGTATGGAAGTGTAGGTTTAGTGGATAGGAGATGCTAGCCTATAGGACACGAATTTGGAGCAAAGGAAATGAGTAGCAAGTACTAGTGTTGCTCAATTGCTCAAAACAGATTGCCAATTGCAAGTATGAAAGCTCAAGTATTGCACAAGTGTACCTTGGGTGTCCTATGGCTTGTCCTATTTATAGGAATGGCCTATGGATTCTTAAGGACGTTCTAGACACTTTCTAGGGGGTTCTTAGTGCTTAACTAGCTGTTAGGTAACCATTAGTTTCTTTAACAATGGCTAGTTAATTAACTCTGAAAAGTGTAGACAAAACTCTTCTCGGTCGAAGAATTGTCGACCGAGAGTCCTTCTCAGTCGAGGACTTGTCGACCGAGGGACTGTCTGGAGAAAGTGTATATAACGTTCTACTCCAACTGCCAACTACCTTGTCTACTGTGTCTAATGGCTACCTGGGTCATTCTCGGTCAAAGAGTTTGTCGACCGAGAGTGTCTCGATCGAGAATTTTGTCGACCGAGATTAACCATGTTTCAATGTTTTAATCCAAGTACTAAGTGTGTGTGTGTGAGTATGCAGTTGTGACACTATTGTAGGGGATGACCTATGTAAGTGTTGTGATTGGCTATGGAAGATCTAACGCTTGATTTACATGTTGTCTAAGTACTTGTACATTATATATTTGTACAAGTTTTTACATTTGATTACATTCATGACTTAAAGCAATTTTAGCATATAGATCTTCCAATTGTTTGTCATCCACCTAAGCCCTGCAACAATCAAGTAGCACGTTAGATTCAAAAGAATTAAATGTTTTTCATTATCAAAACAAAGGGATTAAATGATGTCCATTTAGCCAACAATCTCCCCCTTTTTGAAGATGACAAACATTTCCAAAATATAAATCAACTAGTCTTTAAAATGAGTAGAGTTTCATACCTGAGATTTACTTTGTGATTTTCTTCTATTGTTTATGAAATGTGTGCTTATTATTCCCAAAGAAGTATGGAACATAAAATCCAATTCTTTAGGGAATATAGCAATGTTTAATGTAAAGCCAAGAGATTATGAAACTCATTGATTGAGTTTTTCAAAGTTACCATTTTAAGATTTACATTTATTTCTCCCCCTTTGTCATTTCAAAAAGATATCCATTAAAAATGAATGTAGAAAAACTCCCCCTTAATTTGATAACCCCCATAAAAAGATAACCATCAAATCTTTCGAAAAAATTGTCCATTTGGAAGCCAAAAATAACACGATTAAAACTGTTTTCAAGAAGCACAAATATCAAAGAAAACATCCTCTAAAGGAGTGATGAGTAGTTGCTTCCTTATTTTGTTAAATTGGTCTAGTGGAAGCGGTTTTGTGAAAATATCAGCCAATTGATCTTCCATATCAACATGATGAAGGGATACATGATTTTTAGAGATATGGTCCGTTAAAAAGTGATGACGGATTTCAATATGTTTGGCTCGGCTGTGTAAAATGGGATTATGTGCTAATTTTATATTGCTTGTGTTGTCACAAAAGATAGGTGTGGATGAAAAAGTAAAGCCATAATCGTTTAACACTTGTTCCATATAAAGCACTTGAGCACAACAAGATCCAGCTGCCATATATTCAGCTTCAGTTGTAGAGAGGGTAACCGTATTTTGTTTCTTGCTAAACCAAGATACTAAGGCTCTTCCTAACAAGAAACAACTACCACTTGTGCTCTTGCAATCAATTTGACAACCAGCATAGTCGGCATCAGTATAAGCTTTAAAATCCAAGGATTGTCCTTTAGGATACCATAAACCATAACATGTGGTGCCGGCTAAATATCAAAAAATCCGTTTGACGGCTTGAAAATGGGTTTGCATAGGCTGTGATTGAAATCGAGCACAAAGACCAACTGAAAACATGATGTCTGGTCTAGAAGCGGTTAAGTAAAGCAAACTACCAATCATGGCTCTATATAAAGAGTCATCAATAGGTTCTCCATTTTCATCCTTATCAATTTTAGTGGAGGTAGCCATTGGAGTGGTAGCATTTTTGCACTGTTCCATCCCAAAGCGTTTTAAGAGTTCATTGGTATATTTTTCTTGGCTTACAAAAATTCAGGCAGGCGTTTGTTTTATTTGAAAACCAATAAAGAAAGTTAGTTCACCCATGAGGCTCATTTCAAATTCTTGTTGCATAATATCACTAAATTGTTTGCACAATGATTCATTTGAAGCACCAAAGATAATGTCATCAACATATATTTGAACAACTAGAAAATCAAATGCATATGTTTTGAAAAATAAAGTAGAATCTGAATTTCCAATAGAAAAATCGTTATCAAATAGATAGTTCTTGAGCCTTTCATACCAATTCCTAGGTGCTTGTTTTAATCCATAAAGTGCTTTCTTAAGTTTTTATACATAGTCATCTTTTTCTGGTATTTCAAAACCAGGTGGTTGGGCAACATATACTTCTTCTTGGATTATTCCTTTGAGAAATGCACTTTTTACATCCATTTGGAAAAGTTTGATGTTTTTGTGTGCAGCTATAGCTAGTAGCATTCTAATGGCTTCAAGTCTTGCTATTGGTGCATAAGTTTCATCAAAGTCTATCCCTTCTTGTTGATTATATCCTTGTGCTACTAACCTAGCTTTATTTCTTACCACTTCTCCTGCTTCATTTAACTTATTTCTAAAAACCCATTTAGTTCCAATAATGGTTTTATCTTGTGGTTTAGGAACTAAGTCCCATACATCATTTTTAGTGAATTGGTTTAATTCTTGTTGCATTGCCATTATCCAATAGTCATCTTAGAGAGCTTCAGTCACCTTCTTAGGTTCAATTATAGAAACTAATGCCATATTTGCAACATCTTTAAAAGAAGAACGGGTTTTGACTTTATCATTTGGATTTCCAATGATCAATTCTTGAGGATGATCCTTAATGAGTATAGGAACATATTGTGTCTCAACTTGGTGATTATTAGTAGTATTTTTGTCACTATCATTTGGTATGGATAAATTTTCTAATTGATGAGTGAGATCAACTATTTCAAGATTTTCAGATTGTATCTCTTCATGAAAATTAATGTGAATGGATTCCTCAACTTTTCTAGAAATAGTGTTGTAAACTCTAAATGCTTTGCTAGAGGTGGAATATCACAAGAAAAAGGATTTATGTGATTTAGAGTCAAACTTGTTTCTATTCTCTTTTGTGTTCAAGATATAGCATGTTGATCTGAATGTATCAAAGTAGTCAACCCTAAGTTTCTTAGTATGTATGATTTCATATGGTGTTTTCTTTAAATAAGAATGAAAAGTTACTCTATTTAGCACATAGTAGGATGTGTTTACCGCTTCGGACCAAAATGTTTTATGTGTATTATGTTCGAGCATCATAGTCCTAGCCATTTCTTGTAGTGATCGATTTTTCCTTTCAACTATGCCATTTTGTTGTGGAGTGCATGAAGCAGAAAAATTGTGAGTGTAGCCTTGAGATGTGCAAAATTCTTCAAATAAATGGTTCTCAAATTCTCCGCCATGATCACTCCTAATTGTACATATTTTGTTTTGTAATAGATTTTCAATCTTGGAACAAAATTTTACAAAAACTTGAATAGTGTCATCTTTGTTTGCAAGAAAGTGTACCCATGTATATCTACTATAATCATCAATAATAACAAAACAATATCTTTTGCCACTAATGGACTGTGTCCGCATAGGTCCAAATAGGTCCATATGAATGAGTTCTAGGGATCTACAGGTGCGAAGTACATTTTTGGGTTTAAAAGAGGTTTTAGTTTGTTTACCCAAAGTACATGGTTCACAATTTTTAGTTTGATCAAAAGATAACTTAGGCAAACCACGAACAAGATCGTATTTAACTAGCTTTTTGATAACATGTGAACTAGCATGACCCAATTTTCTATTCCATAGTTGTAAAGAATTTTCATTTGCAAGTAAGCATTTTCCAACTACAAATTGCATAGAGTTAGGTCTAAGAATATAAAGATTTCCAACTCTTTTTCCTTCATAAACAACAATTGTATTATTTTCTATTAGTAACTTGCAGCAATGTTTGTTGAATAAAACATTATATCCACTATCACATAATTGACTCACACTTATTAAATTATGGTGCAAGCCATCAATAAGTAAAACATTTTTTATTTCAAGGTTTGTACCAATATTACCTATTCCAACAATTTCACCTTTACCATTGTCTCCAAAAGTGACTGTTCCACTTTTCTTTTCCTCAAAAGTTTGAAATGCCTCCTTGTTGCCGGTCATGTGTTTGGAACATCCACTGTCAACCACCCAATCCTGCATTAAGATGTAGGTTTTGGTACCCATGTGATGGTCCGTTATGGTTAGGTACATTTAATGACAAACTGAACATGTTTTAATAAAGAAAACTGACCAGAACTTCATTCGATCGATAAAAGTTCGACCGACAGGTGTCTCGGTCGACCAATTTGTCGATCGAGAAAGTTGCTATTTTACATATTACAACTGAATAGAAACAGAAGTATGTTCGGTTGACCATTTTTCGATCGATTTTTGCTTCGATCGATCTTTTCTCGACCGGAATAGTTGTTGTTTCACTAAGATTTCTGTTGTAGATTTTGGTTTGTCACAGGTATTCGCTCGGTCGAAGTGTTTCTCGACCAAGAGTATCTCGGTCGAACTATTTGTCGACCAAAAGTATTTCTATTTGTCTCAGTAATTTGTTTATATTAGTTATGAATTTAAAATATCACATGAAGCTATTTGTTTAGTTGAGATAAGTGACATGAATTTAACGTGCGTAGAAACGCAAGTGTACGCGTCAATGTAATATAGGCCTTTGTGAGGCCCGAGTCGAACTCAGGGATACGTGAAATTGCCGGAGTCTCCTACTAACTACTCACGATCAGCTAGACCGATTAAATAGTTGAGAGTTGTTGTTAAAATTAAAAGAAAAGAAAATAAAGCAAAGCAAAGCAATCGATTAAATGTTTGGTTTAATCAATTCAAAATGAGATCTTTAGGATTGCAGTTTCACCGTGGGTTTTCATTGTATTAAATTATATGCAGTCACTCAATCTTATCTCTCTATCCGGGTAGTGGCCTGAAATCAGAATTGCCCACTGTCGTGGTACAATTCACTACCTACGTCTAGGTCGGTTTCACCGTCGTAGTAACCTATACCCTAAACTAGGTGCATTAAAAATGATCTCTCGGTATCCACAATTAACCTTACACCACCTTGTTTAAGGGATTTGTCAATTAATGTAAATTCCGTCTCTTTTCAACCGTTAATTCTTCTTTCAAAGCAATTAAGGGCATTAGATTATTCTTATGGTGACCAAGGATAACAATATAATTGAGAAAATGAAATTATACCACGGATTTAAGAGATAAGATATGAATTACTATGATAAAATCGTCATATAATTAATTTCCGGGCTACTCTCGATCCTAAAGACAAAGGGGATTAGCCCTGCATGTTCATCTCAAAGCAAAACATGGAGTGGAAAAAGGGAAACATGGAGAAAAACGCGATTGAGTGGTGAAACCCCTGAACAGAGAAGATCCAAGTGATCCTTGGTGTGGAATACGTGTTCTCCCACCTTTCGGTGGTGGAAATCGTCTTCTTCAGTGTCCGGATCGGCTGGGACGTGCTTCTGGGCTCCGTTCTTCTCTCCACACCTTCTCGGGATGTGTGCAGCAGCTAATGACATGATGATTCCCTCTTGGGCACCGTCATTAGGTATAATTCCCGAGTTAGGTCACCAATTAATCACAGCCTTCGGATTAAGATCAATCTGAAGCAAACTCATATCTGACGGTGTGAATACCATCGACGCGGGTCGATGGTATCGACCTAGCGCGATATCGGAAGTTCTTCTTTTCTTTTGTCTTTGCGCCTGATGCTATCTCGATACCATCGACTCGGGTCGATGGTATCGACATTCTTAGGCATCCGTTTTGTCCTTTTACCGTCGCTGAAGCTCTACTAGTCGATGGTATCGACATATGGGTCGATAGTATTGACTCTTTTCTCGCCAGCAACCTGATGGTATCTCGATACCATCGACATCCCTGTCGATAGTATCGACTTTCTTCTGGTCCTTGCGGCTGGCAACCTGTGGTCTGGTCGATGGTATCGACCACTGTCGATGGTATCGATAGTAGCAGATACTTGTTTTCCTAAAATTAAGACAAGAAACCACATAAGTCTACACAAAATGTATTCTTTTGATAAATTATACTCAAAATGCTGAAATAAGGGAAATTTGACATAAAGAAGTAGCATAGACCAAAGTAGATGAATTATGCAACATTAACCATGAAAATGACTAATAAATGCATAAAACACATATCAAACAAGTCTATAAATGTGACTCAAAATCATCGCATCAAACTCCCCTAAGCTTGAACATTGCTCACCCTCGAGCAACTAAACCTTAGAATAGAATTGCCAGAGTCAACTAAAGAATAAAGCATCACAATAAACATCCCATATGACTCCCACCGGACATTCGCATACCGGCCCTCGCTAACCACAAAATGATAATTACCCTAAAGGCGACAGTGTTCATCCGTAAAAGATGTCTACCTCAAAACTGATGAACACTATCACATAAGGCAGTTAACATAATAAAATTCGCCGGTCCAGACATAATGCATCTTGCGATCTCCTATACTATGTTGCTCGCCCTAACTACCATCTACATGGAAGCAATTCTCCTAATATTCACAAGTGAGGAGAAAATCACGGTGGCCTACCAATTCGAGCAACGGGTGGTTGGAATGGGTGGCTAATGAAAGAAGTGGAAGCATTATACGATTTCAACATGCATAAAACAAAAATGCCCTAAATGATGCAAATGCACATGAAAAATGCCATAATGCCTAAGATTGGGTGGAATGATGCATGCACTAACATCCCGTCTCAAAATGAGATGGATATCTGGCTGAGCTACATCATGTATTCACTCGTCTTAGAATGCAGGTGAGATTATGCTCCTTTCTCCTTCTTATTCTACTTTCTTCTTAATGACTTTCTCTTTTTTTTCAATTTCATTTTTTTTTCAGATTTTTTTCTCTTTTTTTTCCCGCCCTTATATTCATAATTGACAATGACTACTTTATTGGGCTTACTTTTTCTTCATAACTCGAAAATTTGCACTATCTAGAAGGTATGGAACAATTTAATTCACCATTAAAGAAGAAATGAGGTACATAATGTACTCTATGCATAAAAGTTATGAATGAAACTAAATGACATGCACCTAAGGGTAATGTGCATGTATAACTGTTCTATTTTTTTTTCATGCAAAACATATGAAAGTGGTTGCAATGCAAGTCCTATCTACATGACATACAATCAAAAAGGTTAAAACCGTACTTTACTTCCAAATCTTGGTGGATTGTGAAAAGCAATGAGGTGGACAGATCACAAGACTAATTGACTGAACCTTTGAAAAATATTATGTGTCCCTCCTTACTGACCTGTGTAGTAGTTAAGAGGTTTCTCTCTCTTACTTCAAATTAGAGTCTCATTATCATTTGGTTAGTTTAGGCTCAAACAACCAATTCCGTCCACTTTCATGAATCATTAGGAATGTACAGTTGTGATTTTCTGTTTTAAAGTTGACAACCAATTATTTTCTTAAGTTAAGTAATCAAAGTTGAACAACACTCAAGCTTGCGAACACTAAATTTTTTTTAATTTCCCCTTAATTCCCATTTACATGCAACTGAGATGACACAAGACTTAAGACATCCACGATTACACTAGATAGAATGTGGATCCTACAAACAAACTAATATTGCAAGAAACAATTAACAGGAACAAAAGCAATAAAACTAAAAATAGAGAAAATAAAAGATAGAGCTGTTCCAACACCCAAACTCCCCTATGCTTGAATTCGACTATGGCCTCATAGTCAAAAACAATCTTAAAGGTTGGAACAGAGATACCGATTTACTCTTCAGGCGGAGGCTGGTACTGTGGAGTCATGGGGTCCCAAGATGGATACTCCCCCTGGAAGCTCGGATCAAACTGGGGCATAGGTGGAGGTTGTGGATACCCCCCAAAGTAGTTCTGGCTCCAGTAGTGATCATAAAAGGGCTGCTGCTGCATCTCCATCCTATGCAACCGGTCATGAATCTGTTGTTGGTTGTCGAGGAGGAGACGCTCGTTCTCGAAGATTGCCCTTTGATTGTCCAGTAACCGGTTCGTAGTCCCCTGAATACTGGTATACATCGTCGTGTGATGCTGCTGCGTCTGTTGTATGTCTTGCAAGATAGCATACATGCCCTGCATCGAATAGACATCCTCGCTTGGCTGCGAGGGCGGTGGTGGTGGTGGAGGCTGTGAAGATGAAGATGCACCCGGATGCATGCGAGGACGCTTCCGTGGTGCCACTCGTTCCCGAAGAGGAGTGTAGGCCTCCTCTTCCTCTTCAGCCTCATCGTCATTGTTGTCATCATCATCATTGCCACCGTCTTCATCGGAGTCAGCAATGGCTATGACAGGCCATCGAAAGTGTTGCACCCCTTCAATGTTGAAGACCGGATCGGGAAGCGAGCATTCTTGGTAAGCATGGTTGACGTGGCAGTGTGCATACGCCAAGCCATCTCGAAGAAGGATGAGGTTGGAGCGGTGCAGATGTTGCAAGTTCACCTTGCTCCTTTTGGAGAGAGGAGTAAGCTGCTAGAAATTCAACCCAAGGTAGGAGGCTAGCTGGGTGATAAGCCCGCCAAAGAGAATTGGAGCTTTCCGTGTACTCCTCTTCACCGCCAAAACCCGCTGCAAAAAGAAAGCTCCCTAGTTGCATTCTTGGCGCTTCAAGAGTTTATACAAGAAAAATAGGTCCGTCTCCTGAAACTTGCTGAGAGCTAGATCATCCCTAGCAAACAACGTAGAACTCAGCATCCGGTGGAGTATCCGGACAAATGGATGCTCAAAGTCGCCTACCGCAGCATTGTGGTAACTCACTGACTTGCCCGACGGCACCGTCACAAGCTCGGCAAAGATTGCATCGTAGTTGGTGCGGTTGTCCGGCCGCCGGTAGTCGGACCGCGAATGATTCCAGTTGAAGATCTTGTTGAACTGCTGGAGTGTAATGGTGTAGTCGTTGTTGTACTGTCGTAAAGACACCTGGCCCTTGATCCACTCGCGGTCGGTGGCTATGACGTCATTGGGTACGACGCAGACGTCAAGCGACACCATAAACTCAGCCACCAGCTCCTTGTACGTAGGCCACTCGCCGAAGAACGGTTGGCCATCTGCATGAAACTCCAGCTCGTGAGGCCGTCTTCCCGTGTGTCGGGCCTGTCCCTTCAGAACGTAGTCGAGGTTAGCTTCGAACCCCAAGTTGCGGATGGTTTCCCATTCAACATAACGGGTCGGCTCGATCTTTCTCTTTAAGATCTCCTCGTATATCTTCTTGACCTCTGTGGATGGATGAATCAACCGCGGGCGTGTAATCGACGCGATAGGTGGTGGCATGAATTTTGGGATTTCCATCGGGTCGGCACGTGACGACGATGCACCAGCAACATGCACCATGATCACGACAGAAAGAGGAATAGAGAGAGAGCTCGGTGAAGATCGGAGAAATGAATCTCCGCTCGATGAAGAACGTGCTCGGTGTTGCTCGTTGTCGGGCTCTGATCACTCTGTAATACACTCGGCACAGGTGGAGGAGGATTGCTCTAGAGTTGTGATGTCATCTGACGCAAATCCTTCTCATATATAGCCATGGCCGGCGCTGCTGCATACCCATCGATACCATCGACACGGGTCGATGGTATCGATACGAGTAGCACAATCCGTACTGCCGCTAGTATCGACGGTCGTCGATGGCTGGATCTGTGGGTCCCGGATTGCTGACGTGTCGATACTATCGACGCGAATCGATGGTATCGACCCGTCCCCCGAATCGACTTCTTGATTGATGTGATCGCCGTTGATCTTTCCTCACGGATTGTTGACGTGGCGCGTCGATACTATTGACGCGAGTCGATAGTATTGACTCTCTGATTAGGGCAAACCCTCGTGAGGCCCGGCCGCCGCCTTCTGTGTGTGAATGCGTCGATACCATCGACAGTACCGTCAATGGTATCGACTTCACTGAGATGATTTCTTCTGAATATCTCCAGAGATCTCGATGGTATCGACTGGCATGTCGATACTATCGACCTTGACTTGACGATCAACCTGTTGGTGTGTCGATACTATCGACGAGGCCGTCGATAGTATTGACACAGTGCAATTTCTGTAGTCACCAACCTGTACCACGGTCGATACCATCGACGCAAGGGTCGATGGTATCGACTCTGCCTCAGTCCTACACAATGAGCAAACGATCACTGTATCTTTTTTACACTAAAAACTAGGTTAAAACAAATCAAACTACAAATGTAAAGGAACTAAACTAAAGTACCAATGGTTGGGTTGCCTCCCAACAAGCGCCCTTATTTAAAGTCTTAGGCTAGACGACATTTATCTTCTCATGCACCTGGAACTTTGGAGAGTGTGCCCAAGGGATTGTGCGGTAGTTTGAACTCAACTCGATCTTGGCCAATCCCCAACGTCAGAGTACCTCTCCCAATTGCAGTGACTACATCGGTCGTTGCCAGAAACGGTCTACCCAATAGCATCTCGCAACTTTGAAGCTGTGGCATGTCCATAACGACAAAGTCCACGGGAAAGATGAACCTATCTACCTTGACTAGCACATCCTCGCACACTCTGTATGGCTTTACAATGGACCCATCCGACAACTCAATAATTGTAGATGATTTCTTTATCTCCTTCAACCCAAGCTTTTGAAATGTGGACAGTGGCATAAGATTAATGCTGGTGTCCGAATCACACTGTGCTCGTGGAAAATTTTGATCGCCTATAGAACATGGAATATAGAAGCTTCCTGGGTCTTTCCTCTTCGGTGGTAAATTCCCATGGATAATTGAGCTCACCATCTCATTTACCCGGCAAATATCCGTGTCTTTAATCCGCCTCCTCTTGTTGATGATTTCTTTGATGAACCTCCCATAGGTGGGAATCTTCTCTATCATTTCCACTAATGAAATATTGACTTGGAGTTTTCTGAACATCTCCAAAAAGTTCCTGTAATGTCGATGCTCTTTCTTCGGCCTCGGGTTGTCCGGACTAGACACAACTACCTCATTTAGACGCTTATGAGGTGGCACATATGAGCTCTTCGGGGAAAGCTCCCCTAAGCTTGTTTCAATAACTCCCTCTGACGTAGACTTTGGTAGATCATCTTCAACAGGTGTAACTTGCAGTGGCACCTCTCTCGCAATGGATGTATCTTCACCTTGACCAATGGCCTTCACCTGCTCTTCTTGCTTAGGTGTGGGCGCAACCATAATGTGCTCTTGGTGGGCTTTTCTGAATGGAGTGTACCCGCCTGGTAGTCCATAATGACAATGAGGATATGGTATTTCCGGTACAACCTCCGTATCAAACATCATTTTACTTTTATCCTGAGCCTCTACCAATGGGGGTTCTGCCTCATTAATCACATACATATATTTTACTTGATGATGTGCTTGAACAACATCTGCATTCCCAACCTGTCTCTGCTGATTGGCATGCTTTATGGCCGCCACTTCATTTGAAATTTGAGTCACAGTCATCTCTAGAGCCCTCATTTGTGCTCCATGACTTTGCAATGTTTGCCCAAACTTGGTCAAGATGTCACCCTGGGACTGCAGCTGCTTACTGAACATGCTCATCATCTCTTGATTTTACTGCACCATTTGACTAAGCAACTCGGTGCTTTTATCTTCAGCTCTTGGTTGTGGCTTTGCATCCGGATCTTGTAGGAAGTTGTTTGGATCCTTCCATGAGAACTTCTTGTCCCTCCTCCAAGCATAATCATTATTTCTATAGCCCTGTTGTTGAATAAATTTGACCTGGGCTTCCTCATCAAATGGTGCATCTTCTTTGGCAAGCAATTTCTTGGCTAGAAGATCTAGCTTGTCATTCAGCTCCTTGATGGCCCTGGACTCACTTGCAACTTTGACTTGTTCTGGTGCATCCCTATCGCTCTAAGACTATTTCTTTGCCATGTTTTTCAGTATCTCCCAGCACCTTGTATCTGTGTTGTTTAAGAAAAACCCTGAACCTGTTAAATCAAGGTTACTTCTATCATGCTCGGAAAGAGCAAAATAGAAGATTTTAACCTGCTTTTCCTTATCCAGACCATGGTGTGGGCACCTCCTTAACATAATCTGAAAGCATTCCCATGTCTCCAAGTAGGTCTCTCCTGCCTTCTGAGTGAAATTGTGAATTTTTCTGATCAGATCGTTGGTCTTCTCGGGCAGGAAGAACCTTTCAAAGAAAACCTCCACCATGTGGTCCCAGGATTCCACATATTCATCGTCCAGGTTATGTAACCACTCTCGCACGTTTCCCGCTATAGAACTCGGGAAGAGCTTCAAGTAGAGCACATCTTGTGGAAATCTGTCTATTTTTATCATATCACAATTCTCCACAAATTGACTTATATGCGCGACGGGGTCTTCATTCTTGAGCCCATGGAAAGCATTCGACTTCACCAAGTTGATTAAAGCCGGATCAATCTTGTATGTCGGAATATTAACCGCCTATTTCTTGATCGGCCCCTTGGAAGCGGATGAGGAAGAAGCCTTGATTTTCTCCCATATTGTCTGTGGCTCTTCCATTTCTTCTTGTTCGGATTCTGAATCTGTTTCTTCTAAATGGTCCTGATTGTGGCCTTCCTCATCGTTAGGTCCCGTCAGTGGAACCTGACGCAATTTTACTATGCGCTAAAACGCAAGTGAACGCGTCGAGTAGTACAGGCCTTTGTGAGGCCCGAGTCGAACACAGGGATACTCGGAATTGTTGGTGACTCCTACTAACTAGTCGCGATCAGCTAAGCCGATTAACAAGTTGAGAGTTGTTGTTAAAACTAAAAGAAAATAAAAATGAAACAAAGCAAACAATAGATTAAAGGTTAATTTAATCAATTCAAAAAGGTATCTTTAGGATTGCGGTTTCACCGCGGGTTTTCATTATATTAGATTTCATATAATGCCTCAATCTTCTCTCTCTATCCGGGTAGTGGCCTGAAAACAGAAGTGCCCACTGTCGTGGTGCAATTCACTAATTAGGTTTAGGCCGGTTCCACCGTCGTAGTAACCTATCCCCTAAACTAAGTGCATTATGAACAATCTCTCAGTATCCACCATTAATTTTACACCACCTTGGTCAAGGGATTTATCGATTAATGTAGATTTCGTCTCTTTTCAGCCGTTAATTCCTCTTTCAAAGTGATTAAGGGCATTAGGTTATTATTATGGTGATCAAGCATAACAATATATGGAGAAAACGAAACTATACCACGGATTTAAGAGATAAAATATGAATTACTATTATAAAACTGTCATACAATGAATTCCCGAGCTACTCCCGGTCCTAAAGACAAAGGGGATTAGCCCCGCATGGTCATCTCAATAAAAGACAGAGGAGTAGAGAAGAAAAACATGGGAAACATGGAGCAAACTCGTGTAACCCCTGATACAAAGGTGTTCCTGGAGATCCTCCTCGAGAAACGTGCGTTTTGCAGTCTTCCGGCAGCAAAATCGCCCGTCGGAGGTGCCCGGATCGCTCGGTTGACGACCTTCGTCCCTTGTCTCCTATCTCTCTCTCTCCTTCTTGAATGTTGTGCAACACAATGTCCTCTCCCCCTCGGGCCGTCCGTGCTCTTCTTAGGTCATAGGACCACTTTACGGCTCCGAAAAAGCTCAACCGTTGGATTAAAACGCTCCGTTTTATTGCTGAAAATCGCCAGATCCTGACGCTGTCGATAGTATCGACCCCAAGGTCGATGGTATCGACCATGGGACAGGTTATTCCTTCCAAGATCGTGTTTTGGGGTTGTTTTTTGATGAAATGTCGATACTATCGACCTGGGGGTCGATAGTATCGACTCCGGACAATGCAAAAGTGCCTGAAAAAGTGCCGAAACATGTGTATAAGTCCGGGGATTATATAAAATCATATAAATATGATAAAAGAAGTATAATTTGATGCAAAAAGAGTTTAAGGGCCAACTATAGTGAATTATGCAAATATAATCAAGAAAATGACAAATACATGCATAAAACAGATATAAAATAAGCCTATAAAAGTGACTCAAAGCCCATGCATCAAACTCCCCTAAGCTTAAACCTTGCTCATCCTCGAGCAACAAAACTTTGGATCTGGTTGAGATAAGTCAGCAACAGGACATAAATACGTGAAATGTATCTACATCATCCCCACTTTCTTTCCACAAACCGGCCCTCATTGACCATTGAACACTAACTGCCATCTAGGCGACCAAAGACCTATGTAAAAGATGTCTATCCCCCCAATCAGTGAAACACTATCAATTAAAGCAGTTAATATGATAAACTCATCCGGTCCATACTTGATGCATCTTGTGATCTCCTATCTACGTTGTTCATTTCCTAACTACCATCTAAATGGAAGCATATCTCCTGATATTAATGAATGAGGAGAATATCATGGGTGGCCTACCGATTAGAGCAATGGGTGGATGGGATAGGTGGTTGTGGAAGAGATGGAAGCACATAATAGTCAATCATGCAATACAAAAATTAATGACCTATCATGATGAAAAATGCAAGTGAAAATGTCCTAATGTTACATTTTTGGTGGAATGATGCATGCACTATCATTCCATCTCAAGGTGAGATGGAATATCTAAGAAAATTGCACCATGTGCTTATTCTTCTTAGTATGTAAGTGAGAACATGTTCCTTTCTCCCTTTTCTTCTTTATTACTTCTCAATTCTTTTTTTTCTTCTTTTTTTTCTCTTTTTTTTCAAATTTTCTTCAATTTTTTTTCAAGCCCTTATTTTCATAGATGACAATGAATTATTTGTCAGGCTCACTTCTTGTTACATACTTATGCATCTGAAGCATTCTATTTGGAGGGTATGGAACAAGTTCATCACCTTTAATGTTTTCAGAGTAACATAAGATAAATGGTGTAAAATATGCTCAAAAGATGTAAATGCAACTACATAATGACAGTTATGCAACTACTATGACATGCACCTAAGGATAATGTGCATGTATAACTACTCTATCCTTTTTTTTCATTTTCATGCAAAAAAAAATGTGAAAATAGATATAATGCAAGACCTATCTACATGAGATGCAATCAAAAAGTGAAAGACAGTAATGTGCTCCCATTTCTTATGGTGGAGTGTGAATGAAATTGTGGTGGATCAGATCACAAGACTAATTGACAGAACCTTCCGAAAATATCATATGTCCCTCTCTAAAGACCTGTTACATGGTAACTGAAGGATTTCTCTCTTAAACTTTAGTCTAAGTTCACGTTAGCGTTTGGTCGGTTTGGGCTCAAACATCCTTGTCAATCACTTTTCCTTAGACAATAAAGATGGTCATTCATGTCCCCGTGTCCTGAAGCTGACTCACCCAAGTACTTCCTCAGTTATGCCACTCAATTACTCACAAGAATAAGCTCAAAAAGTTTTCAATATGCTCATATTTTCATGTGCCCACAACCCAAGAGTAAAACTCCCAATTGAAACCATGCATTTATTGCTCCACAGATTACACTAGATAGATGTGGATCCTACAAAAGCGGTAAACCTAGAAATAAAAACAACTAATAATTCAAAAATAAAATCAACATGAATAAGTAAGTAAAAACTAAGATATAGGGTTGTTCCAACACCCCCCTAAGCTTGAATATGACTATGGCCTCATACTCAACATTCTCACTTAAGAGGTGGAACAACGATACCATTTGCTTTGAAGTGTGGTGAAGAAGGATGGTTAGATGCTCAAGTAGACCAAGTGATGCTTGCTATCTCCCTCCTTTTTGTGGCCCATTTTTGTGTCTTAGTGGTTCTAAGACGTGACTTGCTTCATCCATCTTTCCTCTGCAAAAAACGGTTCGAAAAAATCTCATTTCGATACCTTTTACGGCCTGTTTTATGTAGTTGTCCTGCAGGTGTCGATACCATCGACCAAGGTCGATGGTATCGACCCAGACTCAGCGATTTTGTTGAATCGACGCATCTAAAATCCTGGGAACTCAAAAGTGTCGATACTATCGACCCTAGGGTCGATGGTATCGACTTTACTGGCACCAATTTTTCTGTAAATCTTCAGGAATCTCGATACTATCGACCCTAGGGTCGATGGTATCGACTTTTCTTCAGCGTTTACTTCTCCAAACTCGATACTATCGACATGGGTGTCGATAGTATCGACCTTAACATTCTGCACACTTCAAAACACGAGTTAGGGTACCATTTTTACAAAAATTATCAAAACCTAAGCAAAAACTAAGTACATAAACATAAAAGA
The DNA here is from genome assembly GCA_963693085.1 of Alisma plantago-aquatica. Lineage (NCBI taxonomy): Eukaryota > Viridiplantae > Streptophyta > Magnoliopsida > Alismatales > Alismataceae > Alisma > Alisma plantago-aquatica. The sequence continues at coordinate 592,291,666 of OY856409.1, forward strand.
ACATAACCAAACATAAAATTGAACCTAAAGTTGGGTTGCCTCCCAACAAGCGCCCTTGTTTAATGTCCTAGGCTTGACATAAAGATACTTTTAACCTGGGTTGTCAAGAGATGTCTCCAATGAGTCATGTGGCAATTTGAATTGAACTCGATCATGTCCAATCCCCCAGGTCAATGTACCTCTCCCAATGGCAATGATGACATCAGCCGTAGCTTGGAACGGCCTTCCCAATAGCATCTCGCAACTTTGGAGCTGTGGCATGTCCATGACAACAAAATCTACTGGGAAGATGAACCTGTCTACCTTGACGAGTACATCCTCGCACACTCCATATGGCCTTACAATGGACCCATCCGCCAATTCAATTGTCGCGGCTGACTTCTTGATTTCTTTTAACCCAAGCTTTTGAAATGTGGACAGAGGCATAAGATTAATGTTGGCACCCGAATCACACTGTGCTTGTGGAAAATGTTGGTCACCTATTGAACATGGGATATAAAAACTCCCCGGGTCTTTCTTCTTCTCTGGTAATCTCCCAAGAATGATTGAGCTCACCATTTCATTCATCCTGCATACATCAGTATCTTTGATCTGCCTCTTTTGTTGATTATATCTTTAATGAACCTCCCATAGGCGGGAACCTTCTCAATCATTTCCACCAGCGGAATGTTGATATGCAGCTTGCGGAATATTTCCAAGAATTTCCTATAGTGCCGGTGCTCCTTCGGCTTCGGATTGTCCCGACTTGACACATCTGCCGCATTGACACGCTTGTGAGGAGGCACATATGAGCTTTTCAGGGTCAACTCTCCTAACCTTGCTTCAATCACTCCCTATGACGTGGGCTTTGGCGAGACATCGTCAATAGTAACAGCCTGTTGTGGTTCCTCTCTCGCATTAGATGTTTCCACACGTGCACAAACAGCCTTCAATTGTTCTTCCTGCCTAGATGGAGATGCAATATTCATAACTCGCTGTGATTTTCTGAAGAACGGGTTTTCGCCCGGCAGTCCATAATAAGTGCGTGGATACGGTATCGCCGGTGATGCATGCGTATTAAACGTCATTTTTCTTTCCTCTTTAGCTTCTTGCACCTGAGATTCCTCCTCATTGCTTGCCACAGAAATATACTTGACCTGATGGTGTGCTTGGGCCACGTTTGCATTCTCGGCCGGTTTCTGTTGATTGGCATGCTTGATGGCCGCCACTTCACTTGAAATATGTGCCACAGTGGTTTCTAATGCCCGCATCTGTGCTCCATGGCTTTGTAGCATCTGCCCAAATTTGGTTAGAATATCACCTTGAGATTGCAATTGTTTACCAAACATAGCCATCATCTCCTGGTTCTGCTGCACCATCTGACTGAGTAATTCGGTGTTCTTATCTTTGGCTCTAGATTGTGGCTTGGCATCCGGATCTTGTAGAAAGTTATTCAAATCCTTCCATGAGAACTTTTTATCCTTCCTCCATGCATAGTCATTGTTTCTGTAGTCCTGTTGTTGCATGAATTTCACTTGGGCTTCCTCATCCTCAGATGCATCTTCCTTAGATAGCAGCTTCTTGGCTAGCAGATCTAACTTGTCGTTCAACTCCTTAATTACTTTGGATTCACCTGCAACTCTGACCTGCTCCACAACGCCTCTTTCACCCCATGACTGTTTCCTAGCCATGTTCTTTAAAATCTCCCAACATCTGGTGTCCGTATTATTCAAAAAGAATCCTGACCCAACTGAATCAAGGTTGCTTCTATCGTGCTCGGAGAGAGCAAAATAGAAGATCTTTACCTGTGTCTTCTTATCCAGCCCATGATGTGGGCACCTCCTCAGCATGACCTGAAATCTCTCCCAGGTCTCAGAATATGTCTCACCAGCCGGTTGGGTAAAGTTGTGAATCTTCCGGATCATGTCGTTAGTCTTCTCAGGAGGGAAGAACCTCTCAAAGAAAACCTCCACCATATGGTTCCAGGACACCACAAACTCATCATCCAAATTATGTAACCATTCTCGCGCGGCTCCCGCCAATGAACTCGGGAAAAGCTTGAGATACAGTGCCTCCTGTGGAAACCTATCGATTTTTACCATGTCACAGTTCTCAACAAATTGGTTGATGTGCGCGACGGGGTCCTCATTCTTGAGCCCATGGAAAGCATTTGATTTCACCAGATTTATCAATGCTGGATCAATCTTATAAGTAGGTATGTTGATTGCCTGCTTCTTTATAGGCCCTTTTGAAGCTGATGAGGAAGAAGCCTTGATCTTGTCCCATATAGTCTGTGGCTCGGCCATCTCTTCCTGTTCAAGTTCGGAATCTACCTCTTTTGGTTGCTCTTGCTTGTGATAATCCTCGTCCTCAGGTCCCGGTAACGGAACCTCGGGTGCGCGACTTGCGTAGTCAGTACTACGTGTCTGCACCATACACAGTACCTGAAATGAGAAAATTCGAGTTCAATACAGTGCTTTGACGAGTATAAAAATGAAAGAACAATAGAAAGAAAATATTTGAAGTTGAATGAAAATTATAAAAAAAAATGTGGCCTAGAGTGGCCGCTCGTAGCACTCAAAGTGCCAACAATTCGCCGTATCCCCGACAACGGCGCCAAAAACTTGACGCAATTTTACTATGCGCTAAAACACAAGTGAACGCGTCGAGTAGTACAGGCCTTTGTGAGGCCCGAGTCGAACATAGGGATACTCAGAATTGTTGGTGACTCCTACTAACTAGTCGCGATCAGCTAAACCGATTAACAAGTTGAGAGTTGTTGTTAAAACTAAAAGAAAATAAAAATGAAACAAAGCAAACAATAGATTAAAGGTTAATTTAATCAATTCAAAAAGGTATCTTTAGGATTGCGGTTTCACCGCGGGTTTTCATTGTATTAGATTTCATATAATGCCTCAATCTTCTCTCTCTATCCGGGTAGTGGCCTGAAAACAGAAGTGCCCACTGTCGTGGTGCAATTCACTACTTAGGTTTAGGTCGGTTTCACCGTCGTAGTAACCTATCCCCTAAACTAAGTGCATTACGAACGATCTCTCAGTATCCACCATTAATTTTACACCACCTTGGTCAAGGGATTTATCGATTAATGTAGATTTCGTCTCTTTTCAGCCGTTAATTCTTCTTTCAAAGTGATTAAGGGCATTAGGATATTATTATGGTGATCAAGCATAACAATATATGGAGAAAACGAAACTATACCATGGATTTAAGAGATAAAATATGAATTACTATTATAAAAATGTCATACAATGAATTCCCGAGCTACTCCCGGTCCTAAAGACTAAGGGGATTAGCCCCGCATGGTCATCTCAATAAAAGACAGAGGAGTATAGAAGAAAAACATGGGAAACATGGAGCAAACTCGTGTAACCCCTGATACAAAGGTGTTCCTGGAGATCCTCCTCGAGAAACGTGCGTTTTGCAGTCTTCCGGCAGCAAAATCGCCCGTCGGAGGTGCCCGGATCGCTCAGTTGACGGCCTTCGTCCCTCATCTCCTATCTCTCTCTCTCCTTCTTGAATGTTGTGCAACACAATGTCCTCTCCCCCTCGGGCCGTCCGTGCTCTTCTTAGGTCATAGGACCACTTTACGGCTCCGAAAAAGCTCAACCGTCAGATTAAAACACTCCATTTTAGTGCTGAAAATCGCCAGATCCCGACGCTGTCGATAGTATCGACCCCAAGGTCGATGGTATCGACCATGGGACAGGTTATTCCTTCCAAGATCGCATTTTGGGGTTGCTTTTTGATGAAATGTCGATACTATCGACCTGGGGGTCGATAGTATCGACTCCGGACAATGCAAAAGTGCCTGAAAAAGTGCCGAAACATGTGTATAAGTCTGGGGATTATATAAAATCATATAAATATAATAAAAGAAGTATAATTTGATGCAAAAAGAGTTTAAGGGACAACTATAGTGAATTATGCAAATATAATCAAGAAAATGACAAATACATGCATAAAACAGATATAAAATAAGCCTATAAAAGTGACTCAAAGCCCATGCATCAGAACCTCTGGTGCTTGTTGTGTATAGTCGGTACTACGTGTCTGCACCATGCACAGTACCTGCAAATAGAAAGATTTAATTTTAGTACAGTGCTTGATGATTTCAAATATTTAGAAAATAGACTATGAATTTTTAAAATGATAATAAAAAAAATAAAATGTGGCCTAGAGTGGCCGCTTGCAGCACTCGTAGTGCCGATAATTTTTCGTATCCCCAGCAACGATGCCAAAAACTTGACACAAATTTACCGTGCGTAGAAATGCAAGTGTATGCGTCAATGTAATATAGGCCTTTGTGAGGCCCGAGTTGAACTCAGGGATACGTGAAATTGTCGAAGACTCCTACTAACTACTCATGATCAGCTAGACCGATTAAATCTGTGAGAGTTGTTGTTAAAATTAAAAGAAAAGAAAATAAAACAAAGCAAAGCAATCGATTAAATGTTTGGTTTAATCAATTCAAAATGAGATCTTTAGGATTGCGGTTTCACTGCGGGTTTTCATTGTATTAAATTCGATGCAGTCACTCAATCTTATCTCTCTATCCGGGTAGTGGCCTGAAATTAGAATTGCCCACTGTCGTGGTACAATTCACTACCTACGTGTAGGTCGGTTCCACCGTCGTAGTAACCTATACCCTAAACTAGGTGCATTAAAAACGTTCTCTCGGTATCTACCATTAACCTTACACCACCTTATTCAAGGGATTTATCAATTAATGTAAATTCCGTCTCTTTTCAACCGTTAATTCTTCTTTCAAAGCAATTAAGGGCATTAGATTATTCTTATGGTGATCAAGCATAATAATATAATTGAGAAAATGAAATTATACCACAGATTTAAGAGATAAGATATGAATTACTATGATAAAATCATCATACAATGAATTCCCGGGCTACTCCCGGTCCTAAAGACAAAAGGGAATTATCCCTGCATGTTCATCTCAAAGAAAAACGTGGAGTGGAAAAAGGGAAACATGGAGAAAAATGTGATTGAGTGGTGAAACCCCTAAATGGAGAAGATACAAGCGATCCTTGGCGTGTTATACGTGTTCTCCCGCCTTTCGGTGGTGGAAATTGTCTTCTTCAGCGTCTGGATCGGCTGGGGCGTGCTTCTGGGCTCTGTTCTTCTCTCCACACCTTCTCAGGATGTGTGCAGCAGCTAATGACGTGATGATTCCCTCTTGGGCACCGTCATTAGGTATAATTCCCGAGTTAGGTCGCCAATTAATCACAGCCGTCAGATTAAGATCAATCTGAAGCAAACTCATATCTGACGGTGTCGATACCATCGACGCGGGTCGATGGTATCGACCTAGCGCGATATCGGCAGTTCTTCTTTTCTTTTGTCTTTGCGCCTGAGGCTATCTCGATACCATCGACTCGGGTCGATTGTATCGACATTCTTAGGCGTCGGTTTTGTCCTTTTACCGTCGCTGAAGCTCCACTAGTCGATGGTATCGACATATGGGTCGATAGTATCGACTCACTTCTCGCCAGCAACCTGATGGTATCTCGATACCATCGACATCCCTGTCGATAGTATCAACTTTCTTCTGGTCCTTGCGGCTGGCAACCTGTGGTCTGGTCGATGGTATCGACCACTGTCGATGGTATCGACAGTAGCAGATACTTGTTTTTCCTGAAGTTAACACATGAAACCACATAAGTCTACACAAAACGTATTCTTTTGATAAATTATACTCAAAATGCCGAAATAAGGGAAATTTGACATAAAGAAGTAGCATAGACCAAAGTAGATGAATTGTGCAACATTAACCATGAAAATGACTAATAAATGCATAAAACACATATCAAACAAGTCTATAAATGCGACTCAAAATCATCGCATCAATAAGACATTTTGATTTTCAAAACTAAGCATTAGATCATATCTCAACTAAAATACATTCAAGTCTTCTAAGTTTGAGGTTTGGGGACCCAAACTAACTCAGAATCTTTCTTCTTATAAGGGCGTGAAAAAGAGTAATGTCCAAAACGTAAACAGAAGTGACAAGAAATAAAGTCAATTTCATTTCTTTTTCTAGGATTTGGAATGATGTTCTTGGGTACAAACATGATCTTAGTCTTGGATGCTCTTTTAGGTTCATTTCTTTTTGGAACATAACCTAAGCCTTTTCTTCCATTGTAGCTAGAAGAATATTTCAGAATATTATTAAGAACATTATTCCCCCTTAAGCCATTAATTTCTCTTTGTAGCTTAGTAATCTCATCCATTTTCTTATTAATATCTGTCCTTGCTTGATCTAAATCATATAATAAAGAGTTTCTTTCCTTAATGACATTATCATAATCAAAATGATTACATAGAATGGGTTGAGTCTGAAAATTGTTTAGTTTAGCAAGCAAATCAACCTTTTCTCGAGAAAGAAGATCATGATTCATTTCTAAATCAAGTAACTTTATATTGCAATCATCTAAAGATGATTTCAAAGTCAAATTTTCAGAAGCAATATTGTTCTTTTCAGAAGAAAGATCATTTAATCTAGCATATAGATCCTCATTTGTTTTAGTAGCCTTTTTTAGTTTCTTTTTGCAGTCAACATACTTATCATGAGTTTCTTGTAGACTAACAAATAGATCTTCTTTTGGCAAATCAGGAAGGCTTACCTCTTGAGAATCATCATTATCGTCTTCTTTTGCCATGAGACACTCTACATTTTCTTCTCCACTTTCACTCTCACTTGATTCATCCCACGCAGCTTTATAAGCTTTTTCTCCCTTCTTCTTGGATGAGCTTTTCTTTCCTTTCTTTGCTTTAGGACATTCATTTTTTAGATGTCCTTTCTTTCCACATTCAAGGCACCTAGCAGGGGAAGAAGAAGAACCAAGAATTTTGTTAGATCTAAATCTTCTATATTTCTTACCATTAATGATTAGAGCTTCTTCTCCTTCTCCATCACTTGTTTCATCACTTTCTTGTGTGATGATCTTTGAAGCTTTGAGAGCTATATCTTTCTTTCTTCCTTATTGAAGTTCACGCTCTCATCGTTCCTCTTCCTCCAAGGTTGCCTCATGGTCTTCTAGGTTGCCAATGAGTTGCTCCATCCTTAGTCGAGTGAGATCATTTGCTTCTTCAATGGAAGTCACTTTGGGTGTGTACTTGGGAGGGAGAGATCTAAGAATCTTTGACACTTGGTCTTCATCACTAATCACTTTGCCTAAAGAATTCAAACCATTTACAATAGAAGAAAATTTTGCATACATTTCACTAATAGATTCATTTTGATCCATACGAAATTGTTCAAATTTCTGTTTAAGCATTCCGATTTTAGAATTCTTAACTTGAACAGTTCCTTCATATGTTATAGAAAGTCTATGCCATATCTCATATGACGTTTCACAATTTGATATTCTATTAAACTCACCAACGGAAATTGAACAATATAGTATACTTATGGCTTTTGCATTCATTTGGGCTGACTTTACCGTATTAGCATCCCAATTTGCATACTCCGTTTGAGGAAGTTCATATGGAGTTTACACCATTCTCCATAAGTCCCAGTTGATTCCTTGGAAGTAAAATTGCATCCTCCTCTTCCAGTAGGTGTAGTTAGTACCATCAAAAGCTGGAGGTCTAGCCACGAATGTTCCTTCCAAGTTGATGTTGTTGAGTACCCCGTCACCCATTCTTCAAGACTTTGTTAGAGTTCCTTGAAGCCCTGCTCTGATACCAATTGAAAAACCACTAGAGGGGGGTGAATAGGGGTTTATGGATATTTTAAAGTAATTTAACTCAAACAACCACAATTGAGATAATAAGAAGGAGACAAGGTGTTTAGAGTGGTTCCAACCTTAGCAAATACTAAGGCAGTCAATTCACTACCCGGTTGCTTACTGTTATAACTTTATTTTCCAAAACATGTAATGAGATTTGTGAATCTCCTTTAAAATTATGAATAAGATCAATGTTTGATTTCGTGGTTTGTTTTGAATGATTTTCGTGAATGATAGCCTTGCATGCTTTCTTGAAGGGCCTTATTGGCCATTAAGCCCAATTGAAAGAAAAAGAAAAAGAAAGGAAAAAGGAATTCAATGGGATAATGGAAATATAAGAAAATGGATAAAGGATGATTAAAAGGCTAAAAGATAATTTCCCAAAAATAGGATTTCATGTTGTAAAGGTTCCTTGGGGTTCAAGGAACTCAAGATAATTAAATAATGGCAAGGGAAATAAAGAATATGTGGAAAATGTGAATAAAAAGGTTTTTTCTTGCAACTAAAGAAAATTAATTGTTTAATTGATATAATGATCCCAATTTTTGTAGGATGAAATATAAACATATAAAAGAGTTTCCCTTAAAATTTGAGGCAAAAAGGAGTTAAGAGTTGAGAGTTATCAATTTTTCAAGATTATCCTTAAAATAGGATTTTCCTTGCAATTTGGGAAATCTTTCCCTTTTTGTTTGAGCATGGATAATTGTGGTTGTTGGATCTTAATCCAACCGATCCGGCTCATCGTCAAAGTCCCAATGGGACAAGGACTGTAGCATGATTTACAGGAGGGTTTTCTCCATCTTTTTTTCTCGTTATCTGATGGATGTGCAATCTTGGAAATGCTTCCATTGAGATCAGGAGGGGACCCTGAACCGCTGCAACCCTGGTTTAGTGGTCATTGGAAGCTTCTAGGCCAAACGCCCAATTGTGCCAAAGGATATGGCGGTAGCAGGTTTAGAAACCCTAGAATAGCCTCCCCTAGTCCTATATAAAGACCCTCTTCCAATACCTCACACCCTAACGCTCACGAACGGCCACCTCTTAGATCCCAGCCCTCCCTCTCTCTCCCAATCGAGCTCTCTCTGATGAGAACTCCGCATCGCTCTATCGTGGACCGTGTAGCAAGGAAGGGAGGAGGATGACATACAGTCGTCGTCCGATCCAGGATCACCGTGATCCACGAGAGGATCTAACGGTGCTAGGAGGTGACCGAATAAGTAAAGACGTCGCTGACCCAGAGCGTTAGATCGGGAATCAACGAATGACAGGAGAAGCGCGCGCCGCTAGTGGGACAACTGACGCAGAGCGTCAGATCAAGGTGAGGCTCATCGGCGCACCAATCAAACGGCTGTGGAATTTGTTAAATCTCCTCTCTAATCGAAATTACAGAAAAATAGCTTTTCCTTGCAAAATTAATAGAAAATGCTAGGATTATCCAATGGAGGAACTTTTTATATGAAAGTTGTGTAGAAAAATGCTAGGAATCTAATAAAAATGATTGTATAACCTGATGATAGTTCGTTTTGCAAAAGTACTTTAATTTGCTAGTAAAATGCATTTCAAATTAATTAGAAACTCTAATGATACATAAAGGATGATTCTTTGTAGCTTAATGGGTTAATTTGAGGATTATCAACCTGTTAATTGATAACATGGAGTTTTCATCTATTTTGAGTACAAAGATGGTTAATTTAGGGTTTATGACTATAAATGAATGATAAGGTACATGGAAACCCTAAATTAGGGTAAAAGAAGAAGAAAACCTTATTATTTTGATTAGTTACTAAATAATGATCCTGAAACTGTTAGGAATATTAAAAGGAGAGAATTTAAAGGTTTTTAGTAATTTTGATGAATTAGGGTTCATAATACTTAAGCATGAAGGTAAAACTCTAATTTTCAAAGGAAACCCTAAAATTAGAATAGAAACCCAGAGGAATAAGATGGAATTGGATAAATTTTGATAAAATCAAATTAGAATGTTTATTTCAGGGTTTCTGTGCAATTTGCTTTCTTGCTTGGATATTCTCTCTCTTCATATTTAATTCTGTGACCAAATCTACAATAAGAGGTATGTGGTTACGCTTATGACTATATCGATTAGTTTTTCAAGGATTTTATCGATGTTTCCCTCAATGCTTGAAATAACTGTTGGATGTTTCAATTCATGCAACTATAAAGTGACTATGACTATTACTATGAGTATACATGTATAACTAGCTAGATCCGAGTCCACCCCTATGGCTATGCAAAGGCTAAGGATAACCTAGAGTAAGGTCTAGGGTATCATGAGTTAGAAACTGGGATACCCATGTGTAGTGCCATGAGACTCTTAGCATACCATGAGTTAAGGAGTGGGCTACCTACGGGTAGTGCCATGTGAGTCTGCCCTAGAAATTGATTCACCTGTTAGGTGAAGTCATGAGGGGTATAATGGGAATAGGGGACACATGGATCGCGTAGTTATACTTAAAACGTAAAATTGTTTGCTAAATGATAATTGAATGCAATACATTGTTATAGATAATTGCATGATTAGTGAATCCCCCACATACCAGCTTTGGCTGACCGAAATTTTGTTTGTCAGAATTTTAGGTACAAACACAAAAAGGACAAATAGTAAACTGTCATATTGTGAAATACACGAATTAAAATCCAAAGGAGGATTAGTTAGTTAGTCCCAGATCTGGATAGAGGTTTAGAAATCCAAAATTTTCAAAGGTATGTAAAATTTTTATTTATTACAGCTTTTCAGTTTAGTCTAGTAGAATTTAATAATTGCTATCAATTAATTGCGGAACCGTGATCCGGAAGTTGATAACGGCACCAACCTATCAGTCTTCCTTAATTGGGGGTTACCAGAAGTTGGGGTCGTTACATTTGGTATCAGAGCCAAGGTTCTCCACTTGATTGTTAATAATTATTAAATTTTACAAACTCTATAGAACACAAGGGAGTTATTAGAGGATTTTCCAGAAAGACTGAGGTGTCTAGAAAAGGATCACTTCTGAGGGCTGACAAAATTTTCCTCCGCACCGCTAATCGGAATATGAGGACTCCCAGAATGTGTGACTGCCTGGCCGATGTCCTAGGATTTGAATCGAAATAAGATACCTTTAGGACTTCCTCACCTTATTCATCCCTTCTCATCACATATTCTATTAAGGACTTTAAGAGTTAGGGTTTTCTCTCTCCTCCTCACCCTCATGTGGTATGGGAAAGCAAGTTAAGGATTAAGGAATCCTCCATCAAATTAATGAAAGATACGTAATGAGATGTCACTGACATAAGTATAATTAGTTTAATGATAAACTAAAGGTCTGTTTATTATGCTTATGTAGATGGCTCGTACAAAGGTTGTGGCAATCCCTTTCTCCACCAGAGGAGGTGGGACACCCCGTAAAGAGAATGGGTCTTCTGAGAAGAGGAGGCGAAATCATGGTGGAGAGACCTCTAAGAAGAGAAAGAGGCCTGAAGAAGCTGTGCACGAGGCCCCCAATCCTGAACCAATGCCCGACATTAACCTAGAGCAAGGAGAAGGACCAGAATATGAAGAACACCAGGTGTATGAAGAGGAATCCCAAATGGAGGAGGACCATCCTGGTGGTCCAGAACCAGCCATGGTGATTCACACCACAGATGCAATTTGGATGGAACAGCAAAAGCAACTGATTGAGGCTATCCATGCATTGGCTCTTAGGGACATGACAAAGAATGAGAATGGTGATCCACTTCATGTTCGACCTCGACTGGGAGCCACCATCCTGGACTTCGTCAAGCTAAACGTCGAGAAGTTATGGGTAGAAGACAAGACTAAAGTAGTCGACAAGGCCGAAGCTTGGCTTCTTGCAGTCAAGAATGGGTTTCGTATGCTCGAGGTGCAGCCGAATAAGAAGGTTCTATTTGCTACTCACCTTTTGGAAGGTGCAACCAAGATATGGTGGGAGAACCATATCACGGGAAGAGACCTAGGTGAGGAACCAATGGCATGGACTGACTTCAAGACCATCTTCACCGCCAGATTCCTCCTCGTCTCAGCAAAGAAGGAGAAAGAAAGAGAATTCACTAGCATGACTCAAGGAAACTCTTCAGTTGCAGACTTTGGTCGTAGGTTCCGCCTCCTAGAACGTTTTGGACACATGATGGATGAAGAGAGTAGGGTGGTCCTTCACCCTACCATCAATCCCCATGTGATGGCAAGTAAACCCAAAACTTTTGTCGAAGCCTACAACACTGCTTTAGACATGGAGAGGACTGTGATGCATGTCCAGTTTCCACCCAAGGGGTACTTGGGTTTCACTGAAGGAGCCCAAGGCCCGAGAAACCACCACAAGAAGGGTCTAGGATGTCATCAAGCTAAAGGAAAACATGGAGGAAAAGGGAAACCCCGTCAAGAGAATAGTCGACCTCCTTGCCGCACCTGTGGAAAGGGGCACGCCGGTGAATGCCGCTACAAGAAGAAGACGTGCTTTTGATGCCACCAAGAAGGACATCTGCAATCCGTTTGCCCTATGCCAGATCCTAAGGGACCAGGACAAGTGGCGGCTCCACCAGTAGCAGCTCCACCCATTGCGGCCCCACCTATAGTTGTAGCCCCACCTTCTGGAGAGAGAAGACAAGCTCGGGTGTTTATCATTGACAATGAGGAGGCTCAAGTTAATTCTAATTGATTGGTCGAGGGTAATAACCCTTAGAGTTTTCTTTTATGTTTTAAAGATTAAGAATGTAATGGTCTAATGCATGGTGAACAATAATGTAGGCATGCTTGAAGTTATGGGACATAATGTGAAAGCTTTGTTTGACTCTGGATCTACTAATACTTTCATTTCGAGAAATCTCGCAACTGTGCTATGTTTGGATATCAAGGATTTAGGGTATGTCTTGGATGTTACAACCCTGAGTGGTCAAATCTTTACTTCCCTTTTAAAAACCCCGGCGGTATCTGTGAAGTATTGAGACCACGATTTTCCTACAGACTTTATCCTTCTTGACATGAATGATTTTGATGTAATCATTGCTATGGATTGGCTTTATACATATAGGGCCAATATCGACCGTAGAGAGAAGAAAGTGATCATCAAGAGACCGAGTCAACCACCTTTTGTCATTAGGGGTAGGAAGGATGCCACTACCAGCCCATATGTGTCAGCCGTTAAAGCTAAGCGGATGATGAGTAAAGGGTGTCGAGCTTTCCTAGCATTAGTCACCGAGCCAGAACCCAAAGTGCAACCCTTAGAAGAAATAGAGGTAGTTAGGGGCTATGCAGATGTTTTCCCAAATGATCTACCTGGGATTCCTCCCGAAAGAGAAGTAGATTTCTCCATAGAGCTAGCCCCTGGTACAAACCCTATTTCCCGAGCATCCTATAGGATGGCCCCTGCTGAGTTGCTGGAGCTAAAGAAGCAATTGTAGGAATTGTTGGATAAGGGTTTTATCCGCCCTAGCACATCACCATGGGGAGCGTCGGTTCTTTTTGTAAAGAAAAAGGATGGTTCGCTCCGAATGTGCATAGACTATCGGATGATCAACCAAGCTACCATTAAGAACAAATACCCTTTACCCCGGATAGATGACTTATTTTACCAGTTGAAGTCGGCTCGAGTCTTTTCCAAGATCGACTTGAGATCGGGTTACCACCAGTTGAGGGTCAAGAGTGAGGACATCCTGAAAATAGCTTTTAGAACCCGGTATGGCCACTATGAGTTCGTGGTTATGCCTTTTGGGTTGTCCAATGCATCTAGTGTGTTCATGAACCTTATGAACAGTGTGTTTCAACCCTTCCTTGACTCATTTTTCATAGTGTTCATAGATGACATACTAGTTTATTCAGATGACGTAGATCAACATCGAGACCACCTAAGTAAATTCCTTGATATCTTAAGAAAGCAGAAGTTCTACGGGAAGTTCTCTAAATGTGAGTTTTGGATAGACCGAGTTATGTTCCTTGGACACATCATCTCAGGAGGAACGATCACCGTAGATCCATCTAAAGTGCTGGCAGTTCGAGACTGGCCAGCACCGAAGAACCCCTCCGAGATTCGAAGCTTCTTGGGGTTAGCATGATATTATCGGCGCTTCATCGCGGATTTCTCCAAGACCGCCCTGCCTTTAACCTTGTTGACTCGGAAAGATGTGAAGTTTGTGTGTTCCGATGTTTGTGAGGCTCGTTTCCAGGAGCTAAAAGAGAAGTTGACCACTGCACCAGTTTTGACTCTACCATTAGGAAATGAGGGTTTCATGATTTTCACTGATGCATCAAAGATGGGACTTGGCTGTGTGTTGGAACATAATTGGCATGTGGTTGCATATGCCTCCCGACAACTCAAGCCCAACGAGGTGAATTACCCGACCCACGACCTAGAATTAGCTGCAATCATCCATGCCTTGAAGATTTGGCGGCATTACCTGTATGGTGCCACTTTTGAAATCTTCACCGACCATAAGAGCCTGAAGTATCTTCTGACGCAGAAAGACTTGAACCTACGACAATGATGATGGATGGAGTACATGAAAGATTACGACTTCACCATTGCGTATCATCCAGGGAAGGCGAATGTCGTAGCTGATGCTTTGATTCGAAAATATCTAAGGTGTGCATTTGTGTTGTCCAGACAGTGGAAGAGCTTAGAAGATCTGGTGGAATGGTCACCTCAACCGTTAGATGATTGAGTTCGATTGGCCAATATCCAGATACAGTCTGAGTTATTGGGTGAGATTGTCGCAGCACAGTTGGCCAGTGGAGGACTTGACAAGATGAAAGGCTTGATGCATAAGCCCCAGACCCGTATTTCATTGGGAATACATGGAGGAATCCGATTTGAGAATCGCATATGGGTTCCTGAAGATTCACTGTTAAAGGAATGTATCCTACAAGAGGCTCATGGTTCTAAGTACACAGTATACTCAGGAACTACTAAGATGTTTAAAGACATGTAGAGGTTTTTTTGGTGGCCCAGAATGAAGAAGGACATTGCAGCTTATGTAGCCAGTTTTCTTACGGGCCAAATGGTGAAGGCTGAACACCAACGACCCGGCGGACTTTTACAGTTTATAGAGATTCCGGAGTGGAAATGGGAACAGATCACCATGGATTTCATGGTGGGTCTACCCCAGACCAAGAGAGGTCATGATGCGATATGGGTTGTGGTAGATCGCCTTACCAAGTTAGCACACTTCCTTGCCCTGAAAACCACTGCCAAAGTGTCGGACTTAGCTAAGTTGTATATCAGAGAGATAGTGTGCTTGCATGGCGTACCCAGTTCCATCATCTCAGACAGAGACCCAAATTTTACTTCCAAGTTGTGGAAGCAGGTGCAGGAGGAACTAGGTAAAAGGTTGAAGTTCAGTACCACTTATCACCCCCAGACAGATGGTTAGTCAGAAAGGACGATTCAGACCTTAGAAGATCTGTTGAGAGCTTGTGTGCTTGATTGGGGTGGATCATGGGAATAGTACCTACCTTTAGCTGAGTTTGCCTACAACAATAGTTACCAGGCCAGTATCGGGATGCCTCCATATGAAGCTCTATATGGGAGACCATGTCGGTCACCACTTCACTGGGATGATGTTGGTGAAATGACCTTATTGAGGTCATATGAACTCCAAGTGTATGCTGATAAAGTCGCTTTGATCAGGCAAAGGCTAAAGAGAGCCCATGACTGACAAAAGTCATATGCTGATGTGAAGCGGACTGATGTGCATTTCTCTATGGGAGAACATGTTTTTCTGAAAATCTGACCGCTCCGAGCTATAGCTAATAATAGAGGAAAGTTGAATCCCCGATATGTGGGTCCGTTTGAAGTGTTAGAACGGATTGGTGAGGCCGCCTATTGTTTGGCGTTACCCCCTCAATACAGTATGATGCATGATGTGTTTCATGTGTCTAATCTAAAGCGATATGTGCAAGATCCAAGCCATGTGCTGAGCATTGAACCTATTGAGCTTCAAGGAAAGCTGTCTTATCCTGAGTTGCCTTTGTGGATTCTAGATACCAAGGTAAAATAGCTCAGAAATAAGAATATAGAGATGGTAAAGGTTCTTTGGAAGCACCATGGAGAGGATGAGGCCACATGGGAGCTGAAGACGGACATGGAAAAAGCATATCCTGATTTGTTTTCTTGATTGGTGAATTTTGAGGGCAAATTTCCTATAAGGAGGGGAGGATGTTATAACCTTATTTTCCAAAACATGTAATGATATTTGTGAATCTCCTTTAAAAATATGAATAAGATCAATGTTTGATTTCATGGTTTGTTTTGAATGATTTTCGTGAATGATAGCCTTGCATGCTTTCTGGATGGGCCTTATTGGCCATTAAGCCCAATTGAAAGAAAAAGAAAAAGAAAGGAAAAAGGAATTCAATGGGATAATGGAAATATAGGAAAATGGATAAAGGATGATTAAAAGGCTAAAAGATAATTTCCCAAAAATAGGATTTCATGTTGTAAAGGTTCCTTGGGGTTCAAGGAACTCAGGATAATTAAATAATGACAAGGGAAATAAAGAATATGTGGAAAATGTGAATAAAAAGGTGTTTTCTTGAAACTAAAGAAAAGTAACTGTTTAATTGATATAATGATCCCAATTTTTTCTGGATGAAAGATAAAAACGTTAAAGAGTTTCCCTTAAAATTTGAGGCAAAAAGGAGTTAAGAGTTGAGAGTTATCGATTTTTCACGATTATCCTTAAAATAGGATTTTCCTTGCAATTTGGGAAATCTATCCCTTTTTGTTTGAGCGCGGATAATTGTGTCCATTGGATATTAATCCAACCGATCCAGCTCATCATCAAAGTCCAAATGGGACAAGGACTGTAGCACGGTTTACAGGAGGGTTTTCTCCATCTTTTTTTCTCGTTATCTGATGGATGTGCAATCTTGGAAATGCTTCTATTGAGATCAGGAGGGGACCCCGAACCGCCGCAACCCTAGTTTAGTGGTCATTGGAAGCTTCTAGGCCAAATGCCCAATTTTTCCAAAGGCTATGTCGGCAGCAGGTTTAGAAACCCTAGCATAGCCTCCCCTAGTCCTATATAAAGACCCTCTTCCAATACCTCACACCCTAACGCTCACGAACGGCCACCTCTTAGATCCCAGCGCTCCCTCTCTCTCACAATCGAGCTCTCTCCGAAGAGAACTCCACCTCTCTCTATCATGGACCGTGCAGCAAGGAATGGAGGAGGACGACATACAACCGTCGTCTGATCCAGGATCACCGTGATCCACGAGAGGATCTAACGGTGCTAGGAGGTGACTGAATAAGTAAAGACGCCGCTGACCCAGAGCATTAGATCGGGAATCAACGACTGATAGGAGAAGCGCGCACCGCTAGTGGGACAACTGACGTGGAGCATCAGATCAAGGAGAGTCTCATCGGCGCACTGATCAAACGGCTGTGGAATTTTGGTAAATCTCCTCTCTAATCAAAATTACAGAAAAATAGCTTTTCCTTGCAAAATTAATAGAAAACGCTAGGATTATCCAATGGAGGAACTTTTTATATGAAAGTTGTGTAGAAAAATGCAAGGAATCTAATACAAATGATTGTATAACCTGATGCTAGTTCGTTTTGCAAAAGTACTTTAATTTTCTAGTAAAATGCATTTCAAATTAATTAGAAACTCTAATGATACATAAAGGATGATTCTTTGTAGCTTAATGGGTTAATTTGAGGATTATTAACCTGTTAATTGATAACATGGAGTTTTCATCCGTTTTGAGTACAAAGATAGTTAATTTAGGGTTTATGACTATAAATGAATGATAAGGTACATGGAAACCCTAATTTAGGGTAAGAGAAGAAGAAAACCTTATTATTTTGATTAGTTACTAAATAATGATCCTGAGACTGTTAGGAATATTAAAAGGAGAGAATTTAAAGGTTTTTAGTAATTTTGATGAATTAGGGTTCATAATACTTAAGCATGAAGGTAAAACTCTAATTTTCAAAGGAAACCCTAAAATTAGAATAGAAACCCTAAGGAATAAGATGGAATTGGATAAATTTTGATAAAATCAAGTTGGAATGTTTATTTCAAGGTTTCTGTGCAATTTGCTTGCTTGCTTGGATATTCTCTCTCTTCATATTTAATTCTGTGACCAAATCTGCAATAAGAGGTATGTGGTTACGCTTATGACTATATCGATTAGTTTTTTGAGGATTTTATCAATGTTTCCCTCAATGCTTGAAATAACTGTTGGATGTTTCAATTCATGCAACTATAAAGTGACTATGAGTATTACTATGAGTATACATTTATTACTAGCTAGATCTAAGTCCACCCCTGTGGCTATGCAAAGGCTAAGGATAACCTAGAGTAAGGTCTAGGGTATCATGAGTTAGAAACTGGGCTACCCATGTGTAGTGCCATGAGACTCTTAACATACCATGATTTAAGGAGTGGGCTACCTATGGGTAGTGCCATGTGACTCTGCCCTAGAAATTGATTCACCTATTAGGTGAAGTCATGAGGGGTATAATGGGAATAGGGGACACCTGGATCACATAGTTATACTTAAAATGTAAAATTGTTTGCTAAATGATAATTGAATGCAATACATTGTTATAGATAATTGCATGATTAGTGAATCCCCCACATACCAGCTTTGGTTGACCGACATTTTGTTTGTCGGCATTTTAGGTACAAACACAAAAAGGACAAATAGTAAACTGTCATATTGTGAAATACACGAATTAAAATCCAAAGGAGGATTAGTTAGTTAGTCCCAGATCTGGATAGAAGTTTAGAAATCCAAAATTTTCAAAGGTATGTAAAATTTTTATTTATTACAGCTTTTCAGTTTAGTCTAGTAGAATTTAATAATTGTTATCAATTAATTGCTGAACCTTGATCCAGAAATTGATAACGACACCAACCTCTTGGTCTCCCTTAATTGGGGGTTACCGGAAGTTGGGGTCGTTACACTTACCCAACCAGGATTTTGAAAGTATTAAATTTTATTACCTCGCAAGGATATTACATAAAATTACAATACTTTATACACCCTTTGGACAACCTTCACCTTGAAGTAGTCTCACCAACTTTGAAGCAGCCTTCCTTGAAGTAACTTCAAGCTCCCCCTTGAAGTAGCTTCCTCTTGAAGTAGCTTCCCATTGAGACATCCTTCTAGAAGTAGTCCAAAGATCTCCTTCTTCACCAAGAAGATCAAACTCTCTCCAATCCGCAGCCTCCAACCCTAGGAGTAGCAAGGAAAGTACAAGCAATAAGAAAGAACAAGAAAGGAAATGGAAATTACAATTTACCACTTGAAGCACAAGGCTTGATTTCCTATATCAAGAGTATTGATCTCCTAACCAATGAGTATGGAAGTGTAGGTTTAGTAGATAGGAGATGCTAGCCTATAAGACACGAATTTGGAGAAAAGGTAATGAGTAGCAAGTACTAGTGTTGCTCAATTGCTCAAAACAGATTGCCAATTGCAAGTATGAAAGCTCAAGTATTGCACAAGTGTACCTTGGGTGTCCTATGGCTTGTCCTACTTATAGGAATGGCCTATGGATGCTTAAGGACGTTATAGACACTTTCTAGGGGGTTCTTAGTGCTTAACTAGCCGTTAGGTAACCATTAGTTGCTTTAACAATGGCTAGTTAATTAACTCTGAAAAGTGTAGACAGAACTCTTTTCGGTCGAAGAATTGTCAACTGAGATTCCTTCTCGGTTGAGGACTTGTCGACCGAGGGACTGTCTAGAGCAAGTGTATATAACGTTCTACTCCAACTGCCAACTACCTTGTCTGCTGTGTCTAACAGCTACCTGGGTCATTCTCGGTCGAAGAGTTTGTCGACCGAGAGTGTCTCAGTCGAGAATTTTGTCGACCGAGATTAACCATGTTTCAATGTTTTAATCCAAGTACTAAGTGTGTGTGTGAGTATGCAATTGTGACACTGTTGCAGGGGATGACCTATCTAAGTGTTGTGATTGGCTATGGAAGATCTAACACTTGATTTACGTGATGTCTAAGTACTTGTACATTATATATTTGTACAAGTTTTTACATTTGATTACATTCATGACTTCAAGAAATTTTAGCATATAGATCTTCCAATTGTTTGTCATCCACCTAAGCCCTGCAACACTCAAATAGCACGTTAGATTCACAAGAATGAAATGTTTGTCATTATCAAAACAAAGGGATTAAATGATGTCCATTTAGCCAACAATGAGTACCTCGAGTTACATTCAAGGGAACCATAGGGGGTTAAGCATTAATTACATTTACCAAAGAAAGAGGAAGGATCAATATGCAAGCCAAATATATAAGACAAGAAACTATACCATCCAATCACACAAGCATCCAAGGGGTATGGGCCATAACCACTCATACATACACCATCAAAACCAGTTTAGGGCAACACCAAAAATTGCATATATATATATGTATATGTATATATATATATATATATATATATATATGTGTGTATATATACATATATATATATGTACACACATAGATATATATATTTATATATATATAAGTACACACACATATATATAGGGCCCATATTTAATACACATGCGGGTAGCTACCGGCCCCCTATTATACATACATATATATATATATATATATATATATATATATATATATATGGATTGTTTTCAATGCCCGTGTGGGTATCATGAGTTCACTACCCATGGATGAAAACATAGTGTCATCACTTGTAAATACAGTCATGAACCAAAACTAAGTCTATTCTCTTGGCTTCACATTCTCCACCCCAACACCGAAGAAGAATTCCTATCTGACTAAATCTCCATCTACCGTGCTGCCATCGGCTACCTCATACAAGACCCTCCATTGGCAACTGTTGGATTGTCTACTGGAATGACGTCAAAGTCGACACTGAGGTTTACATTACTATAATGAGTCTTGGTTGCACCAGGTTGTCTTGAGCATCGCTGATGCACCCACAAACCTTTCTGGTGGTGGATCACATAGGTTCAGGCCCTTTTCATCATTTTCATCTATTTTTAGAAGAAAATCGATATCAATTTCGGTTGGGTAGCATGAAGTTAGAGATGGCAATGGCAAATCACAAGTTTTCTCAGTCGAGGGGGTGTCGCAGACAACCACACCTGAGGCTTGATGAATCCAAATTCATCACGATTTTTAGTCACCATTTTGGGCCCAATTCAACTAAATACATTCGATTTCATCTCCTTAAATCTTACAATGTGCAATTTTGCTTGGTTGATCAGATTATCAAGTTATTAACTAGTTTTATATGAATTTCATGCAGATCATGCAGGTCAAGGTGAGGTTCAACCATCAACTAGAGCTCACATTCACTCAAGATCCTCTCAGCCACGGTCTTAACAAAATGGTCTTGATCCATTCAGTCTGCTAAATCGATCTTGACCATTCAATCATGATCCAAACAGTTTCATTCATTTGGTTTTGACCTCTCAATCTTATCCATTCATCCACACGATCTTGATCCAGCGATCCACCTTCCTTGCATACGGTCTCAAGACCGTGTGAAGCTTCATGGCCTCAAGACTGTGAGGAGGCAATCGGTCTCCAAATCAATCAAGAACCCTATCTGAAACTATTTGGCGGTGCACGGTCTCAAGTCCGTTAGACAAGCAAACCGCGAGATCGTTCGGACGAGCAAGACTGATCGGACGCAGCAAACTGTGAGCAACTGAGATCGTTTGGAAGTGAAGACCAGTTGGAGTAGAGACCGTTTGGAAGCCAAGACTGTTTGGATGTAACGCAGAAACTGCTAGGGCAACCACCATTTCCCAAACTGATCAAGAGCAAACGATCGTGAAGACCGTTAGGACCTAAAGACCGTTAAGGTCACAAGACTAGTTAGGTGTAAGACCGATTGCCCAAGACCATTTGGGCACACGTCAAAACCGTTAAAGAAAAACTGTGAGGATATTAAACGATCTCCAAGACCATTTGGATGTGACTGCATGGGCTGCAAATGGTCTTGAGACCACACAAGCCCAAACGGTCCTCAAACTGTGAGAAGCAAATGATCTCCAGACCGTTTAAACTCAAGACCATGAAGAAAACACTAGCAGGTCCAAACCGTTCAAGACCCGACCCAAGCCTATAAATAGGACCAACAGGGTCATCATTTAAGGCATCAGACCCAGGACGCCGATAGGCTGCCTGAACAAAGGTTCAGTCCACATATATCCACGCCATTGCCACTTCACATTTTGCTCCTGCTGTGAGAAAGGAGGTCAAGATGAGAAAGAAGGTGGAGAAGAAGATACTTCCCGGTCTGCCTTGGTGGTTCTTCCTCCTCATCTAGATCTGCTCCAAGACGATGTAGAAGACCACATCATCTTCACCGAGATGTGACTACGATCTGCATCATGCTCATGGCGGAACCTTCCCTCTCTTTTGTTCTTCTTATTTCTCGCATCATGAGTGAGTAGTTCCTTTTCACTGGGGTGCGGGGACTAGCCCCGTTGCCCATGCAAGCATGTTCTCTTGTTAAACATTCCATGGCAATGTATATAAATTTTCATTTTGT
The DNA here is from genome assembly GCA_963693085.1 of Alisma plantago-aquatica. Classification (NCBI taxonomy): domain Eukaryota; kingdom Viridiplantae; phylum Streptophyta; class Magnoliopsida; order Alismatales; family Alismataceae; genus Alisma; species Alisma plantago-aquatica. The sequence continues at coordinate 592,313,921 of OY856409.1, forward strand.
TTTTAATCATTCATGTTTGTGGATTGATTACCTATTTGCTTTTATCTTGTTCTTTCCTATGTTGCGAGAACTTCTATATGTAGGGTAGAATGTCGATTAACGAGGTTGACTCCCAAAATAGAAATAGAATGGGATTCCTTGAGGTTGTAAGTGTATGATCCATGAGGGGACGAGCCATCTAGCCTACAGTGACGCTTTTATGGCCTAAACATCCCTCAGGGAGGGCCATAGCTTCAGTTGGATATTTGTATCTTCTTTGTTAATCGTCAATGTTTGCTTGTAGATTAATCGCCTGCTTGCTTGTCAATTAATGTGGTTGACTCCCTGACTAGAAATAGAAAGGGATTCCTTGAGGTTGTAAGTGTATGATCTGTGAGGGGACGAGCCATCTAGCCCACGATGATGCTTCTGTGTGCCTAATGCCTATATAGGGGCCCCACAACTTTAGTTGGATATCTATATCTTCAGAACCGTAAGTGCGTGCCAGATGGCGACGAGACATCTGATGCCTAAGGTGATGTTTATGCGAACCTAAACATCCCTCAGGGAGGGTTCGTAGCAGTTCTGTTTTGATAGTTATATCTTGCCTGGATGTTTGATGTTTGGATGTGTTTGCATGTGTAGTGGTGGTGAAACTCAGGACCACCCTAGTGATTCCATATCATTAATCTTGATCAACTTTAATTCTGTTCTTTACTTTCTTGAAATTAGTTTAATTAAACTCAAATCAACCCTTGTTCTTAATATTAGTCTTACTTGAACTAGACTAGACTAGCAACGATTCTTAAAAATGTTGTCTTTTGGGATTCAATCCTCAACTATACTACAATAAGACCCATCCGCTTGTGGGTGGTATTATTGCACAACGTTTTGGTAAAAGCTCAGGGATTTCAACCCTGAGTGAATTCATTAGTGCGATAATAAACTACGTCAAATTCTAGCACCGTTGTCGGGGACAAAAGAATTAGTTAGTCAAATCTAGTTCTTTTAAGGCTAATCTAGGATTTTGCTTTTTCTTTTGATACAATTGATCATTCACTTGAATTCGGTTCTACTCTGTCAATCTCTCTTCAGAAAAATCTTTCCATCCCAGGTACCAACAAAGACTAGTGCATGCACCACTCAAACAGTCCCAGTCTCACTACTAGCTTTGATACTGAGATAGATAGAACTTTTCATTGTCAGAACAGAGAGAACCAAGCAAGGATGGCTCAAGAGGAGGAAATAGCCCGAAGGGTTACTCAAGCTCTTGCTGTACAAAGAGATAGGCTTATGTAAGAAGCTAGAGTTGTAGTTGAAACAGAGATCTGAGCAGCTCAAGGAGCAACACAAGCAACAGAACTACAAAAAGAGATTAGGGAGTTCTCAATCCCTAAAGCTACTGACGTTCAGCACCCAGTACAACCTCCTCCCATAAATTCTCCGAATTTTGAGATCCGGGCACATTGGATCACCTTACTCCAAAACAGCACATTCTATGGTAAGCAAGGAGAAGATAGTCAGGAACATCTTCTGAGATTTATTGATCTATTTTCTATGAATAAGCAAAATGGAGTATCATACGATGCCATCTGACTCCGTCTCTTCAAGTATTCTCTTGATGATAGAGCTATAAGTTGGTACAATTCCTTGCAATGCGAACCCATCACCACTTGGGAACAACTTCAAAATGTTTTTATGGAAAAGTTCTATCCTCCTTCTCTCACCTACGAAATTAGGGGTCAAATAACAATGTTCACCCAGGTCCCTGGATAATCCCTTGCTGAAGCATGGGAAAGATATAAAGACCTTCTACGTAAGTGTCCACACCATGGAATCTTAAGAATCAACTTATAGAAATCTTCTATAGGGGTTTGGATGATGATATCAAGAGGTTCTTGGACTCCTCATCTGGAGGAAACTTCATGCGTCAAAGTTATGATAGTGCATGGAAGGTTGTCACCCTTGGAGCTGAAAATCAAGATAATTAGGGTAGGTCTGTAGGTAAAGGTGTGTTGAAGGAAGCTATGGCTGAAGTTATTCCTAAATACAAGTCTATCACTGAGACCCTCAAACTCTTAGTTGCCAATCAAGACCATATCGAATCATCTCTTGCTGCATTTGGAAGAGGACGTTCACCCCCTCAACAATAAGAACAGATCAAGTCAGCTTCATTGTTCTTTGAAGCATGCAAAGGTACTGATCATTCCACTTTAGCATGCAATGTTCTCTACGATGTTGTTCTAAGCAATGCATGTGGCCAAAGAGATAATGGCCAGATGGAAAGTCTGAATGTTATCAACACTGTCCCTCGTCAAGGTTATTACAATCCAAATCAGAATAAGAATCATCCCAGTTTTCAATATGGAAATCCTTCAGGAGCGGTAAACTCACAACAACTTGGTTCGTATAACCAAGAACAAAATTTTGAGAATCAAGGAAACTTTAGAGGTAACTTCCAGAATAAAAACTACAACCAATTCCAAAATAATTCTCAGTTCCAGAATCCACAACAAGGACAACAAGTCAGACCCATCTCTCCTGATGAAAATCTGTCATCCATTGAGAAGATGCTACAAGCACAACAAACTATGATAGTTAATCAACAAGCCCACCAGAAAGCTATTGAATCTCAATTAGCCCAGCTTTCAACCAGTCTCAAGCCTCCAGCTAGAGCTTTTACTGGTCAACCAGAGAACAACCCTAAACATCCTGAGCAGTTGAAGGTTGTTATGACTCATTCTGATAATGTATATCCCGACCCTCCTATCAAGACACCAGTGGTTGTCATAGATGAACAAGACTAGGTGAATGATCAAGTTGACGAAGAACTTGAATCTATTCTGAACGAGCAGCCAAGCAATGATAAGTCAGACAAAGAAAATTCTATGAAACCTACTACAGAAGAGGAAGAAGAAACACCAGAACCTGATATCCCTGTATACAAGCCTCGTATACCTTTTCCAGGTCGTCTAAGGAAAATGAAGCTTTATACCCGTTTCAACAAGTTCAAGGAAGCTACGAAGAAACTTCATGTTGATATACCCTTTCTAGATGCGCTGGTAGAGATACCTGTCTGGAGAAAGTACTTGAAGTCTCTCCTCATAAGGAAATACATAACTGAGGAAGTTGAGACGGTTAAACTGGAAACTACTACTTCCGATATTATTCAAAGCAAGATGCCCAAGAAACAGAAAGATCCCGGATCTTTTGGTATCTCATTATGGACATAAATGAAGACGTTAGATATCCTCTCATCTTTGGACGTCCGTTCCTTGCCACTGCAAGAGCTCTAATTGATGTTGAAGCAGGAACCTTGCTTTTTCGACTAGGAAAAGAAACTCTCGAGTTCAAAGTTTTTGAAAATATGAAAAAACCAAGCATGCAAGAAGAAGACTATCTTATTGATTGCATAGAGCAGATGTCACTTCTCACTCAAGAGAATCATGAATGAGATGATCCTTTAGAAGTTGATCTAACGGACCCATCAATTGATGAACCTATTGACGAACAAGTAAATGATTGCATCGAATTTCTTGACTCTGTAGAAGAAGATGTTGAAGCTATTTTTGAGGAACTCAAGCCTATAGAAACAATTAAAGACATTTCTGAAAAGGAGGAGACACCTCTCAGCCCTGTCATGACACATACCAAACCATTTTTAGGTGTCCATGAGCCTCCTCATCTAGAAAAAACTATCCTCTAGAATGCACTGGTATCCCAATAGATAGAGATTACTAATTTCATCTTCCCTCTGCAATAAGATTTGGACTGTAGATTCTACCGAGAACATCCCCCAGATCTACATCTGATTGACATAAATGACCAACATTGCTACGATGAAGGGATAGTGCATCAACAAATGAACTTTTCTTCCGAGCCTCAACAACACTACTTTATCAATGAAGTCGTTCAGATCCCCTACAACTATTCTTCACCTTGGATGGAGCAACAAAGAACAATTCAACATAACTCAAGTTGTTTTCCTATGTGCTCTGACATAGCTCGCTCTTTATGGGGAAGAATTCAAGAGGCGAAAATCAAAGTGAGGGTTAATGAATGGCTGAGAAAGAAACCACCAAAAGAATATGTTAATCCAGCTCAAGTTCCACCTAGAGCCCCACCATGGTGATAGTTTCCACGTCGAGCCATCGACATAAAACAAAGGCACTTCTCGGGAGGCAACCTGATCAATAAATTTGTTTTAATTTTGAATTAGAAATTTTCCTTAATTTTTTTTTAAATTTTAGATAATTTTGCACAAAATAAAAATCACATCGTGGGATGCTATCTTGAGTTCTGATTAATCTTCATTTTTGAGATTTTCATATGGAGGACGCACGCTGATTGGAACACAACCACATCTGGGGGTCCAACCGGCATGAATTTTCCCCTCCATCTCGGATTTAGAGTTTGCTCAGGACGAGCAAATTTCTAAGTTCGGGGTGGAGGGTGGGTGGTATGGATTTCACTTTCCACCTCCACCCATCCATTTCAGACTTAAGATTTCATCGTTGCAATTTTGTTCAAATTTTTCAAAATTTTTATGTTTTCAAAGAAATTGAACAAAAACTTGATGAAGTTTTGACGCTTTTCATTTCAATAATAGCCATTAACTAGATGGCTAGTTTTTCTCTCCATGCTTTTCTTTGCATCATTATACCCTCCTTATTCGAAGCAGATCCTCAAAAGGCCATTTTCTGAAAACTAGCCTATTGATTGAAATCATCTTGTGAAGCTTATGAATCCCAACATCATGATCCTTTTGCAAAAATGGCAAGTGTCTGTCGAACTGATAGAGATCAAAAACATCATGCTTCCTAACTGATAAGTGGAACAATAACATGGAATCTCCACCGGATCCTCATCAAGTCATTATTTGAGCAGAGTATGATAAAGAGAACCACCCGGTGTACTGAACTGTAAATCAAGTTGCATTCTGATCTGAACTCTCTTTTACACTTCTTCTATCATCTTCTTACCCCTCCATCCATCGAAAAGAAACAAAAATAGCCAAAATAGTGCCAAACCCTAAGTTCGGGGTGGCACACCACCTCCCTCTATATTTGCTTCTTCCATACCCCTCGCTAATAAAAAGGGGTGTACAACCAAGAAAAGATGTCAATGTGCACACAAAAAGAAGATGCAATCTCGAGTCGAATAGAGGAGAGATTCGTACAAAAAATGCAATAAATGAAATTGCAAGATAGTTAAGGCCACGAGACCGGTTAGGCACAAGACCGATTGCCCAAGACCGTTTGGGCACACGTAGAAACCGTTAAAGTAAAACCGTAAGGATATTAAACAATCTCCAAGACTGTTTGGACATGACCGCATGGGCTGCAAATGGTCTTGAGACCGCGCAAGCCGAAACGGTCCTCAAACCGTGAGAAGCAAACACTCTCCAAACCGTTTAAACTCAAGACCGTGAAGAAAACACTAGCAGGTCCAAACCTTTCAAGACCCGACCCAAGCCTATAAGTAGGACCAGTAGGGTCCTCATTCAAGGCATCAGACCCAAGACACTGACAAGCTGCCTGAACACAAGTTCGATCCACGTACATCCACGCCATTGCCACTTTGCATGCTGCTCCTACTGTGAGCAAGGAGTTCAATACGAGAAAGAAGGTGGAGAAGAAGATCTATCTGGTCTATCTTGGTGGTTCTTCCTCCTCGTCCAGATCTGCTCTGACACAACGTAGAAGACCGCATCATCTTCACCGATCTGCAACTACCTTCTACATCATGCTCATGGCAGAACCTTCCCTCTCTCTTGTTCTTCTTATTTCTCACATCATGAGCGAGTAGTTCCTTTTTGCTGGGGTGCGGGGACTAGCCATGTTGTCCATGCAAGCATGTTCTCTTATTAAACATTCCATGGCAATATATATAACTTCTCATTTTGTTATTAATCGTTAATGTTTGTGGATTGATTACATGCTTGATTTTATCTTGTTCTTCCCTATGTTGCGAGAACTTCTATATGTAGGATACAATGTCAATTAATGAGATTGACTCCCAAACTAGAAATAGAATGGGATTCCTTAAGGTTGTAAGTGTATGATCCATGAGGGGGCGAGCCATCTAGCCTACGATGATGCTTCTGTGGCCTAAACATCCCTCAGGGAGGGCCACAACTTTAGTTGGATATATGTATCTTCGTTGTTAATCGTCGATGTTTGCTTGTAGATTAATCGCTTGCTTGCCTGTCGATTAACGCGGTTGACTCCCTGACTAGAAATAGAAAGGGATTCCTTGAGGTCGTAAGTGTATGATCTATGAGGGGACGAGCCATCTAGCCCACAGTGACATTTTTGTGTGCCTAATGCTTGTATAGAGGGCCCACAGCTTCAGTTGGATATCTGTATCTTCGAAACTATAAGTGCATGATCCAGATGGAGACGAGACATATGATGCCTAAGGTGATGCTTACACGAACCTAAACATCCCTCAGGGAGGGTTTGTAGTAGTTCTATTTGGATAGTTATATCTTGCCTTGATGTTTGAGGTTTGATGTTTGATGTTTAATGTTTGATGTTTGGATGTGTCTGCATGTGTAGTAGTGGTGAAACCCGTGACCACCCTAGTGATTCCATATCATTAATCTAGATCAACTTTAATTTTTTTATTTACTTTCTTGCAATTAGTTTAATTGAACTCAAATCAACCCTTGTTCTAAATATTAGTCTTACTTGAACTAGACTAGACTAGCAACAATTCTTAAAAATGTTATCTCTTGGGATTCGATCCTCAACTATACTGCGATAAGATCCATCCACTTGCGGGTGGTATTATTGCACATGGTTTTGGTAAAAGCTCAGGGATTTCAACCCTGAGTGAATTTGTTAGTGCGATAATAAACCACGTCAAGGCTTCGTCAGTAGTAGGTTGATTTTTGTTTGAGTATCATATTATTATTGTTGTCGACTCTATGTGGATTTTAGGTTCTGGAACCCTTTATTATTGCAGCCAGTGGATGTGGTTGTGGGCCTACGGCGGCAGTATTTTGATGGGAAAGTTGCGACCGATCGAGGTCTCTGTCAGCACCATCCAGATTGAATTTACTATTGTCAGGTCGATCTAGAGGGACTGGTTGGAGACGAATAGAACTATATCCTCACATGTAGTGTGCTAGTGGTGCATTGGTGGAGGAAGGGAAGCGCTGAGATGGGGAAAGGACATTGTGCACCTTCCACTATAGCTGTTGCGGTCAGCAGTGCTTTGGTATTCAAGGTGATGGAGGACATTCCAAGATGCGTCTAGGTGAATGCTTTTGGCACAGTGACAGATGCATTCTCAATTCAGTGATCCATCTGGCATATTGATTGGCTCTTTGGCACCTTCAGACACCAAAGTATGATATATAATTTGGATACTCATATTGTAATAAGTAAGTGTCATCTGCAATATGGACAGTCACATTGTAATAGGCAAAAGCCAACCATAATGTAGGTGGCAATTTGTAATATGGATAGTCATATTGTAATAAGCAAGTGTCATCTGTAATATGGACATTCACATTGTAATAGGCAAGAACCAACTGTAATGTAGGTGAAAGTTTTATAATATGGATAGTCATATTGTAATAAGCAAGTGTCATATGTCATATGGATAGTCACATTATAATAGGAAAGAGCCAACTGTAATGTAGGAGACAGTTTGTAATATGGATAGTCATATTGTAATAAGCAAGTGTCATACGTAATATGGATAGTCACATTGTAATAGGTAAGAGCCAACCACAATGTAGGTGACAATTTTGTAATATGGATAGTCATATTGTAATAAGAAAGTGTCATATGTAATATGGACAGTCACATTATAATAGGAAAGAGCCAACCGTAATGTAGGAGACACTTTTGCAATATGGATACTCATATTAATATGGACAATCACATTCTAATAGGAAAGAGTCAACCATAATGTAGGTGACAATTTGTAACAAATTATAATGTGGTTAGGCATACTATAATATGTATGTAGTAGTAACAAATTATAATGTAGTTGGGCATACTATAATATGTAGCTCACATTGACAAATCATATATCCTCTACATGGAAAATATAATTATGTGTTAAATATAATTATGTACATGGAAAATCTTGACGAAGTCTTACTTAAAATGAAAAACTATTAATTATTAACTTAAGAAAATGAAATCCCAGCAAACACAATTTTCCTCATCCCAACAGCCGACCGTTGTTCTCACAGAATAAGAGGACCGCAAACAATGAGAGTTTTCATAAACTAATTCTCAACCACAAGTAACCTGATAACACCCTATTTTGGACGATTATCTTGATCTTTTCCTTTAGTTTTCCATACTCTTTTTAAACTAAAACTATACATAATCCCAAATTTACCCTATTTTGGTAAATATACCATCAGACTAACTTTTCCTTTGTTTTGCAGAAAAAGCACACAAAAAAATACGAAAGATCAACTCAACCTCAAGACCGCATGGTTTCAAACGGTCCCATGACCGCAGGAAGCCAATCGGTCCCGAGACCGCATGAAGCCAAACGGTCTCGAGACCGCATGGAGTTCAAACGGTCTCAAGACCGCATGAAGCCAAATGGTCCCGAGACCGCATGGAGTTCAAACGGTCTCAAGACCGCATGAAGCCAACCGGTCCCGAGACTGCATGGAGTCAAACGGTCCCAAGACCGCATGAAGCCAAACGGTCCCGAGACCGCATGGAGTTCAAACGGTCTCGAGACCGCATGAAGCCAACCGGTCTTGAGACCGCATGGAGTCAAACGGTCCCAAGACCGCATGAAGCCAAACAGTCCCAAGACCACATGGAGTTCAAACGGTCTCAAGACCGCATGAAGCCAACCGATCCTGAGACCGCATGGAGTTCAAACGGTCTCAAGACCGCGTGAAGCCAAACGGTCTCAAGGTCCAAACCGTCTTGAGGTCCCAAACGGTCTCAAGGTCCAAACGGACTTGAGGTCCCAAATGGTCTTGGGGTCCCAAACGGTCTTGAGGTCCCACACTCCATCTCGAAGCTGCTTTCTCTCTCTCTGCCAAAGAAGGTGAGAAGAGGGAGATCTCATCATCAAGCAACCTGTGAAGCTGGTGGATCGTTTCTCTCTCTCTCCAAGGGGTTGACTTTCCTCTCTCCTTTGTGGGGATGACGCTCTCTCTCTCTCTTCTTGCCTCCTTCTTTGTCCTAGTTATGAGCGAGTAGTCTCTCTCACTAGGGTGCGGGGAGTAGCCCCGCTACCCATGTTTTCATATCATGTAAATGTAATCCACAACTTGTAATATAGAGTTCTCATCTTTTCAGTTCGACATCAAACGTTTAATGAATGCATGTTGATTGATCTCCAACTTGTGTTATCCTTTATCTTTTAGTATGAATTGTCTACGTTTGTACTATTGGATTTGAAACTCGTTTGTATGTTGGTTCTTGGTGCATGTATCCACCATGCATCTATTTCGGTATCTAGAAGTGTATCTCAAGAAGTGGAGTAAACTCACTATCATTTGTTACACTTTCATACTATGAAATGGAATCAGTTGACGTATGAAAGTGCAACCTAGGTGAGTCGAGGAACACACTTCGTGAGAGGAATGATGCAAAGTAAGTGACCATTTGTTCGGGAATGGCTGGCATTGCAACATTCCCGCACTTCTCGTAGTTAGTTCTCCGAAAGGAAGCTAAGTCTACAAAGATACTAACTGACTAGACTCTTTTTGCAGGTTATGTTTTGCTTTGCATGTGTTGATCCATGTGTAGCGGCGGTGAAAAACCAACCACACCCCAATAACTTTTATCATAGTTTAACTCCTTAAATTTACTTGCTTTCTTTACTTTACTTGCACTTAGCTTAAAAACAACCAAATCAACATTTCGATCTAAATACCATCTATTGAGTGATTAAGTGAAATTCCAACGTTTTCCATCTTGTTGGCAACAACAAGACCGTTGTCTCGAGGATTCGACCCTTAACTATACTACGATAAGACTTCCACGTATCTTAGCATACGTGGGTGGAGTTCTCTATCTAGTATAAGCAAGGCTAAACCTAAAGACTTACCATTTTTAGGGTTTTTAGTTGGTGCATGCAATTCCACGTAAGTGGAAGCTCCATCAAAAATTGGCGTCGTTGTCGGGGACAATGGAACATTTTAATTTCATTTAGTACCTTGATAGTTGGTTAACATTTTACACTTTCTCTTAATCATTAGTCCATATCTACTTGAATTCATTATATCTCTATCATCATCTAAAAGGCATTTTCTTCTCTCTACTCAGGTAGAAAACGTGTATGCAACCTGCGCATAACCTCAGATTCTCCCCTGATCCAGAGTTTGACTCTGAGGTAGAGAGAAGTTTCCACCGCCGCATCTGACTTAATCGCCAAAGAGCCAGGCAGATGGCTGAAGATCAACGCCAGGCTACTTTGGTGATGGAGAGGGTAAACGCCGCCATCACCGCTCAACGGGCACAACTCATCGCAGACACTCGTGCCCAAATCCAAGCGGAGATTCGTGCGGAGGAGCAAGCTCGCATCAGAGCTGAAACTGAGGCAGCAACCCAAGCTGCTCAGTTGGAGTTAAGGAACAAGCAACTGAGAGACTATGTTGTCCCAAAGAATTATGAGGATAACCACCCGGTTCGACCTCTGATTATTAATATTCCCAACTTCGAGATTCGGACCCAGTGGATCCAAATCATGCAAGGCATCTCTTTCTCTGGAGGCTCTGGAGATGATTGCATGGATCATCTGAAAAGGTTTAAGGCACTGTGCTGCCTGGTTCCGCAAGCCGGAGTCACTTTTTACGTGATAATGCTTCATCTGTTTCATTTCACTCTGTCTGGGAGGGCCTTGAGTTGGTATAATTCACTTGACAGGGAACCCATAATAACCACCTGGGCTCCCCTAGAGGAGAAGTTCTTAGAGAAGTTCTTTCCTCCCTCACTGACTTATGAGATCAGAGGGCAGATCAATCATTTCTCTCAGTTACCCGGAGAATCCCTTGCTGAAGCATGGGAAAGGTTTAAAGAACTTTTGCGGAAGTGCCCCCATCATGGAGTCTCCCAGAACCAATTGATAGAAACCTTCTATCGGGGAGTAAGTGACGATATCAAATAGTTTTTGGATTCCTCATCTGGAGGAAACTTCATGAGAAAGAATTATGAGGACGCTTGGAAAATTGTTACGCTCGGAGCTGAAAACTAGTCTAACTGGGGACAGTCAGCCGGTAAAGGTGTCCTTAAGGTCTACAAAGCTGAAGAATCAATAGAGATGAAAGATATAGCTGAAGTCCTGAAAACCATAGTTCATAAAGAACAAGCTCTCGAGACTTCTCTCGGAGAATTTGATAAGAAGTAAAATCCTCTAGTTCAACAAGTCAGGGCTGCCATAGGAACCTGTGAGGCCTGTCATGCTTCTGACCATCTGACCCTTTCCTGCGGTATGCTTTATAATGTGATGATGGATCTGCATCCACCACCACAACCATATGAACCCATCAACGACCAATCTGAAGAACAACTACCGGAACAAGTCAACTCCATCCATTCCATCCCTAGACAAGTATATTACAACCCTAATCAGCCAAGGAATCATCCAGGATTTCAGTACGGAAACCCTGTTGGGACCGCTAATCCGCAACACCAGACACAGGGGGGATCCTCTAGTAGGTTACCACCTGGATTCCCAAACAATTTCAACCAAAATCAAGGGAATTCCAGGAATAACTTCCCTAGGGCCAACTACCCCAGGAACCAATCAACCTACTATCAATACACTCATCCTCCGCTCCATCCACAACTGCATACTCAGCAACCTCAGCTGGCGTTGCCACCACAACAATCTCAACAAACCCAACAACAGAGTCCTCTGAAAAACACTCCTTCACAACCGGAAGATGAAATATCCTTGATAAGGTAGATGCTGCAATCTCAAGAGACTATGCTCGCTAATCAGCAAGCACAACAAAAAGAAGTAAAAGCCCAACTTGCCCAGATCGCTGCACAATTGAAGCCTCCGGCAGGCACTTTCGCAGGGCAGCCCGAATCAAATCCTAAGCATGGACAGAACAGACATGAACAATTAAATGTTGTCACCACGAGATCGGGACGTACTCTTCATGAGACTATCAAGATCATCCCGGATGATGATGATACTCCCGCTTTTATGACAAATGAGAGCCCGCAACAAGAAACAGAGAAGCCCTCAGAGGGCACAAAGGGCAAAGATAAAGACCAAGTGTCCGCAGAACCTGAAGTCTTGCAATATAAACCAAGAATCCCGTATCCAGGAAGACTGCAGGAAACGAAAATGGACACCAGGTTTCAAAAGTTCAAGGAGGCAAGGAAGAAACTATACATTGATATCCCGCTCCTTGACGCTCTTTCTGAGGTGCCGGCCTGGGCGAAATACCTCAAGACCTTACTATCAAGAAAGTATATCACCGAGGAACAAGAAACTGTTAAGCTTGCTCAAACCACCTCTGACATCATCTTAAACAGGATGCCCAAAAAGAAGAAGGACCCAGTCTCTTTTGGAATCCAATGTTGCATCGGAAATGCATCCACAAAAAAAAGATTAGCTGACCTAGGGGCCAGTATATCCATCATTCCTTATTCTATGTGTAAACGTCTAGGTTTTACCGAATTGCTGCCTACAACAATGACTATTCAATTAGCTGATTTGACCATAACCGCACCTCTGGGGATCATTGAAGATATCCCAGTAAGGATAGGCAAGGATGCCTACGTCCCATGCAACTTCATTATCATGGATATTAAAGAAGACTTGAGATGCCCAATTATTTTTGGCAGACCTTTCCTCGCCACTGCCAGGGCGCTTATTGACGTCGAAGCTGGCACCATCATCCTTAGGCTCGGGAAAGAAGCAATTCAATTCTGAGTCCTTAATAGCATTAAAGGCCCTAGTATCCAAGAGGAGGTTTTCCTTCTTGATGAAATACAACAAATGTCTCAGTTAGAAATATCCGAGCCAGCTGACGAACTAGAAAATGTCCTAATCAATCCGGATGTTGAATTCTCTGTGAACGAACTAGTTCAACAGTGTCAACAACATTTAGAAAAGGTTGAAGAAGCATCAATGGCCACTTTTGAAGAACTTAAAGCTATTACCATTATAGAAGCAGTTGAGCCACCAAAATCCCCTGAAATGAATACTTTACCCACTGGGCTTAAACATGTTTTCTTAGATAAGGAAAAACTTTACCCGGTCATCATCAGCTCTACCCTTATAGAAGATCAGGAAGAAAAGCTTCTGGATGAGCTGAAGAAGCATAAAAAGGTCATTGGATATAAGATAACTGACCTAACGGGCATAAACCCAGCCCTGTGTATGCATAGACTTCCAATGGTTGAGGAATTCAAGCCAACCCGCAAACATCAAAGAAAACTGAATCCCAATCTCAAGGAGGTGGTTCGCCTGGAGGTCCTCAAACTGCTCAAAGCTGGTATAATCTACCCTATCTCCGACTCCCAGTGGGTCAGCCCTGTCCAGGTTGTTCCAAAAAAAGGAGGCACTACCGTAGTGCTCAATGAAAAAAATGAGCTAGTGCCCACCAGAACGGTAACAGGGTGGCAGATGTGTATTGACTATAGGAAGTTGAACAAAGCCACGAGGAAAGACCATTACCCTCTACCCTTCCTCGATGAAGTTCTGGAGCGGTTAGCTCATCAGAAATATTTCTACTATCTTGATGGTTACTCCGGATTCTATCAGATACCTATACACCCAGAGGACCAGGAAAAAACTACCTTCACCTGTCCTTTTGGGACATACGCCTTTAGAAGAATGTCGTTCGGGTTGTGTAACGCACCCGCTACATTCCAACGGTGTATGTCCGCCATCTTCGCCAGACTAACTGAATCCATTATGGAAGTGTTTATGGACGATTTCTCAGTTTACGGAGACTCCTTCGATAGCTGCTTAATCAATATCAGACAAGTTCTACAGCACTGCGAGGAAACCAACCTTATCCTGAATTGGGAGAAATGCCATTTCATGGTAACGGAAGGGGTCGTCCTCGGACACAGGGTAAGTGACAGAGGAATCGAGGTAGATAAAGCAAAAACCGATGTTATCTCAAAACTGTCACCTCCAAAGGACATAAGAGGAGTTCGAGCTTTCCTGGGTCATGTAGGATTTTACAGAAGATTCATTAAGGATTTCTCTAAGATAGCAAAACTCATGACCCAACTCCTGACTAAAGATACCGAGTTCATATTCAATCAAGAATGTATGCAAAGTTTCTCTATCCTCAAGAATGCTTTAATTTCCACACCTATATTGAGAGCCCCAGATTGGTCGCAGCCCTTTGAAATCATGTGCGACGCAAGTGACTACGCCATAGGGGCTTTTCTAGGACAGTGGATTGATAAGAAACCCTATGTTATCTACTACACATCCAAAACGCTAGATGAAGCACAGAAAAACTACACCACCACGGAGAAAGAGTTTTTGGCTATCATCTACGCATTTGAAAAATTCCGCTCTTATCTGATTGGTTCTAAAGTCATCGTTTATACCGACCATTCCGCCATTCGATACCTGATTCAGAAACAGGATGCCAAACCCAGGCTTATCCGCTGGGTGCTAATGCTTCAGGAATTCGACTTGGAGATCAAAGATAAAAGTGGCGTGGAGAATGTTGTGGCTGATCACCTCAGCCGGATCGAGGTTGAAGAAAAAGATAAAATTCCTATCCGGGATTCTCTTCCTGATGATCAGCTTATGAAAGCCACTCATGGCTTCCCTTGGTATGTTGATATCGTTAATTATCTAGCCATAGGAATTATCCACCCATCTGCTTCCCACCAGGACAAAAGGAAGTTCCTTCATGACATAAAACATTATTATTGGGATGAACCCTACCTGTTTCACCTTTGTGCTGATGGACATTTCCGTCGTTGCTTGCCAGAAGAAGAAATAACCCCGGTCCTAGAGCATTGCCATTCAGGACCTACAGGGGGGCACACGAGTGCTAAGAAAACAGCTATAAAAGTTTTACAATTTGGTTTTTTTTGGCCCACCATATCAAAGGATTCGTACGATTTTGTGAAAGCCTGCAACAAATGCCAATTTTCGGGCAACATATCAAAAAGAGACGAGATGCCCCTCAAAATGTGGCAAGAAATTGAGCTTTTTGATGTGTGGGGGTAGACTACATGGGCCCTTTCCCTTCATCCTATGGCTTCTCGTACATCTTGGTCGCAGTGGACTACGTCTCAAAATGGGTCGAAGCTATACCCACTGTGTCGAGCGATTCCAAGCCTGTTATTAAATTGTTCAAAGATATTATTTTCCCAAGATTTGGAGTTCCAAGAACTGTCATATCAGATGGCGGGACCCATTTCTTGGAATGAAGTTTTGAAGCCTTACTGAAAAGATACGGAGTCAATCACAAAGTCGCCACGCCCTACCACCCACAGACTAGTGGTTAGGTGGAGATATCAAATAGACAATTAAAGGCGATTCTTGAAAAAATAGTAAATAGAACCCGCACTGATTGGTCCGCCAAACTTCCCGATGCCCTTTGGGCATATCAAACTGCATATAAAACACCAATCGGGACAACCCCGTTCTGTTTGGTGTACGGTAAGTCTTGTCATCTTCCAGTAGAACTGGAACACAAAGCCTGGTGGGCCATCAAACAGCTAAACTATGATCTTAAAAGTGCGGGAGAAAATAGACAACTTCAACTACATGAGCTAGAAAAGCTCCGTATGACCGCCTATCAGAGTGCCCGAATTTATAAAGAGCAGACAAAAATGTGGCATGATGGTCATCTCAAGAGAAAAGATATCGCCGTTGGCGACAAAGTACTCCTTTTCAACTCAAAGCTCAAGTTATTTCCCGGAAAACTTAGAACAAAATGGTCCGGGCCTTTCACTATAAAACATATTTACCCAACTGGAGTCGCCATTATTATAGACAACAACGGAGGAGAAAGGACGGTCAACAGTCACCGTTTAAAAAGATATTACACTCCAGAAGACAAAATAACAAGAGAAACTATAGAAATTAAAGACGCCACACCGTTAGCATAACAACCTCAGCTTCGTCGAGCCAGCGACGTAAAACCCAGGCGCTACTTGGGAGGCAACCCAAGATTTTAGTTTCTTTCTTTATTTCCCGTTCTTTTATTTACCTTAGATTCATTTTATGAAAATACAAAAAAAATTCATATAACTAAAACAAACATAAAAATTTAAAAATCCGTTCGACCTTAACCCTCCCAAACAGTCTTGGAACCGTTTGGACCCAAAAGGTCCTATAACCGTTTGGAGCCAAATGATCTTCAAACCGTTTGGAACCAAACGGTCCTGAAACCGTTTGGAGCCAAACAGTCTTCAAACCGTTTGGAACGAAATGGTCTTGAAACCGTTTGGAGCCAAACGGTCATGAAACCATTGAGCCAAACGGTCTCAAAACCGTTTGGAGTCCAAACGGTTGCTAAACCATTTGACTTAGGGTTTTTTCCGGTCAACCCCCTATTTCCTATAAATATAAACCCTACCCCTTCGTCTTTCTCTCTTCGAGCTCCCGAACTTTCTTGTGTTTCTGTTCTATTGCTCTTGCTTTCCCCTGTTCCCGCACGATTCTCCTCCGGCGACGTGGTTCCCGTGCTTCTGCACAACAACCACACCTCCGTCCACCGTCCTTTTCTTCCTCACCGCCGCCGTTACCACCTACTGAAAGGTAGTCCGACCTTCTCCTCTTCCGCCATCATCGCCGCCGGCGCCACCATCGGCTCTGTCCACCATCGCCGGCACCACCATCGTCTTCGTCGTTTTCACCAACGGCCCTGCCCACCGTCACCGTCTTCCCCGTCGTCTCCATCACCAGAGCCACTGCCACTTTCATCACTGTCTTCATTGCCATTTTCACCACCGGATTCACCGTCGTTTTTATCATCGTTTTCACTATCGCCCTTATCGCCGATGATCACCATCGCTTTCACCGTCGTCTCCAACGCATCCGCCGTCGCTATGCCATTTTACCTTCATCTTTGCCATCGCCGATGGCCACGCGATGCTTCGTTCACCAAATGGTCTTGAAACCGTTCGGGACCAAACGGTCTTGAAACCGTTCGGGACCAAACGGTCTTGAAACCGCTCGGGACCAAACGGTCTTGAAACCGTTTGACCTTGCACATTCATCTATTTTCCATAAAAATACAAAAATACATAAATATTAATAAAATCAAATCTTTCTAAACATGTTATTCTAACTCTTGATTTCTCATTCTACAACTATGGGTTCAAAGACCCTGAAATCTGGAAAAGAGAGGAACTGCTGGAAAACCAAGCTCGACTCTAGAAGATAAGAGTTGACTTCAACAGAACCGGGAAGGCACCTCCAAATATCAAAATAATTGACGTCCTGTGCGAGCTTGATCGCCTTGAGAAGTGCCTAGCTGAGGCACCTAAAGAAGAAGTTGAGATCTCTTCTTCTGATGATGAAGGCTCGGAGTACAATCCTAACTCCGAGGAGGAATCCCCTGCTAAAGAACAAAAGGGGAAATGCAAGGTCTTGGAGACTGCATCTGGGCAGCCATCCAAGAAACGGGCAAGGAAACAAGTTCGACCTGCCTCTGCCTTAGATCAACCCTTTGCAAAACCTACCACCACCATTCCTGCTACTACCACCACCATCCTTGTTATCACCCCCACTTTCATTCCCATCACCACCACTACACCACCACCAAAAAACCTCTTCATCCAAACCAACCTCCTCGCTGACAAAACACTAAAACCCACCAAGTATGTGTTCTCCAGCATACTGCGTAGGATGGGGATATACGACCGCACCTTCAAAGTGCTAGACAAAGCCAACCTCGCCAGGTTATGTCTAGTACTTGAAGTATCCTACTCCGAACCCACTACAGAATTCTTCACTTTTCTGACCAAAGAGCCCGTCGACATCATGGATAGGTCACGGGACGGGGGTGACAGAAGGCTCGTCACCCAAATCTTCGGCAGCAAGGTTGTCATAACGGAAAATATGATGAACACAATCTTCATTGACAACCAGGACCAGCTGTGGAAAGCCATGGAGGTGGGGACCGAACATTCAGAGTTCAACAGACACAAATTCTGGAAATCTCTAACTGGGATCCCCACCTATGACGCAAAGACATGCAAAGCGTCAAATATACACTCTGGCTTTGTGCGCACCCTGCACAAAATTCTCGCTGGCACACTCTTCCCCAGGACAGAGGGGGGAAACGTTATAATTTCAGATCTTTTCGTTCTTTGGTCTATTCATAATGAAAGGTCGGTCAATATCAGACGACAACTGATCCAGAAACTATCAACCTCCAGCCTGGGGAAAGAAATCTGCATGGGGGGGCTTGTCACATCTATTATCAAATACCTCAAGATGGACAGACCCCTACCCCGCTGCACGCAACTAAAAGGCGACATCCTTACCAATGAACAAACTCTGAAGAACTCCTTCATCATCAAGGAAAAGGATGGGAAACTACACTATGTCTTCTGCCCTATGGTTAAGTCATCCAGAACACTCATCCCACTTCCAAAGCTAGCAAAGTACGACACCAAACAACTCCTCTTCTCTGATGAAGAGCTTTCACAACTACTAGCTTCGGTTAAAACAACCGAAAAGAAAGCTACAGCGGGACAAACGGAGATGAGCATCACAGCCCCGGCAGCTCGACCAACAAAGATACCTATCAAACGACCTTCTAGAAGGTAGTCGCAGGCCCAACAGCTATCGGGGACACCAACATCTAAGCCAAATCCTGAGGCCGAGAAGCTCCATGAAGAAATCTTAACCTCCTCCTCCATTGACTCTTTCATTCAGAGTCTACACGAGCAGCTAACCGCTGCCACAACTCCACCTTCCACCATTCCAACATCTACCACTCCTTTCTTCCCCATCACATCCACACAACCTTTCACATCCTCTTCATCACCCCTTTTCCCTTCGGTCTCTCCTTTCTCCACCCCTATGCCCGATTTTACCACCTTCCCTTTCACCTCTGCAGTCTCCACCCCATCACTATCTCTGCCACCTCTTTCCCCACAAATTCCACCACTTTTCACATCCGCCACCACCCTGACACCGCTGGTGACTACATCCACAGTCACTATGCAGCTCGGGGCATCATCAGTGTCTTTTCCGCAAGACACTAACACCATCCCACGCAGACCCCAGCCATCCCACCCTTCCGCTCCTGTGGTCCCTTTTGCCAATATCGGTGAGGAATTCGGCCGTCAATTCGACGTTGTCCGAAACCTCCTCACCGATCCTTCTAATATATTAAATTCTATTTTTTCTTTTGTGCAGGGTTTATCACGACAGGTGGCCATGATCGACGAACAACACCGAGCCTTGCCTACCATCCTCCAAGGCCTCCAGCAATGACAAGATGAGGTGGCTAAGCAAGTTGAGCACATCAACAGTCACTACAACACCTTGCCGGATCTGGTCCTTGGAGCGAGGCATCAGCAAGAAGCAACGGCAAAGCAAGTCGATGAGATCTCCACGCAGACTCAGCCTCTTCCAGAGACTCTCCGCGAGCTCCAGCAACAACAAGTAGATCTGAGCACGCGCTTGGATACCATCAACATCACACTCACACAGCTACAACATCGCCAAGAAGAGTCCAATAATGATGAAATCCAGCAACTACGTGCTCAAGTTACAAATCTTACAACACGTCTCCTCTCCGCCGAAGGCAGATATACCGACCTCAAAGAATCCCATAATGCACTTCTCGAAACACACGAGCATCTGCAAGTGGCTTTCAATGAGTTACAAGCCACCCATCGGCGGTGCAAAACGTCCGCGAGTAAAAAACAAGCAGACAAGGCTGCGGACGACAAGGATGGCGATGATGATGAAGAAGACGACTCCGACTCATCCGCTGATTCAAACAAAGATACCACCTCCTCTGGTGATAAACATGATGATGGAGAGGACCCTGGAAATGCAGCAAAACCTTCTCACAGAGGTTCCGACAAAGGTCACCACGACAGTGACAATCACCCCAAGTCCCCATACAACGATAATGTCAACATATCATACGGGGACCAATTCTTTGATTATTCCGCGCTGGGGTCCATCGGGGAAGCTGCTAAAGACGTGGCTTAAGCTGAGTTCCACCAGTGTATACTAGGAACCAGCGCCAGCCCACCAAAAACAACTGCCCCACCTCTCCCCACACCTTCTCCCTGTGACGAGGGCGAGGCAGAACGAGTAAGTTTAGACACCGATGAAGACCTCGATTCTGCCTCTGACTCGGACGATGATCTACCAGGCCATGAACAGGCCTTAGAACAACCTGCTTCTCCCCCTCCACAAGAACTTCCCCCGCCACCACCTCTGCCGCACAAAATGCATGACCTGGATATGGCAGCCATCTCCACTTTAGATGCTCAGGACATTTTTATACTAAACACTATAGTGGACGATGCAAAGGCGGGGGACGACATAATCTATCACAATACAAAAACTAGGCGTAAGATGACACGTGAAAACTTCCGCAGCATCCTCCGAACTCGGTCCACGATGCCATTGGCAATCTTTCATGTCCTTCTCACCAACAATATAGAAATGTACAGAAGCTCTAAGCGGCAACAACCGGTCTTCAATGCCTCGCCCACTCTATCTACTGGCCTTTTATACAAAGACATAAGAGCAAAATCGATCGAGCGGCTAGGTGCTGATTTAGCACGTCGGGCACGTTATCTTACCATGCCCTTCCAAGTTTCGGACCACTAGCTTTTTATGATCGTGGATACCGAGGCTCGGGATGCCAAGGTGTACAATTTTTGCGGTGCTGAGCTACCATCCGGCACAATAAACTTCGCTGGTGAAGCAGTAGGAGAAGCCAGGTGTATACCCTTCCGGCTGCTCAAGTTAATTTGGGCTGCCCGCCCATCTCTTCGCCAAGATTGGAGCCAACCTTGGTTCAATATCATAAACCCTCAAGTCCAAGCCACCGAGGGATCTGGGGATTGTGCTTTCTGCACCATACGTCACATCCAAGCACTGAACCAGGAAATCCCATTTAACGATCTGGTTGCTGAAGATTTTCATTCCTTACACGGATGTTATGCCATGGAGCTCACCTGTGATAGGCGGTTCTTCAAGGACCCAACTATGGCACCAGATGACATTCCTCACTACCTCTTCTCAGCTATCCAGCGACTGCAGCGGCGACCCTTCCGACAAACTCTGAAGGAGTCAGAAAAGACCAATATGACAGTCGCCGATACCAAGCAAGCTACAAGCAATATTGATCCCCTGTCTGCCATCGAACCAACCTTTCCTGATTTTGATCGCGATGCTTGCAAATGTCTCTCCGACCTCGAGTTGCGTCTCATTATGGAGCGGCTCTCAGCCGAAAAAGATGGACTGGTATTCATGTCTCAGGACATTCTTATAATGCCAGACATGCTACGAGAGACTTTACAGGTTAAAGGATCCCTCTCTGTAAGCCATATGGCCTCCTATCAGTTTCTACTCGGCCAAAATAACCCAACAACATACATGGCGTCACCATATATGAAAGATGATCTTCTAAAGCTCAAGAACTTCGGCACAACTGACGCGCTGATCTCCTATCTCCAGCACACAATGCTGACGTTCATCATGCTACCTTTCCTCTATCACGAGCACTGGATGCTCCTGGCAACAAATCTCCCAGAAGGAACAACCACAATATATAACAGTTCTGATAGCCAGTACAACGCATGACAAAGAAACTACGTCGTGACACCAAAGACGCCAACAGAAGTAGTGGCAAAGGAGTGCGCCGACAAGTTAATCGATTTTCTGAGTCAGCATACAAGGGCGTACGACAAAGAGCATTTTCACCGCCCTTATTTCTACCACAAATGCCCCCAGCAAATTCGACAATCAAATGACTGCGGCTTCCACGTCCTCTATTGGATGTACACCATCATCGTTCTCCAAAGACTAGTAGAAGAGATGACTGACGTGGATTACCACGCTCTACGAGGACAGTTCGCATCCAATCTACTTCATTCCCCGAGGGCAAATGCAGATTTACCTTAGCCTGCAGCCCTTGTCCTAATTACTTCTCAACCTATCACTTTGACACTCTGAGGACAGAGTGAGCAATAACTTAGGGGGGGTACATTAGACAAGGGCGAGGTATCATTTTTTACATCTCTCTTCCTTCTTCTCTTTTCTCTATTTATACATTTTCCCTTATTAACTTTCTTGTTAATTAACTCTTTTTGGAGTAGCATCACCCTCATTTAACTCTAGAATCATGTTAGTCCCCAAAAGTAAATAGCACTTAGACAATTAATGGCGATTTAATAATGTCACTCCACTATTCATTTTCATGCTTTTGCTTCAATTCTTTATCTGACTCTCCACAGGTCAAAAATCAGGGCAGAAATAAGCCAAGCTCTCAAGGATGAGAGGGGCATCAGACAACCTCCAAATCAAGAAGTTCTGCAAGTGGACCACAAACTAAATAAGTGCATTTTGAAAAACCCTAAGAACAACTTTCCTCTCTTCAAAATAAAAGAGGCTTGGCCGCCCAAACTAATTTCCCAAACAAAACCCCAAAACCCAAGCCTGCGAGTTATGGAATAAAAGCCAGAGAGATGAATAAAGTTATGAGAGTTGTGTCATGAATAAGGATCTATATAAAGAACCGATGAAGATTTCACCCGGTCGGCACATTCCGCTGCCCTCACAAAGGCATATGTGTCGTGCCCGGTAGTGAAACCCTAAGGTATCTGAATATATGAAAGGCTCATAAAGGACTCACCCGGCCAGTACATTCAGCTTCCCTCACAAAGGCAGATGTGTCGTGCCCGGTAGTGAGATCCTAAATGCATAGACAACCCCTCCCCCACTTGAAGGGGGAGTTACACTTCAAGCCTTTAGCCAACCCTCATACCCTCTCTAGCTTCCAGTAGGTCTTTCAGAGAGGTATAAAGCTGATTAGAGTCAACAACATGCACAAAATAAAAGTGGTCACGATGCAAGCTACGAGATACGGAAAGAACCTGAGACCCAAGCAACTCTCGAAACCCAAAAGAGTCAAGCCAAGCAATAAGACTTGATATGACCTAAAAAGAACTCAGGTTAAGAATTGAAGCAAGAGTATGGAAATCCTAACTAAATAAGATCGCCTCACCATTACATGCCTTAGCTCTATCTAACTTGAGGACAAGCTAGACTCTAAGTTAGGGGGGGTGATAACACCCTATTTTGGATGATTATCTTGATCTTTTCCTTTAGTTTCCATACTCTTTTTAAACTAAAACTATACATAAAATCAAATTTACCCTATTTTTGTAAATATACCATCAGACTAACTTTTCCTTTGTTTTGCAGAAAAAGCACACAAAAAAATACGAAAGATCAACTCAACCTCAAGACCGCATGGTTTCAAACGGTCCCAAGACCGCATGAAGCCAATCGGTCCTGAGACCGCATGAAGCTAAACGGTCCCAAGACCGCATGGAGTTCAAATAGTCTCAAGACCCCATGAAGCCAAACGGTCCCGAGACCGCATGGAGTTCAAACAGTCTCCAGACCGCATGAAGCCAACCGGTCCCGAGACCGCATGGAGTCAAATGGTCCCAAGACCGCATGAAGCCAAACGGTCCCGAGACCGCATGGAGTTCAAACGGTCTCGAGACCGCATGAAGCCAACCGGTATCGAGACCGCATGGAGTCAAACGGTCCCAAGACCGCATGAAGCCAAACGGTCCTGAGACCGCATGGAGTTCAAACGGTCTCAAGACCGCATGAAGCCAACCGGTCACGAGACCGCATGGAATTCAAACGGTCTCAAGACCACGTGAAGCCAAACGGTCTCAAGGTCCAAATGGTCTTGAGGTCCCAAACGGTCTCAAGGTCCAAACGGTCTCGAGGTCACAAACGGTCTTGGGGTCCCAAACGGTCTTGAGGTCCAAATGGTCTCCAAACCGTTTGGACTTCACTTAAGGCCTATAAATAAGACCCAAGGGTCCTCCACCGGGGATGAAGTTTTCATACGTCCAAAGGCTGCCTTAATCACTCCAGAGCAAATCCGACTTCCATCCTCCGCCCAGGGGCTACCGGTCTGAGACCCACACTCCATCTCGAAACTTCTTTCTCTCTCTCTGCCAAAGAAGGTGGGAAGAGGGAGATCTCGTCATCAAGCAACCTGTGAAGCTGGTGGATCGTTTCTCTCTCTCTCCAAGGGGTTGACTTTCCTCTCTCCTTTGTGGGGATGATGCTCTCTCTCTCTTCTTGCCTCCTTCTTTGTCCTAGTTATGAGCGAGTAGTCTCTCTCACTAGGGTGCGGGGAGTAGCCCCTCTACCCATGTTTTCATATCATGTAAATGTAATCCATAACTTGTAATATAGAGTTCTTATCTTTTCAGTTCGACATCAAACGTTTAATGAATGCATGTTGCTTGATCTCCAACTTGTGTTATCCTTTATCTTTTAGTATGAATTGTCTACGTTTGTACTATTGGATTTGAAACTCGTTTGTATGTTGGTTCTTTGTGCATGTATCCACCATGCATCTGTTTCGGTATCTAGAAGTGTATCTCAAGAAGTGGAGTAAAGTCACTATCATTTGTTACACTTTCATACTATGAAATGGAATCAGTTGACGTATGAAAGTGCAACCTAGGTGAGTCGAGGAACACACTTCGCGAGGGGAATGATGCAAAGTAAGTGACCATTTGTTTGGGAATGGCTGGCATTGCAACATTCCCGCACTTCTCGTAGTTAGTTCTTTGAAAGGAAGGTAAGTCTACAAAGATACTAACTGACTAGACTCTTTTTACAGGTTATGTTTTGCTTTGCATGTGTTGATACATGTGTAGCGGCGGTGAAAAACCGACCACACCCCAGTGACTTTTATCATAGTTTAACTCCTTAAATTTACTTTCTTTCTTTACTTTACTTGCACTTAGCTTAAAAACAACCAAATCAACCTTTCGATCTAAATACCATCTATTGAGTGATTAAGTGAAATTCCAACGTTTTCCATCTTGTTGGCAACAACAAGATCGTTGTCTCGAGGATTCGACCCTTAACTATACTACGATAAGACTTCCACGTATCTTAGCATACGTGGATGGAGTTCTCTATCTAGTATAAGCAAGGCTAAACCTAAAGACTTACCATCTTTAGGATTTTTAGTTGGTGCACGCAATTCCACGTAAGTGGAAGCTCCATCATAACCACCGTAATATCTGTGTATCAAATACCAATGTACAAGTACAACATGTTTCGTCCAACTATCACCCACACTACGCACTAATTTATCAGCTTAAAAAACTTTGGGCTCGATTATACATAAGGAAGTAGAAACTTCAAAATTTTATTTATAGTTTGCATTCATGGATGGCCCAATGACACTGACATTTCAACAAATAGGACACGGCCATCATAACAACGTGATGGAGAACTTTTTCTGGGAGCATCTTAGTGTACAATATTAACGATGCAAAATTCTTTGAACGAGGGGTGTGGTTTGAGATAAAGGAATGAAGTTCTCGTCTGTCCTCTGTTCTCAATTGAATGCGTGCAAGGAATGAGTTTGGTCTGGCATCAAAGCTTGATTATATTACATAATAGCATTCTAATGAAAGGATCGGAAGCCTTTTTTCCCCTTTTCTGTTAAAGCCAAGGTTCTGCTGCTTTCCTGTCTCCTAAACCATAGGTACAACAGGTAGAGTATTGCGGTCACTGGAGCTGTAACCATCAATTCCTACAACACCAGAAATTATAAGATGGCAGAGTGGACCCACGAGAAGCTCTTCGTCGATGCTAAGGGACAGATTAATTGAGTGACTGGCATCACCCTCCATCATAGTGTTGCTGGTGCTAGCATTCTGATGGGTCCGACTGGCCTTATGTCTTCTATCGTGGATTCATTAGCAATGGCGGTTTTAGTACCTACTGGGCGAAGACGTCGGCTTTTGACATGCTCCTTGTCCAGTTCGTACCATATGAGTTGTGATTTTCCATAGCTTCATCTCACCGATGCATGCTTTGTCAGATGCATATCGGCCAAGAACGTCATAAACAACATACTCCTCCACCTGGGGCAGTAGGGATCGTTTTACTATATGTTTGGGTACAACTTCCCATTTGGCACAAAAAACTTCCCATTTGGCACAGTGGCAACCTATTTTGCGGCGCTCGCGCATGAAAACTGTGAAAGCAGTGAACAAGACAGTGGAGACCGACATCAGGCTGTGAGCTAGAAAAGGTGAGGAACTAGACGTGATCTGGTTGACTCAGATCGTGGTGACTCCCGTTGTTTGGAAAACACAATATATCAGGACTTGGTGGAATCGATCCCCTCCCAGACCATGAACCAGATTTTCCCTCAAGCATGGAGTCCCCGCAAACTCTAAGTCTTTTCCATGCGTCGCTCCGCTGGAACCACGGCTCAGACCTTTGTGAGAGAGACGGGAGTAGTTAGGCTGATAATTACAATACATGCCACCGTACTTTTCGGTAGTCAATTTAAAGTACCTACTGGAGTAACTTGGTGTTAAAAGAGTAACTATATGGTACATTGAAATAACTCTTCTGGATCAAAAGAGTAATTGTATTGATATATAGAGTAACTCTGAGAGCAAAAGAGTAATTGCACAGAAAATATACAATCAGTAAATATATGGACGGGTTTTTTTATTTTGGGGGGCAAATGATATTATTTTTGGATCAAATTTTTTGGGGAGCTAGATAAAATGCTCCTCTACAATTATGAAAAAAATATCAGGAAGTGTGTGTGGGTATTAACGATGAATATATATATATATATATATATATATATATATATATATATATATATATATATATATATATATAAGGGCTCATCTTTAATACCCGCGTGAGTAGCTACCCGCGCACCCTTCCTGATATTTTTTTTTATTTTTTTTCACAATTGTAGAGGAGAATTTTATCTAGCTCCCCAAAAAATTTCATCCAAAAATAATATCATTTGCCCCCCCCAAATCAAAAAACCCATCCATATATTTACTGACTGTATATTTTCTATGCAGTTACTTTTTTTATCTCGGAGTTACTCTTGTGTACCATATAGTTACTCTTTTGATCTCAGAGTTACTCTTGTGTACCATATAATTACTCTATTGGATGGGCGTGTAGCGAAAAATTAGGCTACCCGCGCGGGTAGCAAATAAATCCCAGATCATCTTTAATACCCTCGCGGGTAGCTACCTGCACATCCTTCCTATCACTTTTTTTTAAAAAAAATTGCAATTGTAGAGGAGCAGTTTATCTAGCTCCTTAAAAAATTTCATCTAAAAATAATATCATTTGCCCCACCAAAATTAAAAAATACGTCCATATATTTATTGATTGTATATTTTCTGCGCAGTTACTTTTTTAGTCATATAGTTACTCTTTTATCAATACAGTTACTATTTTGATCTTAGAGTTACTTTTGTGTACTATATAGTTACACTTTTGGATGTGCGGTTAGTAAAAAATTAGGCTACCCGCGCAGGTCTTGAATATATATATATGGGTATTCATTGAATACCCACGCGGGTAGCCTGGATTTTCTCTACCCGTCAGTACCGAATGTAACTATATGGAAAACAAAGTAACTGGAAGGACCAAAAAGTAACTATGTGGATAACAAAGTAAGTATATGACTAAAAATGTAAAACTGGGCAGAATACACAGGAATATATATGTAATTGTAGTTTGAAATCTGTTGTTGCAAATGGAACTATCTATGCATAAAAAGTAACAGTTTGTATATATATATGATATATATATATATATATCTGTGTGTGTGTCTATATATATATATATATATATATATATATATATATATGGCCCATATTTAATACTCATGTGGGTAGCTACCCGCCTCCTATTTTGGTTACCTTTTCTGGAGTTTCTTACTTTGACATATGGAGGGTTACTTTACCTTGGACACTATTACTTTTCATGAATAGATAGTTACATTTGCAAAAACTATAACAAATATACAATTACATATATATTTACTGTGTATTCTGTCCGAATTTACATTTTAGTCGTATCGTTACTTTTTTATCAACATAGTTACTTTTTTTCCAACGAGTTACTTTTATGACCATATAGTTATTTTCTAGGCTGGCGGGTGGCAAAAATCCAGGCTACCCATTGGGTATTGAATGAATTCCCATATATATACATATATACACAAATATACATACATATATATATCAATTTATATAAATACACACACACTATACGACTAAAAAAGTAAGTATGTGTAGAATTCATATATATATATATATATATATGTATATAGTTGTATATTTGTTATAGTTATTGCAAATGTAACATCTATGCATGAAAAGTAATAGTTTGCAAGGTAAAGTAACCCTCTACATGTCAAAAGTAAGAAACTCCAAAAAAGTAACTGAAATAGGGGGCGGCCAGCTACCCACACGGGTATTAAATACATGCCCATATATATATAAAATTATAAAATAAATATGTAATTGTATATTTGTTACAACTGTTACAAATGTAACTATTTATGCATAAAAAGTAACCGTTTGCAAGGTAAAGTAACCCTCTACATGTCTAAAGTAAGAAACTCCAAAAAAGGTAACCAAATGTGAGCATGTAGCTACCCGTGTAGGCATTGAATTGAATGCCCTATATAAAAAGCAATCCAACCTTTGGATGTGATGCATACCCTTTAGATAAGTATGTGTATCAAAAATCTCTTCTTACTGATGTTCCTAGATAATCAAAGGAGGCTGAAATCATTGAATGATATATTGTTATATCTCATGATATACAATAGGTATGGTTGTAATTTTTTGAACATGTCTAATCTATTGAATTTTAATTCAATACATAAGGTTGGAATGAATAAATATATTCCACATATGTCATTTTCATGGCCGATATACATAAGTTGCATTAACCGGCCGATACACACTTCCTAACCCCCCTCTCTCTATATATCATATCATATAATATACATATATAGGATCTACAGAACATTCTATGGAGCAGGTGGTATTTAATCAGATATCTACGTTAACCATTAAAATGTATCCATTGCATGCAAAATAAATAAATGATAAAACTAAATCTGATCGTAACGATGAAATCCTGATGCAATGTAACTTGACCTGTCTCTGATACCACTGTTGGGAATATGGAGACAGAGATGACAAAAAAAATAAAAATTTGTATCCATATTCTCTAACCAACGATTTGTGTCAACAACAATGTATTTAAGAAAGAGGGTGCAAGATGTAACTTTTCCTGGAGAAAATCCAATGACTATCCTTGTACGTTGATGTGCTCCTCTCACGAGTAGCACACAGGAAATAATTGACATAATCATGTTAGTGTAAAGACCGTGGACCACATTTGACAACATCCTCCTAGTGTGGCAACAACAACTTCCACACCTCTACGTAGTCCACATAAATCACAGGGAACTCCACGTCACACTTCTAGAGATGATAGGAAGGAGTTGTCCTTCCATTTGTCTATGTGCTAGAATCTATTTCCTTTTTTCTTCTGGTCTCTCCCTTTCTTGGGTAAGACTACTCTTCTTCTCTCACACGTTACCACAAATGTGAGAAGAGAAGTTTGTCTCTTGAGAGCCTTGGCCACATGCTCCTTATGTAGGAGTGAATGGGCTAGGGTTTCCAAAACCCAGGGGATGTAGAAGGGCAGATCTCATGTCTTGGCGACTGTTGTACGCAGCCAATTGGTCAACTGGCACAACTAGTCAGTTGGTTGGATGGTTCATTCAGTGAATTGGCTTGTGGTCAATGGAGTAATGGCATTGGATTTTAATTTGATGTTTAATGCACGTAATTACACATATCATTAATAGTTTTACCCAAACAAATTGGTCGTTTTACATTTTTTTGACCCAGTCTAATAGAAAGGCAATACAGTTGGTTGACTGGCACACCAGTCGATCAAATGAACACTCCAGTCGGTCAACTAACAACCACTGTTGTTTATGTTAATTACCGAAACACTTTTATTTACCAAGTTAAATCGTATCCGTGAGTAAACTCCTATGATAAGTGCTTCCTATGTGTGTGACCTTATATGTCCCAAATTACAGTGGCAGTGAAGTCCATAACCATTATGACTCTACAAGCAATGATTGGTATGTAACAACACATCATTGCTACCCAAGTAATTGGAAAGTTGGAGAATAACTTCAATCTACATCTGTGATCAATGTTATCATTATAGTTCCTTTTTCTCTGATATCTAGATTGAACATGAGATATAGAATCGTCATCCTCTTCATATTCAATCTATGTTTCTTGAACTAGAGTAGACTATATGAGATGCATGTGAGCTCACATATCACATATTCAATCACGTGAGTATGGCCATATGTTTCTCATTCTGGCTTATTGAGTGGCTAGGATATCAACTCTGGTAGGAGGGACAAATCCCATCTTTATCACTTGCAGTCAAATCCCATATGTCACAGCGTACCCGAGCACAACCTTTCTCACAACCCTTGTTCAAGGTCACATTGAATGGTGTCAAAGTTCATCGAGTGACATGTGATAAGTGTAGAAACTTTAGCTCTAAGAACTACAATCACCACTATCACTTTGAGAGCTAATTCTGATACCATTGCATGGTTTCCATGTATCCTTCTCAAGGTGGGTCTGTTCGGTACATTGTTCTCTAATAAGTACCTATGTATTCGACTTGATATCCAATAATATGACTAATGAGACTATGTCATTGGTCAACACACATTCTAATCTTATGTAATATTGTCATCTATTATACTTCCCCAATAATGTCCGACTAGGGACATAACAAGAATGTATGTACTGTTATCATACATATGACCTCACTGTTCAAGTCCTTAACATGAAGACATATGTCCTTGAGTAATATCATTCTTTAGATATCTATCATGTTTGTGTCATCATCTTATGACTGATACTAATATGACATATGGAATTACCTTTATTATTATCAAATCAAGTACATGATACCCCTATACAATCATCATACGATTAGATCTATTAGAAAACATGCCAACATACGACTCACATATTTGATATCGCTAATTGGGTACACTATTCCTACATCACAGATATTAATGACTTCCTTCTTACAACCTCTATTAAGTTTTAATTTAACCTTCTATTCCCTAGGGATAGAGTTTTCACATCTACTTCAAGTCGGATGTGATGCATACAATCAATAGGATTTAATCCTTCATTATCATCCACAGAGTAGCCTATATCCTTTCTTCTCAGCTTTAGCTCGATTATGAGATTCTCTTCTTTCTCTTCAGACAAAACAAAACTTATGATGACAAGGTTGCATTCTTTAGTGTCTAGGAACTCCTACCTGAGTCCTTTAGCAATTGCTTAAGCTCAGGCTTAGGTCTCATGGCTTCTTCATCAACATGAGTCTTATCAAGGGAAACATATTTGAATATCTCAATCACTTATTCTTCTTTGGATTAGCTCCCACTTTCTTCAACA
Organism: Alisma plantago-aquatica; assembly: GCA_963693085.1. Lineage (NCBI taxonomy): Eukaryota > Viridiplantae > Streptophyta > Magnoliopsida > Alismatales > Alismataceae > Alisma > Alisma plantago-aquatica. Next base: position 592,345,405 of record OY856409.1, read on the forward strand.
TCCAAATAATCAAGAATCTTGACCATTCTACGGTTTTCAACATTTGGGCTCAGTTAAGTCTCTCATTATAGGATTAACAATAACATTTTGTTCTTGCATCTCTTTACAGATTTGGCTGTAACAGTTTATGAAGTAAACCAATTCAAAAAGGGGCCTCTCGTGGAGTTTTGGACCTTGAAGTCTATATGGACATTTTTGACCTGATTGTGTTGATACCAGCCTTGACATATATCAAGGCTCTCCATGTGGTAGGAAAGGTCTCCCAAATATCATAGGAAAGTCAGGTCCTTGGCGGTATCAATCACAATAATATTACATGCCTTGGACTCTCATCCTTAGCATCCGATGATTGATGGTGAGAGTGGAAATCAGTAGCACTTCATAGCAAGAATGAAGGTGCTCTTCATGGAGGATTTGGGACTCTATTTATATGTGATACTTTTATACCCAAGGCACCTAGGTGTAGGGTACTTTACTTGCACCTAAGCCTCAAAGTATGTGACTCGGGGCACGTGCTTAACTAACACAACGATGGCTACAAAAGCTTCCTCAGGTAATTTGTAATCTGTGTCTTTGTTGGTCTACAACTTTGATCAATCGTCAGGCTCAGATGTAGGAGATCCATCAAGGTGGATGCAAGAATTTCCCGATCATTAGTATTATGTGCATTTGGTCCACTGGGATGATCTTCTGTCAAGCTGAGTGCCCTAGAATCTGTCAGATCTGATGGGGTTTCCATTGAGGCATGGTTGATGGATGGCTTGGGCCCTCACTCTTGTCAGGTGTAGAGTGGTTGGAGGATGCACCATTGATGAGTAGCCAATGAATCTCATGTAAAACCCCATTGATGTTGCCTCATGTCATTCCATGATTCATCAAGCTACGACTAATTTTAAAGCTAATTTAAGTATTTTCCCTCAAAAAATAAGAAATGTAAGTAAAGTGGGAAGTATTTTTGAAATGCTAGTAAAAGTGAGATTGATAAACATAAAACCTAGAATGTAAAAGGGAGATGAGGATAAAATAGTCATGTAACATCCAAAAAATTGGATGTTATCAATTTTTTTGGGTTCTTAGGAGACCATACCTCATATGGATTCTCTTAGCTCATCAATATTCAACAAAAAATGACTTTAAGTACCTTCTCACAATCCTGTAATAAATACATAAATATTGTTGGTTATGTATGCTCAGAGAGACAATCATGTGATGATTGTAATGGCATATCATGTAAACATGATTTGTTTATTAATGAAAGACAAGTTTCCAATTTATTCTATATAATTCAGTCATGATAACATTATAAATGTATAGAGAATAATATTACTCAATGATAAATGTATTCAAGTTACTAACCTTGTGCATGTGATCATACAAATGTTAAGAGTACATATTCTCAATATGTCCCTGATCAGTTGTTATTATGGAAGGTTGATAGATAATGATAACACATAAGATCAGAGTGTGAGTTGGTTGATGACTAAATCTCATAGTCATGATATGAAAATATCAAACCAAGCACACAAATACATGTTAGAAAACAGTGTATCAGACAATCCCACCCTGAGACTGACACATGGAAGCCATCATCATGGAAGTCATAGTCAGGTCTCATAGTGATGGCGGTGGTTGTGGTTTTTAGACCTGAAATCACTTCACTCAACACATGTCGTTGGGTACACTTTGACATCATCGAACACAGTCTTGAAACATGGGTTGGTATAATAGTGATGATTGGGTGGCTTTGACACATGGGGATTGACTGTGAGTGGTAGATATGTGATTTTTCCCTCCTATTGGAGTATGATGCCCTAGGCTTCTTGATAAGTGAGAATGAGAAAAGCATGCCATGCATATGTGAGTCAATGTATGATATTGAGCTTACATATATCTCAGACAGTCTGCTCTTGGTTCAAGAAACAAGATTGAATAATAATGAGGGTGACTTTTCCATGCGTCAAGTTCAATCTGGACATCAGTGGCAAATGAACTTCAAAAACACTGTAACACCATACACAAGTTGTAGGTTGAAGTTGTTCCCCAACTTTACATTCACTTGGGTAGCATTGATGTGTGACAAGGCACCACTCCTTGCATGTGATGTCATAACTTGTTACAAACATTCACTGCCAATTTTATATGGGACCTATAGGGTCACACACATAGGTCTTGACCTAGAAGAGGAGTTCAGATCTTGAATGACATTTGAATTAAATGCTAAAGTGTTTAGACATTTGATTCACGCAACAAACAGGTTGATATTACTACCAAACACTCATATCAAGTGTTGAGACAGCCGTCTGGAAGTGCCAAATGACTATCTCAAGAGTTGAGACAGACGTTTGGGTGTCAAGCCTGTTGTGAGTTGAATTTGACTAAGGAACGAACTGACCCAACCGAAATGGCTCGACTCAGGTCACTAGACGACTACATGGGTGACCAATACGGTCATCTCGCATGGGCGAGATGGTCCAGTTTGGTCGGCGAAGGTTCTAGACTTTTCCCTATTTGTTTTGCTTGAGCAATACTTGTTGCACAAGGAAATCAATGTCTAACATTGATGGGAATTGATTTGCAAAATTTCTGTACAACTGGGAAACAGAAAAATGACCATCTCAGAGTACGATACGACTGTCTTGCTTGCAAGACGACCATTTCATCTGTCGCATGTTGTGAAATTTCCAAAATTGTTGTGAAAATTTGAGATCTTCTGGTCCCATCCACTCCCTCATAGACTTGGAACTTGGACCCAAGCCCTGCCTATAAATGAGAGGTATTGGGGGCTTCCCAAGACACAACACAAACAACTGAGAAATAGTTTCTCTAACAAACCTTTTCCTCTCTACTTGTGGCAACCACAAGATCCCAGACAAGTCCTACCCGACTAGGGAGCGGTAGACAAGGGAGAGAGCAATTGAGATCATTGTCGTTGGAGAGCAAGTTGGTGACCAGTACACCAACAGGAGGGACGACTCCTTCCTGATCATTCTAACAGGACGACATGAGTTCTAGGCGGTCTGTGTGGACTACGATATATGGGGGAGACTGTTGTATGCTACTAGGAGGACAACGTCAACCAGCAGTCTATGACAAGGGGAGCTGCTGAAGAAGACGACATTCGTGATTGTAGTCCATGGTGTAGTCCAGGAGGCACAACAACCAGATGAGTCCATGTGCAAGAAGGATTCAGAGTCGCACATCTATGATGATGAGGATTGATCCTGGACTTTCTCCAGGACCAGGTATATTTACAAAACCATCCTTCCTGCATTATAGTTATTGACGCGGTCTACTAATTATGGGAATATGGTAGACAAAATTTTAAATTTTGCTTCCTACTCTATAGCCATATTTCTCTACAGTGGTAAGAGCCAATGTTAATTTACTATATTGCAGGATAATCGATATGATTAGATTTTGGTTTTGTCATTCTATTATTGCATGTGATGCGAATAATATCTTGTCAAATCCAGACACCACGATAATCCCAATATATGTATAGATATACACACATATATATATATATACATATATATAGGCTAGAATACACTCGTGTACTAATCACATGAATACACTCAAGCGTGTTTGCATATAAAGACTATTTTTTGTAAAATGTAAACTATTGATCTTCGCTGTCATACTATAACTAGTCTACATACAAATTTTGAGCCCATTTGGACGAGTTGAAGTCACTTATCAAATGTCAACAAAATCGACGCACGAAACTAATCTGAAATGCATACTTTTTTCATGCTTTATAACATTACCTATAAATGTCCAAATGTGCTCAAATTTTGTATATGATCTATTCACAAGATGTTTAAGAAGATCAATGGATTATATTTTTGAAAAAAATATTGCATCATGAAAAACTACTTGAGTGTATTCTACTCCAAATACACTTGAGTGTATTCTAGCCTGACTATATATATATATATATATATATATATATATATATATATATATATATATATATATATATATATATAGAGAGAGAGAGAGAGAGAGAGAGAGAGAGAGAGTCAAGATAGACATTTATAGGTCATGTTATAAAGACCGCAAAAGTATGCATTTCAACTTAGTTTCGTACGTCGATTTTGTTGCCTTGGGATGAGTGACTTACACTCATCCAAATGGGCTCAAAATTTGTATGTAGCCTAGTTATAGTATGACGGTGAAGATCAATGGTTTACATTTTGAAAAAAATAGTCTTGATATGCAAACACACTTGAGTGTATTCATGCGATCTGTACACTCGAGTGTATTCTAGCCTGACTCATATTATATATATATATATATATATATATATATATATATATAGAGAGAGAGAGAGAGAGAGAGATTCAAGCTTGAATACACTCAAGTGTACATATTGAACGCTACACTCAAGTGGTGTTTGCATATCAAGACTATTTTTTTACAAAATGTAAACAATTGATCTTCATTGTTGTACTATAATTAGGATACATACAAATTTTGAGCTCATTTGGATGAGTATAAGTCACTCATCTGAGGGCAACAAAATCGACACACGAAACTAATTTGAAATGCATAATTTTTTTGGTCTTTATAACATGACCTATAAATGTCCAAATGGGCTCAAATTTTGTATATGAGCTATTCACATGATGTTTAAGAAGATTAATGGATTAGATTTTTCAAAAAAATATTGCATCATGGAAAGCTACTTGAGTGTATTTTGCTCCGGATACACTCGAGTGTATTCTAGCCTGACTCACTCTCACTATATATCCTCAAAACCGTCCTTCCTACATTATAGTTATTTACGTGATCTACTGATTATGGGAATATGGTAGATATAATTTTAAATGTTGCTTCCTGCTCTGTAGCCATATTTCCCTACAGTGGTATCAGAGCCAATGTTAAGTTACTATATTGTAGGATAATTGATATGATTGGATTTTGGTTTTGTCATTTTATTATTGCATGTGATGTGAATAATATCTTGTTAGATACAAACACCACGATAAACCCAAACTATATATATATATATATATATATATATACATGCATCACCCTAAAAGTAGCTTTGATGGTGGATGTGTAGCACGGTTATGGACAATATATTCTGTGCAGGATTGTATGGTTGCTTGATCCCTTATCTCAGTCTACGTATCAAGTCTCTATCTTATCTTACCCATGTAAATTTTATTCTTTCCTACCCTTATTCCCCTCGAATGTAACTCAAGGTTTCCATATAATCATGTAAAAGTAGGATAGTTTTCTTTCTGTTATGATGAAGATGAAGACGTCCCGAAGATGACTTGATCATTGAAGGGCCATGGAGGACATGGTGGACAAACTAGACTGATTTCCTGGTGGACCCGACCGATCCACTGGAGGTGCCAATTGATGGTTGACAATAGGACCAAACAACCGTTGAGATGAACTAACAACTGCCCAAGAGGCGAGTCGATCGGTTCAAGGGTTCAACCAATCAACCCATATTGGCAAGAACAAATCTTCATCAACAACAAGTTTCAGCATGTGATGTTGACCTAGATGACTATAATTCCTTGTGGCTCCAAGGGATTACATTAGGTTGGCCATAATCATCGCTTTCTTTTATTGCATGTTTTCGTTGTGGGATACATATAGAATGTATATGATACATACTATATATGTGGTGATTGGATAAAGTATATGTATATACTTATAAATACAAACTCCCTCAAATAAAATATCAAGTCTTATATGCTTTCTAAAAGAGGCACACATGAAAAGCTTGATCGACTAAGCATAGGTTTCACCTCCGCGGGGTGCACCGTCTATCTCGTGGAAGTGTGATGGTAATAATGTAAGTTCTGCCACCATGGGTGCATTATTATCATGTCGGTATTTGGGTCAGGCTTGGTTGGTGATTCTCAGAGCGTTTGGGCCCAAAGGCATGCATGCGATTATGAAAAAGGGTTACACATATCATCTATCCAGAATTACATATGATGCAATTGGAAAGAGTTGCCTACCTTGATGGTTGACTGTGTTTGTAGTGTTGATCGGACCACAGTTGAATTATCTTGGAGTTGGCCCACTACAATATTATACGCTACAATATTCTGAATTGATATTGAGGGCTATCAATTTGAATAAAATAGTGGGAGCGATAATAATTAAAAACCTACTTAAAATCATCAAAAAATTTAAATCAAAAATGGTTTTTGACAAATGCAATTTTCTCTTATAGAATCAAATGTCGAACAAATCCGATTTACAATTGATCCTGAAGAAGGACAAACTTGACGGGACAAATTTCCATGACTGGTTTTGGACTATGAGAAGGGTTCTCAATGAAGAGTGCGAACTCTAAGTCCTTGACAAACTAGTGTCTGAAATACCTCCTCTTGATGCACCTTGGGCACAAGTGGATGCTTACTGGAAGCATGCCAATAATGCCTTAGAGATAAAGTACCTTATGCTAAGCTACATGAACTACACATTACATGAGCAATGTGAAGACATGAGTGTTCTTAATATGGTGGCATATCTTAATAAGGTAACACTTGGTCTTGATAGGCAAGAAAGGAACACTATCTTACAGGTGATGCTTGAGTCAAAGCTGACAGAGGGAACCTCAGTAGAAGAACATGTGTTCAATATGATTGGATATGGTATCATCTTGAAGAAATAGGATTCTAGTGATATGATTTGAAAGACTATGCCAGAATCATATAGCTATTTTATTTCATGTTATCATGTGACTAATTTGGTTGGACAGATGTCAGAATTTCTTGCCATGTTGATTCATGCTGAAGCAAAAGTGAAGAAGGACAAGCCCATGATGTTGATTAGTGAGGATGTGTCCAAGGATCAAAGCAAGATTGATAATAATTCTATGGTCAAGTCTAAGTCCAATTCTTTAACACTCAAGATAAAGAGAAAGAAAAGTACAAGAGGAACTTATCCTTTGTACTTGAAGGCTTTCAGGAAGTAGAAGATAGGGATGGTGATCTCCACTTCAGGTATATACATTATTGGGATAAATCTATCTACATCATCATCTTGTGTTATAGATATCAGATGTAGATCTCACATATGCTCCCATGTGTAGGATTTGAAAGGAAGTAGGCTTTTGGGAAAAGGCAAGGTGGAACTGTGAGTTGCAAATGGCATAAGAGTTGTAGCCAACGTAGTTAGAACCTATAATATATCTCTACCCACGAGGCTTGGAATAGAGTTAAATAACTACTATTATGTACCTTCTATAAATAGAAACATCATTTCTATATCTTGTTTAGACAAGGATGCATTTGAATTCCATATTAAAAATGGTCGATGTTCTATTTCAAAAGATGGAATCTTTTGTAGCAGTTCCCCTATGTCTAATGGTCTTTACTTGTTAGGTCTAAAGACAAATGTATATAATGTTAATAATAAAAGACTAAAACTCAACAACTCAAACAAAACATAGTTTTGGCATTGTCATCTAGGGCACATAAATGAGAATCGCATATCTAGACTCCATACAGATGGTTATCTTGACTCTTTTGATTTTGAATCAATACAGACAAACATGTGAATCTTGTTTGATGGGCAAGATGGATAAGACCCCTTTCATTGGTAACTATGAGAGGGCTAGTGATCTATTAGGACTCATACATACTGATATGTGTGGACCTTTTAGAACAACCGCTAGAGGTGGATACCAGTACTCCATTACCTTCACTAATGATTTTAGTAAGCATGGCTATGTTTATTTGATGAAAAATAAGTCAGAAACTCTTGAAAAGTTCAAGCAGTTTATGAATGAAATACAGAACCAACTTGGAAAAAGTACTAAGGAACTTCATTCTAATTAAGGTGGAGAATACTTAAACTAAGAGTTTGAGGACCTTCTTAAGGCCCATGCGATTGTATCCCAGTGGACTCCAGCTGGAACATCTCAACATAATGGTGTATCAGAAAGAAAGAATCACACATTGTTGAGTATGGTACAATCAATGATGAGTTTAGCCAAGCTTTAGACTACCTTCTGGGGGCATGCACTTCAAACTACCACGTTTACACTAAACTGAGTGCCATATAAGTCGGTTCAAAAGACACCATATGAGATATGGAATGGGAATCGTCCCAATATTTCTTTTATGAGGATTTGGGGATGTGAAGCTTATGTCAAGAAAGCATTTCCCGACATCTTGGTACTGTCCTAAATCTGATAAGTGTTATTTTGTTGGATTTCCTAAGGAAAGTAGAGGATATTACTTTTATTCCCAATCTGACAACAAAGTGTTTATTTCCAGGGATGCTGCATTCCTTGAGATGAACTTCATTTCCAAAGGAATTAGTGGGAGGAAAGTGGAAGTTGAAGAAATTTGAGACCAACAAGATAACATTGAACCAATAGATGAACTAGAGGAATAAAGAGATTTACAAGATGTTGTAGAATCACAAGTTCCTCAGGTGACATAGGAACATCATAGATCTAATAGGACACGCCTTGAACATGAGAGGTTTGGATATCTTGTGACTCAAGAAGGAAGTTAATTGGTCATGGATGATGATCCAATATCCTATGAAGATGCTATTGAGGGACCAGAGTCAGAGAAATGGCTTGAGGCCATGAGATCTGAGATGGAATCCATGTATACCAACAAAGTATGAACTTTGGTGGATCCACCTGAAGCGGTAAATTCCATAGGGCGTAAGATGGTCTTTAAGAAAAAGATCAACATGGATGGAAAGGTCCAAACCTATAAGGGTAGATTGGTTGGAAAGGGTTCTAGACAAGTTCAAGGTGTTGACTATGACAAAAACTTTTCTCTAGTGACCATGGTTAAGTCCATTAGGATCATGCTTGCTATTGTAACTTATCATGACTATGAGATTTGGCAAATGGATGTTAAAACCACATTTCTTAATGAGAATCTTATTGAGGATGTGTATATGACACAACCTAAAGGGTTTATAGATCCAAAGTTTGCAAATAAAGTTTGAAAGCTACAAAGGTCAATGTATGGATTGAAGCAAGCTTCTCAGAGCTGGAATCTTCATTTTGATGAGATAGTTAAAGGGTTTGATTTTATTAAAAAAGAATATGAACCTTGTGTGTACAAGAAGGTCAGTGGGAGCATAGTGACATTCCTCATATTGTATGTAGATGATATACTATTGATGGGGAATGACACCCCTACATTACGAAGGGTAAAGACATGGCTTGGAAATGCATTCTCTATGAAAGACTTGGGAGAATCATCCTACATCTTGGGGATAAAGATCTATAGAAATAGATCCAGAAGGCTTCTTGGACTAAGTCTAAGAACATACATTGATAAAGTGTTGAAGCGGTTCAGTATGGAGAACTCAAAGAGAGGAAACCCACATATGCACCATGGTTTCCCCATCTCTAGATCTCAATACCCAATTTATTTGAAGAAAGGGAACACATGGTTGTGATTCCATATGCCTCAATAATTGGATTAATCATGTACATAATGTTGTGTACCCATCCAGACGTCTCGTATTCCTTCATCATGATGAGCAAATATCACTCAGATCCAAATGATGCTCACTGGATGGCCGTGAAGAACATCCGCAAGTACTTGAGAAGGACTAAGGAGTAGTTCTTGGTCTACGACAGAGAGGAATAGTTGGTGGTAAAAGGTTACACTGATTCAAGCTTCCAGACTGATAAAGATGATTACAAGTCGCAATCTAGATTTGTGTTCTGTCTTAACAATGGAGCTCTGAGTTGGAAGAGTTCTAGGCAAGAAACAATTGCCAATTCTACAACAGAGGACAAGTATATTGCTACATCGAGTGCAGCAAAGGAGGTTGTATGGATCAAGAAGTTCATCACAGAACTTGGGGTCATTCCAAGCATCAATGAGGCAATCGAGCTATATTGTGACAACAATGAAGCTATTGCATAAGCTAAGGAACCCAGATCACATCAGCGCTCAAAGCATATATAGAGGCAGTATCATCTCATACAAGAGATTGTACAATGAGGAGATGTAAATATTTACAAAGTACCAACAGAGAACAACATTGTTGATCCCTTAACTAAAACACTTTCACAGCAGAAGCATGACGATCATGTATAGTCACTCAGAATAAGATTCGTGGGAGATTGACTTTAAGTGCAAGTGGGAGTTTGTTGGTTATGTATGCCTAGAGATCCAATCAATTGATGATTATAATGGCATATCATGTAAATATGATTTTATTATTAATGAAAGGGAAGCTTCCAATTTATTCTATTTAATTCAGTTTTCAAATAATGATATAACATTATAAATGTCTAAAGAATAATATTACTCAATGACATATGTATTCGAGTTACTAACCTTGTGGATGAGATCATACTGATGTTAGAGTACATATTCTCAATATGTCCCTGATCGATTGTTATTGTGGAAGGTTGATAGACTACGATAACACATAAGATCATAGTGTGAGTTGGTTGATGACTAAATCTCATTAGTCATGATATGGCACTATCAATCCAGGCACATAGATGCATGTTAGAAATAGTAGATCTGACCGACCCACTTTGAGACTAACACATGGAAGACATCGTCATGGAAGTCATAGTCAGGTCTCACAATGATGGTGGTGGTTGTGATTCTTAGACCTAAAATCACTGCACTCAACACATGTCGTTGGGTACACTTTGACATCATTAAACACAGCCCTAAAATATGGGTTGTTATAACAGTGATGATTGGGTGGATTTGACACATGGGGATTGATTGTGAGTGATAGATATGGAATTTTTCCATCCTACTAGAGTATGATGTGCTAGGCCTCTTGATAAGTGAGACTGAGAAAAGCATGGCCATGCACATGTGACTCAGTATATGATATTGAACTTACATATATCTCAGACAGTCCATTTTTGGTTCAAATAACAAGATTGAATAATAACGAGGGTGACTTCTCCATGCCTCTAGTTCAATCTGGACATTAGTGACAAAGGAACTATACAAACAATGTAACAACATACACATATTGTAGGTTGAACTTGTTCCCCAACTTTCCATTCACTTGGGTAGCATCGATGTGCGACAAGGTACCACTCCTTGATTGTGATGTCATAAGTTGTTATGGAAATTTCACTGCCAATGTAATATGGGACCTATAGGGTCACACACATAGGTCTTGACCTAGAAGAGGAGTTTAGATGTTGAATGACATTTGAATTAAATGCTAAAGTGTTTACACATTTGATTCACACAACAAATAGGTTGACACCACTGACAAACACCTGTCTCAAATGTTAAAATAGCCATCTAGAAGTGCCAAACGACCATCTCAAGAGTTGAGACAGACGTCTGGGTGTTAGGCCTGTTGTGAGTTGAATTTGGCTAAGGAACAAACTAACCCAACCAAACTGGCTCGACTTGGGTCACTAGATGAATGTTTGGGTGACTGAGACGCTCATCTTGCATGGGCAAGATGGTCCAGTTCGGTCAGGGAAGTTTCTAGACTTTTCCTTATTCATTTTGCTTGAGCAATACTTTTTGCACAAGGAAATCAATGTCTAACATTGATGGAAATTGATTTTCCAAATTTTTGTACAACTGGGAGACAACTGTCTCACTTGTGAGATGACCGTTTCAACTATCACAGGCTGTGAAATTTCCAGAATTGCTGCAAAAAATCAAGATCTTTCGGTCCCTTCAACTCCTGTGTAGACTGGGAACCTGGACCCAAATCCCACCTATAAATAGAGGGGTATTGGGGGCTTCCCAAGACACAACACGGATAATTGAGAAACTGTTGCTCTGAGAAATGTTTTCCTCTCTGTTTGTGGTAACTACGAGAGCCCAGACAAGTCCTACCTGACTAGGGAGGGATAGCCAAGGGAGAGAGTAATTAAGATCATTGTCGTAGGAGAGTAAGTTGGTGACTAGTACACCAAATCCCACCTATAGTCTGTGGTGTAGACCAGGAGGCACAACAGTCACACGTGTCCTTGTGCAACTAGGATTCAGAGTTCCACATCTATGATGATGAGGATTATCGCTGGACTTGCTCTTGGACGAGGTATATCCTCAAAACCATCCTTCTTGCATTATAGTTATTGACATCATCTACTAATTATGGGAATATGGTAGAAAAAACTTTATATTGTGTTGCCTACTCTGTAGCCATATTTCCCTACAAATACATGTTTCATTATTCTGGCTTCCAAATCACATGACAATACATGAATTAGGAAATAATAAATTAAGCTAATTATTGATCTTTCATAAGGCAACAAGGTAGAATTGAGATCATAGTATTAATTTATATACAAGTAAAGCATTAGAATAAATAAAACCAAATTCAAAATCAAAATGTATGTATATTGCTTTAGTTATTCAGTTTGGTCGTAGTAAGGTTATATAACAAGGGGCTCAAAATACATGATTAGTTGTTTAAGTTTCTTCTCATTACTATAAGAAATCATCATACAAAATTTCATACAAATGTTCCATAGTATGATCTCAGTCTTATTGAAGTAGTAAAATGCCCAAACATGCCATTTTAGAGCAAGCTACCTGTAAATATACAAAATTTCAGCAAGATCGTAGTACACAAATTCATCATTTTTGTTTTAAAATAGAAATTAACACTAAAAGGGTGATCATCCCAAATTCCACCAGGTTATAGTCAAAACCCAAGAAACATGATAGTTATGTCAAATATCATTTATTTAGTGAGATTTGGAGGTTTCATACATGGATTGAATCACGTAGAATACTAGCATAGGATAAATCACTTGCTTTAGATGAAGATTATATAATCTTCAACAAGTGCATTCACAAAAGCCTAGTTTTAAGGAACCTCCAAATAGTCCAGACTTGCTAGGCTAGCTCCAACTAGATAGAAAATGTACACAAATAAGAGTTTTTTTAGTTAAATAGAGGGATTTATACCATAGAGCATGAAGCAAGTTTGTTTACTAGGGTAGAAGAGATAGTACAAAACAACAAATATAAGAATGAGAGGATGAACCTACATGGATTTGTATTAATATATCTTAGGAATATGATTCTAGGTGTTGATCCTCCAAATGCATGCTAGATCATCCACATGCACCAACATGCATGTCCTCCTCCTCTAGGATCATCCTCCTTCAGCTCCAACAATATTATACATCTAAAAAATAATTTAAATGCACCTTTTGGTCGAAGCGACAACATTTTTATAGTGTTAGTTGTGTACCCAATTTGAAAAATATCTTTCTTATTAGAGTCTATTTAGTAAGTTAATTAAGACATTGGGTCTGTTTGTAATATGGGCCCAATTGTGTTTTGGCCCCCTAGGGTTTGTCTTGAGTTTTCACACTTCCCCCTTATCCTGTTTTAAGAAAAGTAGCTTACCTTCTATGTATCCTCATCATATTCTGTGGAACACAAAGTAACAAGGATTTTTTTTATTCGGGACCGCTCCAACTTGTATGAGAAGCACAGTCATCAACATTGCAAAGTCCATCATGATTTGGAAATGACAAGAGACAATGTCATCTTACTCGTTGTTATTTCTTTTATATATTATTTACTAATATGAAAGTTGGCTCCTTCCGTTATTTGGCCGTTCTACATTTCTTTCTTTTATTGCAACAAAAAAAGAACATAGACAACAAAGTCACATTGTTGTTTGGTGGATGAACGTCAATGAGTGGTTGTTGAAGTAATAAAAATGCCCATGCATGAAGTAACTATGTTCTTTGTCCAATTTGTATATTGGACTTTGACTAATCTTTGACCAACATAATAAAGCACTCTCTAGTAATTAAATCACTTGCTTTGACCAGCCTTTGACCAACCTAATAAAAGCACTCCCTAATAAAGCACCTCCTAATATTACGGCTACCAAAGGAAAGAAAATGACAAAGATTTTGACCAACTTTTGTCCGAAAATGACTTGATTAGGACATGAAATCAAACACCAATTCTAATTATAAAGTACAAAAAATAGGGAGGACACCATGTTATTTTTTCCCTTCCTCCTCTGACAATAGTATTCCTTTATATAATTGCTTACACAGCCCTTGGCTCTACCATTGTTTTGACTTCCCACCCCAACCGCTCTCTGGACTCATTTTGTGGTTGACGTGAGGGGGAGAACATAGGATAATGAGTAGAGGAAAGAGATGAGATGGAGGAGAGAAGAAGAGGAATTTACTTATGACTCTCTATAGATCTTCATGCTACCTTTTTTGCTACTATGTGATGTTAGTTTTCCTACTATGTGAATCCTTCTGATGCTATTATTTATCTTCCTACCTTATGTGGAGGGCTTGTAAGGGTCATTTCATCTGCTTTGAGGTTATCTACTTCATTTGTACTATATGGTGGCTAATTTTCAATTTGATGATGTCATTCTTGATACTTGTGCTATGATTTGCACATTGACTCTTTTTTCTTGTACACATCGATCACTTCTACTACTATGAACCAACACTCTCTAGAGTGTAATGTCTACTACTGTGATGTAAAATTTATGAAGAGAGAAGGTGATGAATATTTCTATTGGATTTCGATTGGTCTTTTATCTGGATACATGATCTACTTTTTAGTACTATGTGCCAACACTCTCTAGTTGTTTGTGCCTTGTACGTGTTGACTCCTTTTGTTTGTTCTTTATTTGCATGTTTCCATTGTACATTTGTTGACTTTTCTACTTTGAATCAACACTCTCTGGACTTCCAATTGTAAATCATCTCTCTTGAATTTTGTGAGAACCCGTGACACTAAATGAGATTACTCAAAACATAAAACACAATCAATCACCAATTAACCACATACCCAAAAATATGGGTAAATTAAAAATAATTTCAACGTCAGCACCCACTCAGAAACATTTGCATAAGAGCCCAATATCTTTCTTATATCCATACTATGCCAAGAATTTAATACAAATTGTTCTATCACCTTAGCTACAACATATATACACAGGAGAACAATATTTGTATATGCCTCACAATAAACATTAACATGCCAACAAAATTTCGATTCGTTTGAAACACCATATACAAACTTTTCTTGCCCAGACCTGAGAGTACAAGGATGACTCTAGGACACACTAGAAATCAAATCAAATTTCTCAAAGATTCATTACTATAGCTCCTCTTTTCTGCCACATGTTTGTTGTCGTCACTTCTGATTACCTAAAAAAGTGGCAAACCACAAGGGTGAGACCCATGTCCCAGCAAGAGATATAACCTCCAACAACGTTTATTGATTCCAAAATTTTTAGGTAATGAGACATTTTAAGAAGTTTAATTATATATAAAAAATAAGCTCAACAACACTGATGATTAACAAAATACATAAAGGAGCAGATAATAACTATCTTCATTATCCAGACTATTCTCATATCCCTATTAAAAGTATAAGGAGTCTATCAGCATGAGCATCTCTAACATCATGAATAAATCTAGTATCATATGCATAGCTAAAAACATCAACAAGTCTAACAAGTAGAACATCTCAACATCATAAAAAGAGCTAACAACATAAGTACAAGTATCTGGATAAGCATGTTTAGTAGTATATGCATCTCTAGTTACAAAGGCATGGCTAGCATGCTAAATATAACTGACAACATGAGATAGCTAGCATCATGATTATAATCAGCAATAGCAGTATAGTTATCAACACAAGCATAGCTACTATATGTACGCATCTAGAATCTTAAGCATATCCACAACCTAAGTATATTTACTATCTATTAATTGCACTAAGCATCATTTTTATGTAAAGATAACAAACAAGGGTTATCATCCAATGTGAGACGTCGTGTATAACCCTAAACAAATATGATACACGGTTGTATTACATCTTTTATTATGCTCTAGGGAGTTTGAGTCATACCACTCAAAGTCCAACTGACCACCGCTTGGTCGCAATCAGTTCCATATAGGATCTAGGAAGATTCAGACTCCAAGATCTTCTCCATACTCAGTCAGTACGAGTTTGCACCGTAGTGACATATAGTCTTGTAACTAACCCAACTTGGTATAGGTCACGATGCTAGCATCTAGGATATTCAAACCCAATCACTGAGGTACAACTTGTTGGATCCTAGATGGGTGATTAGATGCTCTAGAGGGGGGGTGAATAGAGCTGAAAGCACTTAAACAAAACTCATTAAACCTTCAAAATATATGATAAGATAAGGTTGCTAAATAGGCAATTTGAGTGCAACTAAATCATGCATAGCAAGGATAAGAGAGATTGAACATGCACCAATTAGACAAGCTATTTAGAGTGGTTCCACACTTCAAACTAGAAGTGTGTCAGTCCACTTGCCTAGAGAGGTCAACCTCTAGGACTTCCAACAATTGCACTCTTATATTCACTTATAAGACTTACAATACATGACCAACAAAGGACTTACATATCCAATACAAAGAGTCTTCAACCTTACCAAGGACTTACCCACTTTACAAGACTCTTCGGCCTCTCCAAGGACTTACCCACTCTTGCACAAGTCTTCGACCTTGCAGGAATTACCCACTCTTCTTGGATCTTCCGCCTTTGACTTCACCTTCACTCGGAGAAGCTTCCACCAAGGTCTTACCCACTTGAGCTTGAGTCTTCTGCCTTCTCCAAGGGCTTACCCACTCTAGCTCCAAGTCTTTAGCCTTGATCTTCACCAAGGGATGCCTTCCCTTGTTCTTCTTCACCTCTCTTGGATAAGAGAGAGAACCTTCATATTCATGATTGCAAATGAGAGAAGTGGAGGTGGTGGAAGTGAGAGCCTCACAAGATATACAAGTAGAACTAGCTCTCTTACAAATCTCCTACTCACTCTAATGGATGTAGCAAGTGATTAATCTTAGAGAGAGAGAGGAGGCTGTTGGAAGCACTCAACTATAGAATAGGAACCTCATAAAGAGTTTGCAATGAATGCTCAACCTTGGAATGAAGCCCAAGGGGTCCTATTTATAGCTGGGGATGCCTCTTAGCCTTTGGGAACACTTGTGAATGAAAACTAGCCATTTTGTGGCTTGCAACGGATCTATTTTCACTTGTTGCAACTCCACAACGGCTAGAAACACTTTTCTGCACTTTTCCGTACAGTGCAATCGGTCGAGTTTCTACAGGTGTAACTCGACTGATGAAGTAGGAGGCAAACCGATGTTCAAAGGATCGGTCGACTTTGTCCTGAGGAAACTCGACCGACCATTTCAACTGGAAATGGCCTACTACCCAATCGGTCGAGTTCTGTGAGTGCACAACTCAACCGATGCAATCTTCAGAAAATCGACCAAGGTGGATCGGTCGAGTTTCAGGCTGGGGAAACTCGACTGACCAAGTGCCTGTAATTGATTTTCAAAGATGCATCTAAAGTTCTCTAATATTCGATCTAAGTGCTCCTGATATTTTTCTAAGCTTAATTACAAGTCATACAATCATTACAAGTGATTTACAACATGATAATAAATGGATATACATCATATTACAAAAACGAGCACTTGTATTGACTTTGACTTGTCTTTTCTCCAATTTGATATGCGCAAGTTAGGGCATTTGGAGTGTGTCTATACCTAATCTGAAAACACTCAAGTAGAAGCATTAGACACCAATATGTGGAATGGTTAGTCATCATCAAAACACGGGTTTAATCAATTTAGACGTGAGTCAACATTGACCTAATTGACCTTGAGTCAAAAATCTCCCCCTTTTTGAAGATGACAAACCATTCCATAAATATATTGAAAGCTTTCAAGTAAAATCATACCTTTGGAGAAACCTAGGGGTTTCAATAGAATGGAGTTCATATGCTCCCCCTCAATTGATGTGCATGGAGTTCTCATACTCCCCATCAATTGATGTTATTTCTCCTGCATGGTTAGCTTTCATAACATTTATAGAATACTATGTCTTCTACTCATATATGTTCTACACATATATGTCTTCTCCCATTTACCTTCTCCCCTTTACATGGACATACTTCTCCTCTTCATGTAAGACATGCCTTCTTCCTCTTTTAAAAGAAGACATACCTTTCTCCCCCTTTGTCATTTCAAAAAGTGGGGTTATGAAGAAATAAGAAACATCACTTGTTAAAGAGAAAGGAGATAACACAAATATATATAAGGAGAGTATAAGATCACAGATAGGGGCTTGTCCAAGCATAGAAAGAAAAGCAAGTTAAAGCATATACTTGAACAACCCAAAAATGCAAGATGAAGTGCTGCAGAAAACAATAAATCGCAATTTTGACCCTCAAGATGATGGAATTTGACCAAAAACCATCGGAGCTCATGGCAAAGCAATGAGTCTTGCTCAGAAGGTCGTTTCTGCATGAAAAACACTAGTCTTGCACCAAAAACTGAAACTGGAGAAAAAGCTGCATAAAATCCAAAAATACTCCAATTTCCACATATCATGTAGATCTATGTACCCTGCATCACAATGTTATGCAAGCAACTCAAGATAGTAGATAAGCAATTCAAAGAACAAGCTTGAGTATGTATGAGACAAGATACAAGCATAGCATATAGATGAGCAAAGATACCAATTATAGACAGGGTTAGAACTACATGTATATGAACTACTAGTAGATGATATCACAAGTTAGGACTACTAGTAGAATCTAGATCATAGCAAGAGATACCAAAAGATACACAAGATAAAGCAAGCTATGAGTACATGTAGAGATATATCCAAACAAAGAGATATGCAATTTTAGAAGCATGAAAGGATATAACTCACTAGATATGCATCCTTACCGTAAGATGATTACCCCTAAGAACCTCAAGGTTGTATCAACACAAGATATACATCTAGATAGATGTAGCAAGTTAGAGTACAACGGAAGCAATTTTTAGACACAACCAAGAGATCCAAAGAGATCATCATCAAAACCTGCAAAAACAACTCAAAGCAAGTAATTGCAAGATATAGATATACCAATATAGAGCAATTAGAGAGATAGAGTTGTATGCAAGATAGGCAATTTAGAACATGGAAATATGCATATATAAAGATACCAAAAGAGAGTGCCAAAGAATAAGGATATTGGTTGAGAAAATCTAGTTGAGAGGGAAATTCTCATTCAATAAGCCAACTGTGTGTTCTGTGCACAGTGTTATCAGTCGAGTTATGTGCATGGACAACTCGACCGATGACAGCTGTTGGCAACACCTATTGGTGCCCATCGGTCGAGTTTCACTAGGGCAAACTCGACCGACAGGGCAGCTGTCAAAAAGTACATATATTTCATAAAAACATATTTAAAGGCATGCTAAAAATACAAACCAAATCCAAACATGTCTAAGCAAGTAAGTAATGCACTATAGAACATTAGAAACCGTTTTTGAGCAAGAGTGTGAAGGGAAACACAAAATACCACTTTTGACTCAAAAACCATATGTATAGTGCACACTAACTTGACAAAAACAAGTTAGGATAGGTTATAAGCAGTAAAACATTTACCTTTGTGCTTACCATTTCCTTTTCCACTTGTTGTCACCCTCTACACATCTCACCTTTCTTCTTTCATGTGGATTGAGAAGTCAATTTGCAAATTAGTGGCTCAAGTCAATCCATTTGCAAGTACCTACAAGAAGAAAGATGAAATGGTCCCCAATCATGTTTTTGGGTCCGGAGGGATTAGTTTAGCAATCCAAATCCGATTGCTTTTGGGTGCTTTCCTAAAAGGACAACAAGTAGAATAATGACCAATTTCATTGCAATAGTTGCATGAGCCCATAGTCTTGGAACTAGAGGATTCTCCATTGAATAATGGAGGTCCTTTATCTTTGTTGTTCCCTTGACTACTATCATATCCTAAACCATGTCTACCAATTTGTTTAGTAGTATAGTGTAGGATATCATTAAGATTCTTTTTACCCACTAAGAATCTTTGCAAAGAAGATCTCAAACTGTCATTATCATGCTTAAGAGAAGCAATAGTAGAAGACAATTGATTAATATTATCTATAGCATGTAAAAGATCATTTTCTAAGCAAAGAAATTTAGTTGAAAGAGAATCTCTATCAATATGAAGAGCAGCAACATTATTCTCTCTATTTGTAGAACTAGAACAAGATTCATGCCCATTGATTTTAGCAAGCAAGGAGGCATTTTCTATTTCTAATTCATGCAGAACAAAATCTTTGTCCTTGTTTTCATATTTAAGAACATCAATGTCATGCATGAGAGAATCAACAATTAAAGTATGCTCTTCATTAGAACTAGGCATGAGAGGGTGAGATTCTACAAATTTTATCTTATCAAACAAACTAGCATTTTCAAGTTTAAGAGAGTCTACTTGGCTAAGACAATCATTTTTATCATTAAGCAAACAAGAATTAGCATATTCAAGATCATCTAGTTCTATATGCAAATTATCAACAATTATAGCAAGCTTTTTCTTTTTCTTTTTAGAAGACTTAAGAGAGGCACAAATATCATTAATAATAGCAATTAAAGATTCTTTATCTAAAGAGTCTAGATTTACCTCATTTGAGTCTTCACTTGTTGACGCTATAAGGGCAAAATGGCATTCTCCTTCATCACTAGAGCTTGAGCTTGATCCTTCACATGAATCTTCACTTGAGCTTGAGTTGGAGGAGCCACTTGAGCTTGAGTGTCATTTCTCCTTCTTGTGAAGATGGGTCTTTTTGCCTTGTGGGCAATCTTCCTTGTAGTGACCCTTCTTTCCACATTAGAAGCACCGGATGGAGGAGGACTTGCCTTTGTAGGATTTACCCTTAGAGTACATGGCATCTTCTTTAGCTTGAGAGGATGGAGAGACTTGTTCCATGATAGCTTCAATTTGAGCCTTCATTTCAGCCTTCTTCATTCTCTTTAGCTCTTTCTTCTCTTGTCTTTCTACTTCCTCCCTCTTGTCAAGTGTAGCTTCATGTGCTTGTAGATTTCGAATGAGCTCTTCAATAGGAATATCCCTAACAGACATTGCTTCATCAATGGAAGTCACCTTGGGTTCCCATCTTTTGGGGAGAGTTCTAGGGATCTTTGAGTTGATCTCTCCACTAGACATAGGATGTCCTAGAATAGCAAGACCATTCAAGATGGTGTTGAGCCTTGAGTACATCTTGGCTATGCTCTCCTCCTTTCCCATCTTGAAGTTCTCAAGCAACCCTTTGAGCATGTAGACTTTGCTTTCCTTCACTTGATTTGTCCCTTCATAAGTGATGTAAAGCTTTCTCCATACCTCATAGGCCGTCTCACAAGAAGAAATTCAGTTGAACTCGGTGGGGGTCATGGAGGCATATAAAATGTGCATGGCTCTAGCATTCAAGCTTGCTTTCATTAAGGTGGCTTCATCCCATTCTTCAATATTTGTCTTTGGTATAATGTATGGGTTGTTCACCATTTGCCACATCTCAAGACTTAATCCTTGGATGTAGAATTGAAGTCTTCTTCTCCAATAGAGGAAGTTGCACCCACAAAAGATTGGAAGGCTGGTCGAGAGTCTCCCTCCTAGGTAGTCACCCATCTTCTCCTACTTGTTGAAGTATGCTTGGAGAAAACCCGCTCTGATACCACTTGTTGGATCCTAGATGGGTGATTAGATGCTCTATAGGGGGGGAGGGGTGAATAGAGCTGAAAGCACTTAAACAAAACTCATTAAACCTTCAAAATATATGACAAGATAAGGTTTCTAAATAGGCAATTTGAGTGCAACTAAATCATGCATAGCAAGGATAAGAGAGATTGAACATGCACCAATTAGAAAATCTATTTAGAGTGGTTCCACACTTCAAACTACAAGTGTGTCAGTCCACTTGCCTAGAGAGGTCAACCTCTAGGACTTCCAACAATTACACTCTTATATTCACTTATAAGACTTACAATACATGACCAACAAAGGACTTACCTATCCAATACAAAGAGTCTTCAACCTTACCAAGGACTTACCCACTTTGCAAGAGTCTTCGGCCTTCTCTAAGGACTTACCCACTCTTGCACAAGTCTTCGGCTTTGCAGGAATTACCCACTCTTCTTGGATCTTCCGCCTTTGACTTCACCTTCACTCGGAGAAGCTTCCACCAAGGTCTTACCCACTTGAGCTTGAGTCTTCTACCTTCTCCAAGGGCTTACCCACTCTAGCTCCAAGTCTTTAGCCTTGATCTTCACCAAGGGATGCCTTCCCTTGTTCTTCTTCACCTCTCTTGGACAAGAGAGAGAATCGTCATCTTCATGATTGCAAATGAGAGAAGTGGAGGTCGTGGAAGTGAGAGCCTCACAAGATATACAAGTAGAACTAGCTCTCTTACAAATCTCCTACTCACTCTAATGGATGTAGCAAGTGATTAAGCTTAGAGAAAGAGAGGAGGCTGTAGGAAGCACTCAACTATACAATAGGAACCTCATAAAAAGTTTGCAATGAATGCTCAACCTTGGAATGAAGCCCAAGGGGTCCTATTTATAGCTGGGGATGCCTCTTAGCCTTTGGGAACACTTGTGAACGAAAACTAGCCATTTTGTGGCTTGCAACGGATCTATTTTGACTTGGTGCAACTCCACAACGGCTAGAAACACTTTTCTGCACTTTTCCGTACAGTGCAATCGGTCGAGTTTCTGTAGGTGTAACTCGACCGATCAAGTAGGAGGCAAACCGATGTTCAAAGGATCGGTCGAGTTTGTCCTGAGGAAACTCGACCGATCATTTCAACTGGAAATGGCCTACTACCCAATCGGTCGAGTTCTGTGAGTGCACAACTCGACCGATGCAATCTTCAGAAAATTGACCAAGGTGGATCGGTCGAGTTTCAGGCTGGGGAAACTCGACCGACCAAGTGCCTGTAATAGATTTTCAAAGATGCATCTAAAGTTCTCTAATATTCGATCTAAGTGCTCCTGATATTTTTCTAAGCTTAATTACAAGTCATACAATCATTACAAGTGATTTACAACATGATTCTAATGGATATACATCATATTACAAAAACGTGCACTTGTATTGACTTTGACTTGTCTTTTCTCCAATTTGATATGCGCAAGTTAGGGCATTTGGAGTGTGTTTATACCTAATCTAAAAACACTCAAGTAGAAGCATTAGACACCAATATGTGGAATGGTTAGTCATCATCAAAACACGGGTTTAGTCAATTTAGACGTGAGTCAACATTGACCTAATTGACCTTGAGTCAACAATCTCCCCCTTTTTGAAGATGACAAACCATTCCATAAATGTATTGAAAGATTTCAAGTAAAATCATACCTTTGGAGAAACCTAGGGGTTTCAATAGAATGGAGTTCATATGCTCCCCCTCAATTGATGTGAATGGAGTTCTCATACTCCCCCTCAATTGATGCTATTTCTCCTGCATGGTTAGCTTTCATAACATTTATAGAATACTATGTCTTCTACTCATATATGTCCTACACATATATGTCTTCTCCCATTTACCTTCTCCCCTTTACATGGACATACTTCTCCTCTTCATGTAAGACATGCCTTCTTCCTCTTTTAAAAGAAGACATACCTTTCTCCCCCTTGTTCATTTCAAAAAGTGGGGTTATGAAGAAATAAGAAACATCACTTGTTAAAGAGAAAGGAGATAACACAAATATATATAAGGAGAGTAGAAGAGCACAGATAGGGGCTTGTCCAAGCATAGAAAGAAAAGCAAGTTAAAGCATATACTTGAACAACCCAAAAATGCAAGATGAAGTGCTGCAGAAAACAATAAATCACAATTTTGACCCTCAAGATGATGGAATTTGACCAAAAACCATCGGAGCTCATGGAAAAGCGATGAGTCTTCCTCAGAAGGTCGTTTCTGCATGAAAAACACTAGTCTTGCACCAAAAACTGAAACTGGAGCAAAAGCTGCATAAATCCAAAAATACTCCAATTTCCACATATCATGTAGATCTATGTACCCTGCATCACAATGTTATGCAAGCAACTCAAGATAGTAGATAAGCAATTCAAAGAACAAGCTTGAGCATGTATGATACAAGATACAAGCATAGCATATAGATGAGCAAAGATACCAATTATAGACAGGGTTAGAACTACATGTATATGAACTACTAGTAGATGATATCACAAGTTAGGACTACTTGTAGAATCTAGATCATAGCAAGAGATACCAAAAGATACACAAGATAAAGCAAGCTATGAGTAGATGTAGAGATATATCCAAACAAAGAGATATGTAATTTTAGAAGCATGAAAGGATATAACTCACTAGATATGCATCCTTACCGTAAGATGATTACCCCTAAGAACCTCAAGGTTGTATCAACACAAGATATACACCTAAATAGATGTAGCAAGTTAGAGTACAATGGAAGAAATTTTTAGACACAACCAAGAGATCCAAAGAGATCATCATTAAAACCTGCAAAACAACTCAAAGCAAGTAATTGCAAGATATAGATATACCAATTTAGAGCAATTAGAGAGATAGAGTTGTATGCAAGATAGGCAATTTAGAACATGGCAATATGCATATATAAAGATACCAAAAGAGAGTGCCAAAGAATAAGGCTATTGGTTGAGAAAATCTAGTTGAGAGGGAAATTATCATTCAATAAGCCAACTGTGTGTTCTGTGCACAGTGTTATCGGTCGAGTTCTGTGCATGGACAACTCGACCGATGACAGCTGTTGGCAACACCTATTGGTGCCCATCGGTCGAGTTTCACTAGGGAAAACTCGACCGACAGAGCAGCTGTCAAAAAGCACATATATTTTATAAAAACATATTTAAAGGCATGCTAAAAATACAAACCATATCCAAACATGTCTAAGCAAGTTAGTAATGCACTATAGAAGCATTAGAAACCATTTTTGAGCACGAGTGTGAAGGGAAACACAAAATACCACTTTTGACTCAAAAACCATATGTATAGTGCACACTAACTTGACAAAAACAAGTTAGGGTAGGTTATAAGCAGTAAAACATTTACCTTTGTGCTTACCATTTCCTTTTCCACTTGTTGTCACCCTCTACACATCTCACCTTTCTTCTTTCATGTGGATTGAGAAGTCAATTTGCAAATTAGTGGCTCAAGTCAATCCATTTGAAAGTACCTACAAGAACAAAGATGAAATGGTCCCGAATCATGTTTTTGGGTCTGGAGGGATTAATTTAGCAACCCAAATCCGATTGCTTTTGGGTGCTTTCCTAAAAGGACAATAAGTAGAATAATGACCAATTTCATTGCAATAGTTGCATGAGCCCATAGTCTTGGAACTAGAGGATTCTCCATGGAATAATGGAGGTCCTTTATCTTTGTTGTTCCCTTGACTACTATCATATCCTAAACCATGTCTACCAATTTGTTTAGTAGTATAGTGTAGGATATCATTAAGATTCTTTTTACCCACTAAGAATCTTTGCAAATAAGATCTCAAACTGTCATTATCATGATTAGTAGAAAACAATTGATTAATATTATCTCTAGCATGTAAAAGATCATTTTCTAAGCAAAGAGATTTAGTTGACAGAGAATCTCTATCAATATGAAGAGCAGCAAAATTATTCTCTCTATTTGTAGAACTAGAACAAGATTCATGCCCATTGATTTTAGCAAGCAAGGAGGCATTTTCTATTTCTAATTCATGCAGAACAAAATCTTTGTCCTTGTTTTCATATTTAAGAACATCAATGTCATGCATGAGAGAATCAACAATTAAAGTATGCTCTTCATTAGAACTAGGCATGAGAGGTTGAGATTCTAGAAATTTTATCTTATCAAACAAACTAGCATTTTCAAGTTCAAGAGAGTCTACTTGGCTAAGACAATCATTTTTATCATTAAACAAACAAGAATTAGCATATTCAAGATCATCTAGTTCTATACGAAAATTATCAACAATTATAGCAAGCTTTTTCTTTTTCTTTTTAGAAGACTTAAGAGAGGCACAAATATCATTAATAATAGCAATTAAAGATTCTTTATCTAAAGAGTCTAGATTTACCTCATTTGAGTCTTCACTTGTTGACGCTATAAGGGCAAAATGGCATTCTCCTTCATCACTAGAGCTTGAGCTTGATCCTTCACATGAATCTTCACTTGAGCTTGAGTTGGAGGAGCCACTTGAGCTTGAGTGCCATTTCTCCTTCTTGTGAAGATGGGTCTTTTTGCCTTGTGGGCAATCTTCCTTGTAGTGACCCTTCTTTCCACATGTGAAGCACCGGATGGAGGAGGACTTGCCTTTGTAGGATTTACCCTTGGAGTACATGGCATCTTCTTTAGCTTGAGAGGATGGAGAGACTTGTTCCATGATAGCTTCAATTTGAGCCTTCATTTCAGCCTTCTTCATTCTCTTTAGCTCTTTCTTCTCTTGTCTTTCTACTTCCTCCCTCTTGTCAAGTGTAGCTTCATGTGCTTGTAGATTTCCAATGAGCTCTTCAATAGGAATATCCCTAAGAGACATTGCTTCTTCAATGGAAGTCACCTTGGGTTCCCATCTCTTGGGGAGAGTTCTAAGGATCTTTGAGTTGATCTCTCCACTATACATAGGATGTCCTAGAATAGCAAGACCATTCAAGATGGTGTTGAGCCTTGAGTACATCTTGGCTATGCTCTCCTCCTTTCCCATCTTGAAGTTCTCAAGCAACCCTTTGAGCATGTAGAGTTTGCTTTCCTTCACTTGATTTGTCCCTTCATAAGTGATACAAAGCTTTCTTCATACCTCATAGGCCGTCTCACAAGAAGAAATTCGGTTGAACTCGGTGGGGGTCATGGAGGCATATAAAATGTGCATGGCTATAGCATTCAAGGTTGCTTTCATTAAGGTGGCTTCATCCCATTCTTCAATATTTGTCTTTGGTAGAATGTATGGGTTGTTCACCATTTGCCACATCTCAAGACTTAATCCTTGGATGTAGAATTAAAGTCTTCTTCTCCAATAGAGGAAGTTTCTCCCATAAAAGATTGGAAGGCTGGTCGAGAGTCTCCCTCCTAGGTAGTCACCCATCTTCTCCTACTTGTTGAAGTATGCTTGGAGAAGACTCGCTCTGATACCACTTGTTGGATCCTAGATGGGTGATTAGATGCTCTATAGGGGGGGTGAATAGAGCTGAAAGCACTTAAAAAAAACTCATTAAACCTTCAAAATATATGACAAGATAAGGTTTCTAAATAGGCAATTTGAGTGCAACTAAATCATGAATAGAAAGGATAAGAGAGATTGAACATGCACCAATTAGACAATCTATTTAGAGTGGTTCCACACTTCAAACTACAAGTGTGTCAGTCCACTTGCCTAGAGAGGTCAACCTCTAGGACTTCCAACAATTGCACTATTATATTCACTTATAAGACTTACAATACATGACCAACAAAGGACTTACCTATCCAATACAAAGAGTCTTCAACCTTACCAAGGACTTACCCACTTTGCAAGAGTCTTCGACCTTCTCTAAAGACTTACCCACTCTTGCACAAGTCTTCGGCCTTGCAGGAATTACCCACTCTTCTTGGATCTTCCGCCTTTGACTTCAACTTCACTCGGAGAAGCTTCCACCAAGGTCTTACCCACTTGAGCTTGAGTCTTCTACCTTCTCCAAGGGCTTACCCACTCTAGCTCCAAGTCTTTAGCCTTGATCTTCACCAAGGGATGCCTTCCCTTGTTCTTCTTCACCTCTCTTGGACAAGAGAGAGAATCTTCATCTTCATGATTGCAAATGAGAGAAGTGGAGGTCGTGGAAGTGAGAGCCTCACAAGATATACAAGTAGAACTAGCTCTCTTACAAATCTCCTACTCACTCTAATGGATGTAGCAAGTGATTAAGCTTAGAGAAAGAGAGGAGGCTGTAGGAAGCACTCAACTATAGAATAGGAACCTCATAAAGAGTTTGCAATGAATGCTCAACCTTGGAATGAAGCCCAAGGGGTCCTATTTATAGCTGGGGATGCCTCTTAGCCTTTGGGAACACTTGTGAATGAAAACTAGCCATTTTGTAGCTTGCAACGGATCTATTTTGACTTGGTGCAACTCCACAACGGCTAGAAACACTTTTCTGCACTTTTCCGTACAGTGCAATCGGTCGAGTTTCTGTAGGTGTAACTCGACCGATCAAGTAGGAGGCAAACCGATGTTCAAAGGATCGGTCGAGTTTGTCCTGAGGAAACTTGACCGATCATTTCAACTGGAAATGGCCTACTACCCAATCGGTCGAGTTCTGTGAGTGCACAACTCGACCGATGCAATCTTCAGAAAATTGACCAAGGTGGATCGGTCGAGTTTCAGGCTGGGGAAACTCGACCGACCAAGTGCCTGTAATAGATTTTCAAAGATGCATCTAAAGTTCTCTAATATTCGATCTAAGTGCTCCTGATATTTTTCTAAGCTTAATTACAAGTCATAAAATCATTACAAGTGATTTACAACATGATTCTAATGGATATACATCATATTACAAAAACGTGCACTTGTATTGACTTTGACTTGTCTTTTCTCCAATTTGATATGCGCAAGTTAGGGCATTTGGAGTGTGTTTATACCTAATCTGAAAACACTCAAGTAGAAGCATTAGACACCAATATGTGGAATGGTTAGTCATCATCAAAACACGGGTTTAGTCAATTTAGACGTGAGTCAACATTGACCTAATTGACCTTGAGTCAACAATCTCCCCCTTTTTGAAGATGACAAACCATTCCATAAATGTATTGAAAGATTTCAAGTAAAATCATACCTTTGGAGAAACCTAGGGGTTTCAATAGAATGGAGTTCATATGCTCCCCCTCAATTGATGTGAATGGAGTTCTCATACTCCCCCTCAATTGATGCTATTTCTCCTGCATGGTTAGCTTTCATAACATTTATAGAATACTATGTCTTCTACTCATATATGTCCTACACATATATGTCTTCTCCCATTTACCTTCTCCCCTTTACATGGACATACTTCTCCTCTTCATGTAAGACATGCCTTCTTCCTCTTTTAAAAGAAGACATACCTTTCTCCCCCTTGTTCATTTCAAAAAGTGGGGTTATGAAGAAATAAGAAACATCACTTGTTAAAGAGAAAGGAGATAACACAAATATATATAAGGAGAGTAGAAGAGCACAGATAGGGGCTTGTCCAAGCATAGAAAGAAAAGCAAGTTAAAGCATATACTTGAACAACCCAAAAATGCAAGATGAAGTGCTGCAGAAAACAATAAATCACAATTTTGACCCTCAAGATGATGGAATTTGACCAAAAACCATCGGAGCTCATGGAAAAGCGATGAGTCTTGCTCAGAAGGTCGTTTCTGCATGAAAAACACTAGTCTTGCACCAAAAACTGAAACTGGAGCAAAAGCTGCATAAATCCAAAAATACTCCAATTTCCACATATCATGTAGATCTATGTACCCTGCATCACAATGTTATGCAAGCAACTCAAGATAGTAGATAAGCAATTCAAAGAACAAGCTTGAGCATGTATGAGACAAGATACAAGCATAGCATATAGATGAGAAAAGATACCAATTATAGACAGGGTTAGAACTACATGTATATGAACTACTAGTAGATAATATCACAAGTTAGGACTACTAGTAGAATCTAGATCATAGCAAGAGATACCAAAAGATACACAAGATAAAGCAAGCTATGAGTAGATGTAGAGATATATCCAAACAAAGAGATATGCAATTTTAGAAGCATGAAAGGATATAACTCACTAGATATGCATCCTTACCGTAAGATGATTACCCCTAAGAACCTCAAGGTTGTATCAACACAAGATATACACCTAGATAGATGTAGCAAGTTAGAGTACAACAGAAGTAATTTTTAGACACAACCAAGAGATCCAAAGAGATCATCATCAAAACCTGCAAAACAACTCAAAGAAAGTAATTGCAAGATATAGATATACCAATTTAGAGCAATTAGAGAGATAGAGTTGTATGCAAGATAGGCAATTTAGAACATGGCAATATGCATATATAAAGATACCAAAAGAGAGTGCCAAAGAATAAGGCTATTCGTTGAGAAAATCTAGTTGAGAGGGAAATTCTCATTCAATAAGCCAACTATGTGTTCTGTGCACAGTGTTATCAGTCGAGTTCTGTGCATGGAAAACTGGACCGATGACAGCTGTTGGCAACACCTATTGGTGCCCATCGGTCGAGTTTCACTAGGGCAAACTCGACCGACAGAGCAGCTGTCAAAAAGCACATATATTTCATAAAAACATATTTAAAGGCATGCTAAAAATACAAACCATATCCAAACATGTCTAAGCAAGTTAGTAATGCACTATAGAAGCATTAGAAACCATTTTTGAGCAAGAGTGTGAAGGGAAACACAAAATACCACTTTTAACTCAAAAACCATATGTATAGTGCACACTAACTTGACAAAAACAAGTTAGGATAGGTTATAAGCAGCAAAACATTTACCTTTGTGCTTACCATTTCCTTTTCCACTTGTTGTCACTCTCTACACATCTCACCTTTCTTCTTTCATGTGGATTGAGAAGTCAATTTGCAAATTAGTGGCTCAAGTCAATCCATTTGCAAGTACCTATAAGAAGAAAGATGAAATGGTCCCCAATCATGTTTTTGGGTCCGGAGGGATTAGTTTAGCAACCCAAATCCGATTGCTTTTGGGTGCTTTCCTAAAAGGACAACAAGTAGAATAATGACCAATTTCATTGCAATAGTTGCATGAGCCCATAGTCTTGGAACTAGATGATTCTCCATGGAATAATGGAGGTCCTTTATCTTTGTTGTTCCCTTGACTACTATCATATCCTAAACCATGTCTACCAATTTGTTTAGTATATAGTGTAGGATATCATTAAGATTCTTTTTACCCACTAAGAATCTTTGCAAAGAAGATCTCAAACTGTCATTATCATGCCTAGTAGAAGACAATTGATTAATATTATGTCTAGCATGTAAAAGATCATTTTCTAAGCAAAGAGATTTAGTTGAAAGAGAATCTCTATCAATATGAAGAGCAGCAACATCATTCTCTCTATTTGTAGAACTAGAACAAGATTCATGCCCATTGATTTTAGCAAGCAAGGAGGAATTTTCTATTTCTAATTCATGCAAAACAAAATCTTTGTCCTTGTTTTCAGATTTAAGAACATCAATGTCATGCATGAGAGAATCAACAATTAAAGTATGTTCTTCATTAGAACTAGGCATGAGAGGTTGAGCTTCTAGAAATTTTATCTTATCAAACAAACTAGCATTTTCAAGTTTAAGAGAGTCTACTTGGCAAAGACAATCATTTTTATCATTAAGCAAGCAAGAATTAACATATTCAAGATCATCTAGTTCTAAATGAAAATTATCAACAATTCCAGCAAGCTTTTTCTTTTTCTTTTTAGAAGACTTAAGAGAGGCACAAATATCATGAATAATAGCAATTAAAGATTCTTTATCTAAAGAGTCTAGATTTACCTCACTTGAGTCTTCACTTGTTGACGCTATAAGGGCAAAATGGCATTCTCCTTCATCACTAGAGCTTGAGGTTGATCCTTCACATGAATCTTCACTTGAGCTTGAGTTGGAGGAGCCACTTGAGCTTGAGTGCCATTTCTCCTTCTTGTGAAGATGGGTCTTTTTGCCTTGTGGGCAATCTTCCTTGTAGTGACCCATCTTTCCACATGTGAAGCACCGGATGGAGGAGGACTTGCCTTTGTAGGATTTACCCTTGGAGTACATGGCATCTTTTTTAGCTTGAGAGGATGGAGAGACTTATTCAATGATAGCTTCAATTTGAGCCTTCATTTTAGCCTTCTTCATTTTCTTTAGCTCTTTCTTCTCTTGTCTTTCTACTTCCTCCCTCTTGTCAAGTGTAGCCTCATGTGCTTGTAGATTTCCAATGAGCTCTTCAATAGGAATATCCCTAAGAGACATTGCTTCTTCAATGGAAGTCACCTTGGGTTCCCATCTCTTGGGGAGAGTTCTAAGGATCTTTGAGTTGATCTCTCCACTAGACATAGGATGTCCTAGAATAGCAAGACCATTCAAGATGGTGTTGAGCCTTGATTACATGTTGGCTATGCTCTCCTACTTTCCCATCTTGAAGTTCTCAAACAACCCTTTGAGCATGTAGACTTTGCTTTCCTTCACTTGATATGTCCCTTCATAAGTGATGCAAAGCTTTCTCCATACCTCATAGGCCGTCTCACAAGAAGAAATTTGGTTGAACTCGGTGGGGGTCATTGAGGCATATAAAATGTGCATGGCTCTAGCATTCAAGGTTGCTTTCATCAAGGTGGCTTCATCCCATTCTTCAATATTTATCTTTGGTAGAATGTTAGGGTTGTTCACCATTTGCCACATCTCAAGACTTGATCCTTGGATGTAGAATTGAAGTCTTCTTCTCCAATAGAGGAAGTTTCTCCCATCAAAGATTGGAAAGCTGGTAGAGAGTCTCCCTCCTAGGTAGTCACCCATCTTCTCCTACTTGTTGAAGTATTCTTGGAGAAGACACGCTCTGATACCACTTGTTGGATCCTAGATGGGTGATTAGATGATCTAGAGGGGGGGTGAATAGAGCTGGAAGCACTTAAACAAAACTCATTACACCTTCAAAATATATGACAAGATAAGGTTGCTAAATAGGCAATTTGAGTGCAACTAAATCATGCATAGCAAAGATAAGAGAGATTGAACATGCACCAATTAGACAAGCTATTTAGAATGGTTCCACACTTCAAAGTAGAAGTGTGTCAGTCCACTTGCCTAGAGAGGTCAACCTCTAGGACTTCCAATAATTGCACTCTTATATTCACTTATAAGACTTACAATAAATGACCAACAAAGGACTTACCTATCCAATACAAAGAGTCTTCAACCTTACCAAGGACTTACCCACTTTGCAAGAGTCTTTGGCCTTCTCCAAGGACTTACCCACTCTTTCACAAGTCTTCGGCCTTGCAGGAATTACCCACTCTTCTTGGATCTTCCACCTTTGACTTCACCTTCACTCGGAGAAGCTTCCACCAAGGTCTTACCCACTTGAGCTTGAGTCTTCTGCCTTCTCCAAGGGCTTACCCACTCTAGCTCCAAGTCTTTAGCCTTGATCTTCACCAAGGGGCGCCTTCCCTTGTTCTTCTTCACCTCTCTTGGACAAGAGAGAGAACCTTCATCTTCATGATTGCAAATGAGATAAGTGGAGGTGGTGGAAGTGAGAGCCTCACAAGATATACAAGTAGAACTAGCTCTCTTACAAATCTCCTACTCACTCTAATGGATGTAGCAAGTGATTAAGCTTAGAGAGAGAGAGGAGGCTGTAGGAAGCACTCAACTATAGAATAGGAACCTCATAAAGAGTTTGCAATGGATGCTCAACCTTGGAATGAAGCCCAAGGGGTCCTATTTATAGCTGGGGATGCCTCTTAGCCTTTGGGAACACTTGTGAACGAAAACTAGCCATTTTGTGGTTTGCAACGGATCTATTTTCACTTGTTGCAACTCCACAACGGCTAGAAACACTTTTCTGTACTTTTCCGTACAATGCAATCGGTCGAGTTTCTATAGGTGTAACTCGACCGATCAAGTAGGAGGCAAACCGATGTTCAAAGGATCGGTCGAGTTTGTCCTGAGGAAACTTGACCGACCATTTCAACTGGAAATGGCCTACTACCCAATCGGTCGAGTTCTATGAGTGCACAACTCGACCGATGCAATCTTCAGAAAATTGACCAAGGTGGATCGGTCGAGTTTCAGGTTGGGGAAACTCGACCGACCAAGTGCCTGTAATTGATTTTCAAAGATGCATCTAAAGTGTTCTAATATTCGATCTAAGTGCTCCTGATATTTTTCTAAGCTTAATTACAAGTCATACAATCATTACAAGTGATTTACAACATGATTCTAATGGATATACATCATATTACAAAAATGTGCACTTGTATTGACTTTGACTTGTCTTTTCTCCAATTTGATATGTGCAAGTTAGGGCATTTGGAGTGTATCTATACCTAATATGGAAACACTCAAGTAGAAGCATTAGACACCAATATGTGGAATGGTTAGTCATCATCAAAACACGGGTTTAGTCAATTTAGACGTGAGTCAACATTGACCTAATTGACCTTGAGTCAACAATCTCCCACTTTTTGAAGATGACAAACCATTCCATAAATGTATTGAAAGCTTTCAAGTAAAATCATACCTTTGGAGAAACCTAGGGGTTTCAATAGAATGGAATTCATATGCTCCCCCTCAATTGATGTGCATGGAGTTCTCATACTACCCCTCAATTGATGATATTTCTCCTACGTGGTTAGCTTTCATAGCATTTATAGAATACTATGTCTTCTACTCATATATGTTCTACACATATATGTCTTCTCCCATTTACCTTCTCCCATTTACATGGACATACTTCTCCTCTTCATGTAAGACATGCCTTCTTCCTCTTTTAAAAGAAGACATACCTTTCTCCCCCTTTTTCATTTCAAAAAGTGGGGTTTTGAAGAAATAAGAAACATCACTTGTTAAAGAGAAAGGACATAACACAAATATATATAAGGAGAGTAGAAGAGCATAGATAGGGCTTGTCCAAGCATAGAAAGAAAAGCAAGTTAAAGCATATACTTGAACAACCCAAAAATGCAAGATGAAGTGCTGCAGAAAACAATAAATCGTAATTTTGACCCTCAATATGATGGAATTTGACCAAAAACCATCGGAGCTCATAGCAAAGCAATGAGTCTTGCTCAGAAGGTCGTTTCTGCATGAAAAACACTAGTCTTGCACCAAAAACTGAAACTGGAGCAAAAGCTGCATAAAATCCAAAAATACTCCAATTTCCACATATCATGTAGATCTATGTACCCTACATCACAATGTTATGCAAGAAACTCAAGATAGTAGATAAGAAATTCAAAGAACAAGCTTGAGCATGTATGAGACAAGATATAAGCATAGCATATAGATGAGCAAAGATACCAATTATAGACAGGGTTAGAACTACATGTATATGAACTACTAGTAGATGATATCACAAGTTAGGACTACTAGTAGAATCTAGATCATAGCAAGAGATATCAAAAGATACACAAGATAAAGCAAGCTATGAGTAGATGTAGAGATATATCCAAACAAAGAGATATGCAATTTTAGAAGCATGAAAGGATATAACTCACTAGATATGCATCCTTACCGTAAGATGATTACCCCTAAGAACCTCAAGGTTGTATCAACACAAGATATACACCTAGATAGCTGTAGCAAGTTAGAGTACAACCGAAAGAATTTTTAGACACAACCAAAAGATCCAAAAAGATCATCATCAAAACCTGCAAAACAACTCAAAGCAAGTAATTGCAAGATATAGATATACCAATATAGAGCAATTAGAGAGATAGAGTTGTATGCAAGATAGGCAATTTAGAACATGGAAATATGCATATATAAAGATACCAAAAGAGAGTGCCAAAGAATAAGGCTATTGGTTGAGAAAATCTAGTTGAGAGGGAAATTCTCATTCAATAAGCCAACTGTGTGTTCTGTGCACAGTGTTATCGGTCGAGTTCTATCCATGGACAACTCGACCGATGACAGCTGTTGGCAACACCTATTGGTGCCCATCGGTCGAGTTTCACTAGGGCAAACTCGACCGACAGAGCAGCTGTCAAAAAGCACATATATTTCATAAAAACATAATTAAAGGCATGCTAAAAATACAAACCATATCCAAACATGTCTAAGCAAGTTAGTAATGCACTATAGAAGCATTAGAAACCGTTTTTGAGCAAGAGTGTGAAGGGAAACACAAAATACCACTTTTGACTCAAAAACAATATGTATAGTGCACACTAACTTGACAAAAACAAGTTAGGATAGGTTATAAGCATTAAAACATTTACCTTTGTGCTTACCATTTCCTTTTCCAGTTGTTGTCACCCTCTACACATCTCACCTTTCTTCTTTCATGTGGATTGAGAAGTCAATTTGCAAATTAGTGGCTCAAGTCAATCCATTTACAAGTACCTACAAGAAGAAAGATGAAATGGTCCCCAATCATGTTTTTGGGTCTGGAGGGATTAGTTTAGCAACCCAAATCCGATTGCTTTTGGGTGCTTTCCTAAAAGGACAACAAGTAGAATAATGACCAATTTCATTGCAATAGTTGCATGAGCCCATAGTCTTGGAACTAGATGATTCTCCATGGAATAATGGAGGTCCTTTATCTTTGTTGTTCCCTTGACTACTATCATATCCTAAACCATGTCTACCAATTTGTTTAGTAGTATAGTGTAGGATATCATTAAGATTATTTTTACCCACTAAGAATCTTTGCAAAGAAGATCTCAAACTATCATTATCGTGCTTAAGAGAAGCAATAGAAGAAGACAATTGATTAATATTATCTCTAGCATGTAAAAGATCATTTTCTAAGCAAAGAGATTTAGTTGAAAGAGAATCTCTATCAATATGAAGAGAAGCAACATCATTCTCTCTATTTGTAGAACTAGAACAAGATTCATTCCCATTGATTTTAGCAAGCAAGGAGGCATTTTCTATTTCTAATTCATGCAAAACAAAATCTTTGTCCTTGTTTTCAGATTTAAGAACATCAATGTCATGCATGAGAGAATCAACAATTAAAGTATGCTCTTCATTAGAACTAGGCATGAGAGGTTGAGCTTCTAGAAATTTTATCTTATCAAGCAAACTAGCATTTTCAAGTTTAAGAGAGTCTACTTGGCTAAGACAATCATTTTTATCATTAAGCAAGCAAGAATTAGCATATTCAAGATCATCTAGTTCTATATGCAAATTATCAAAAATTCTAGCAAGCTTTTTTATTTTCTTTTTAAAAGACTTAAGAGAGGCACAAATATCATGAATAATAGAAATTAAAGATTCTTTATCTAAAGAGTCTAGATTTACCTCACTTGAGTCTTCACTTGTTGACGCTATAAGGGCAAAATGCATTCTCCTTCATCACTAGAGCTTGAGCTTGATCCTTCACATGAATCTTCACCTGAGCTTGAGTGCCATTTCTCCTTCTTGTGAAGATGGGTCTTTTTGCCTTGTGGGCAATCTTCCTTGTAGTGACCCTTCTTTCCACATGTGAAGCACCGGATGGACGAGGACTTGCCTTTGTAGGATTTACCCTTGGAGTACATGGCATCTTCTTTAGCTTGAGAGGATGGAGAGACTTGTTCAATGATAGCTTCAATTTGAGCCTTCATTTCAGCCTTCTTCATTCTCTTTAGCTCTTTCTTCTCTTGTCTTTCTACTTCCTCCCTCTTGTCAAGTGTAGCTTCATGTGCTTGTATATTTCCAATGAGCTCTTCAATAGGAATATCCCTAAGAGACCTTGCTTCTTCAATGGAAGTCACTTTGGGTTTCCATCTCTTGGGGAGATTTCTAAGGATCTTTGAGTTGATCTCTCCACTAGACATAGGATGTCCTAGAATACCAAGACCATTCAAGATGGTGTTGAGCCTTGAGTACATGTTGGCTATGCTCTCCTCCTTTCCCATCTTGAAGTTCTCAAGCAACCTTTTGAGCATGTAGACTTTGCTTTCCTTCACTTGATCTGTCCCTTCATAAGTGATGCAAAGCTTTCTCCATACCTCATAGGCCGTCTCACAAGAAGAAATTTGGTTGAACTCGGTGGGGGTCATGGAGGCATATAAAATGTGCATGGCTCTAGCATTCAAGGTTGCTTTCATCAAGGTGGCTTCATCCCATTCTTCAATATTTGTCTTTGGTAGAATGTATGGGTTGTTCACCATTTGCCACATCTCAAGACTTGATCCTTGGATGTAGAATTGAAGTCTTCTTCTCCAATAGAGCAAGTTGCTCCCATCAAAGATTGGAAGGCTGGTCGAGAGTCTCCCTCCTAGGTAGTCACCCATCTTCTCCTACTTGTTGAAGTATGCTTGGAGAAGACCCGCTCTGATACCACTTGTTAGATCCTGGATGGGTGATTAGATGCTCTAGAGGGGGGGTGAATAGAGCTGAAATCACTTAAACAAAACTCATTAAACCTTCAAAATATATGACAAGATAAGGTTGCTAAATAGGAAATTTGATTGCAACTAAATCATGCATAGCAAGGATAAGAGAGATTGAACATGCACCAATTAGACAAGCTATTTAGAGTGGTTCCACACTTCAAACTAGAAGTGTGTCAGTCTACTTGCCTAGAGAGGTCAACCTCCAGGACTTCCAACAATTGCACTCTTATATTCACTTATAAGACTTACAATACATGACCAACAAAGGACTTACCTATCCAATACAAAGAGTCTTCAACCTTATCAAGGACTTACCCACTTTGCAAGAGTCTTCGGCCTTCTCCAAGGACTTACCCACTCTTGCACAAGTCTTCGGCTTTGCAGGAATTACCCACTCTTCTTGGATCTTCCGCCTTTGACTTCACCTTCACTCAGAGAAGCTTCCACCAAGGTCTTACCCACTTGAGCTTGAGTCTTCTGCCTTCTCCAAGGGCTTACCCACTCTAGCTCCAAGTCTTTAGCCTTAATCTTCACCAAGGGATGCCTTCCCTTGTTCTTCTTCACCTCTCTTGGACAAGAGAGAGAACCTTCATCTTCATGATTGCAAATGAGAGAAGTGGAGGTGGTGGAAGTGAGAGCCTCACAAGATATACAAGTAGAACTAGCTCTCTTACAAATCTCCTACTCACTCTAATGGATGTAGCAAGTGATTAAGCTTAGAGAGAGAGAGGAGGCTGTAGGAAGCACTCAACTATAGAACAGGAACCTCATAAAGAGTTTGCAATGAATGCTCAACCTTGGAATGAAGCCCAAGGGGTCCTATTTATAGCTGGGGATGCCTCTTAGCCTTTAGGAACACTTGTGAACAAAAACTAGCCGTTTTCTGGATTGCAACAGATCTATTTTCACTTGTTGCAACTCCACAACGGCTAGAATCACTTTTCTGCACTTTTCCGTACAGTGCAATCGGTCGAGTTTCTATAGGTGTAACTCGACCGATCAAGTAGGAGGCAAACCGATGATCAAAGGATCGGTCGAGTTTGTCCTGAGGAAACTCGACCGACCATTTCAACTGGAAATGGCCTACTACCCAATCGGTCGAGTTCTGTGAGTGCACAACTCGACCGATGCAATCTTCAGAAAATCGACCAAGGTGGATCGGTCGAGTTTCAGGCTGGGGAAACTCGACCGACCAAGTTCCTGTAATTGATTTTCAAAGATGCATCTAAAGTGCTCTAATATTCGATCTAAGTGCTCCTGATATTTTTCTAAGCTTAATTACAAGTCAAGTCATACAATCATTACAAGTGATTTACAACATGATTCTAATGGATATGCATCATATTACAAAAACGTGCACTTGTATTGACTTTGACTTGTCTTTTCTCCAATTTGATATGCGCAAGTTAGGGCATTTGGAGTGTGTATATACCTAATCTGAAAACTCTCAAGTAGAAGCATTTGACACCAATATGTAGAATGGTTAGTCATCATCAAAACACGGGTTTAGTCAATTTAGACATGAGTCAACATTGACCTAATTGACCTTGAGTCAACAATCTCCCCCTTTTTGAAGATGACAAACCATTCCGTAAATGTATTGAAAGCTTTCAAGTAAAATCATACCTTTGGAGAAACCTAGGGGTTTCAATAGAATGGAGTTCATATGCTCCCCCTCAATTGATGTGCATGGAGTTCTCATACTCCCCCTTAATTGATGCTATTTCTCCTACATGGTTAGCTTTCATAACATTTATAGAATACTATGTCTTCTACTCATATATGTTCTACACATATATGTCTTCTCCCATTTACCTTCTCCCCTTTACATGGACATACTTCTCCTCTTCATGTAAGACATGCCTTCTTCCTCTTTTAAAAGAAGACATACCTTTCTCCCCCTTTGTCATTTCAAAAAGTGGGGTTATGAAGAAATAAGAAACATCACTTGTTAAAGAGAAAGGAGATAACACAAATATATATAAGGAGAGTAGAAGAGCACAGATAGGGGCTTGTCCAAGCATAGAAAGAAAAGCAAGTTAAAGCATATACTTGAACAATCCAAAAATGCAAGATGAAGTGCTGCAGAAAATAATAAATCACAATTTGGACCCTCAAAATGATGGAATTTTGCCAAAAACCATCGGATCTCATGGCAAAGCGATGAGTCTTGCTCAGAAGTTCATTTCTGCATGAAAAACACTAGTCTTGCACCAAAAACTAAAACTGGAGCAAAAGCTGCATAAAATCCAAAAATACTCCAATTTCCACATATCATGTAGATCTATGTACCCTGCATCACAATGTTATGCAAACAACTCAAGATAGTAGATAAGCAATTCAAAGAACAAGCTTGAGCATGTATGAAAAAAGATACAAGCATAGCATATAGATGAGCAAAGATACCAATTATAGATAGGGTTAGAACTACATGTATATGAACTACTAGTAGATGATATCACAAGTTAGGACTACTAGTAGAATCTAGATCATAGTAAGAGATACCAAAAGATACACAAGATAAAGCAAGCTATGAGTAGATGTAGAGATATATCCAAACAAAGAGATATGCAATTTTAGAAGCATGAAAGGATATAACTCACTAGATATGCATCCTTACCGTAAGATGATTACCCCTAAGAACCTCAAGGTTGTATCAACACAAGATATACACCTAGATAGATGTAGCAAGTTGGAGTACAACGGAAGCAATTTTTAGACACAACCAAGAGATCCAAAGAGATCATCATCAAAACCTACAAAACAACTCAAACCAAGTAATTGCAAGATATAGATATACCAATTTAGAGCAATTAGAGAGATAAAGTTGTATGCAAGATAGGAAATTTAGAACATGGCAATATGCATATATAAAGATACCAAAAGAGAGTGCCAAAGAATAAGGCTATTGGTTGAGAAAATCTAGTTGAGAGGGAAATTCTCTTTCAATAAGCCAACTGTGTGTTCTGTGCACAGTCTTATCGGTCGAGTTCTGTGGATGGACAACTCGATCGATGACAGCTGTTGGAAACACCTATTGCTGCCCATCGGTGGAATTTCACTAGGGCAAACTCGACCGACAGAGCAGCTGTCAAAAAGCACATATATTTCATAAAAACATATTTAAAGACATGCTAAAAATACAAACCATATCCAAACATGTCTAAGCAAGTTAATAATGCACTATAGAAGCATTAGAAACCCTTTTTGAGAAAGAGTGTGAAGGGAAACACAAAATACCACTTTTGACTCAAAAACCATATGTATAGTGCACACTAACTTGACAAAAACAAGTTAGGATAGGTTATAAGCAGTAAAACATTTACCTTTGTGCTTACCATTTCCTTTTCCACTTGTTGTCACCCTCTACACATCTCACCTTTCTTCTTTAATGTGGATTGAGAAGTCAATTTGCAAATTAGTGGCTTAAGTCAATCCATTTGCAAGTACCTACAAGAAGAAAGATGAAATGGTCCCCAATCATGTTTTTGGTTCCGGAGGGATTAGTTTAGCAACCCAAATCCGATTGCTTTTGGGTTCTTTCCTAAAAGGACAACAAGTAGAATAATGACCAATTTCATTGCAATAGTTGCATGAGCCCATAGTCTTTGAACTAGAGGATTCTCCATGGAATAATGGAGGTCATTTATCTTTGTTGTTCCCTTGCTACTATCATATCCTAAACCATGTCTACCCATTTGTTTAGTAGTATAGTGTAGGATATCATTAAGATTCCTTTTACCCACTAAGAATCTTTGCAAAGAACTAAGAATCTTTGCAAAGAAGATCTCAAACTGTGATTATCATGCTTAAGAGAAGCAATAGTAGAAGACAATTGATTAATATTATCTCTAGCATGTAAAAGAGCATTTTCTAAGCAAAGAGATTTAGTTGAAAGAGAATCTCTATCAATATGAAGAGCAGCAACATCATTCTCTCTATTTGTAGAACTAGAACAAGATTCATGCCCATTGATTTTAGCAAGCAAGGAGGCATTTTCTATTTCTAATTCATTCAAAACAAAATCTTTGTCCTTGTTTTCATATTTAAGAACATCAATGCCATGCATGAGAGAATCAACAATTAAAGTATGATATTCATTAGAACTAGGCATGAGAGGTTGAGCTTCTAGAAATTTTATCTTATCAAGCAAACTAGCATTTTCAAGTTTAAGAGAGTCTACTTGGCTAAGACAATCATTTTTATCATTAAGCAAGCAAGAATTAGCATATTCAAGATCATCTAGTTCTATATGCTAATTATCAACAATTCTAGCAAGCTTTTTCTTTTTCTTTTTAGAAGACTTAAGAGAGGCACAAATATCATGAATAATAGCAATTAAAGATTCTTTATCTAAAGAGTCTAGATTTACCTCACTTGAGTCTTCACTTGTTGATGCTATAAGGGCAAAATGGCATTCTCCTTCATCACTAGAGCTTGATCTTGATCCTTCACATGAATCTTCACTTGAGCTTGAGTTGGAGGAGCCACTTGAGCTTGAGTGCCATTTCTCCTTCTTGTGAAGATGGGTCTTTTTGCCTTGTGGGCAATCTTCCTTGTAGTGACCCTTCTTTCCACATGTGAAGCACCGGATGGAGGAGGACTTGCCTTTGTAGGATTTACCCTTGGAGTACATGACATCTTCTTTAGCTTGAGAGGATGGAGAGACTTGTTCCATGATAGCTTCAATTTGAGCCTTCATTTCAGCCTTCTTCATTCTCTTTAGCTCTTTCTTCTCTTGTCTTTCTACTTCCTCCCTCTTGTCAAGTGTATCTTCATGTGCTTGTAGATTTTCAATGAGCTCTTCAATAGGAATATCCCTAAGAGACATTGCTTTTTCAATGGAAGTTACCTTGGGTTCCCATCTCTTGGAGAGAGTT
The DNA here is from genome assembly GCA_963693085.1 of Alisma plantago-aquatica. Lineage (NCBI taxonomy): Eukaryota > Viridiplantae > Streptophyta > Magnoliopsida > Alismatales > Alismataceae > Alisma > Alisma plantago-aquatica. The sequence goes on from OY856409.1 coordinate 592,388,121, forward strand.
CTAAAGATCTTTGAGTTGATCTCTCCACTAGACATAGAATGTCCTAGAATAGCAAGACCATTCAAGATGGTGTTGAGCCTTGAGTACATCTTAGCTATGCTCTCTGCCTTTCCCATCTTGAAGTTCTCAAGAAACCCTTTGAGCATGTAGACTTTGCTTTCCTTCACTTGATCTGTCCCTTCATAAGTGATGCAAAGCTTTCTCCATACCTCATAGGTCATCTCAAAAGAAGAAATTTGGTTGAACTCGGTGGGGGTCATGGAGGAAAATAAAATGTGCATGGCTCTAGCATTCAAGGTTTCTTTCATCAAGGTGGTTTCATTCCATTCTTCAATATTTGTTTTTGGTAGAATGTATGGGTTGTTCACCATTTGTCACATCTCAAGACTTGATCCTTGGATGTAGAATTGAAGTCTTCTTCTCCAATAGAGGAAGTTGCTCCCATCAAAGATTGGAAGGCTGGTCTAGAGTCTCCCTCCTAGGTAGTCACCCATCTTCCCCTACTTGTTGAAGTATGCTTGGAGAAGACCCGCTCTGATACCACTTGTTGGATCCTAGACGGGTGATTAGATGCTCTAGAGGGGGGGTGAATAGAGTTGAAAGCACTTAAACAAAACTCATTAAACCTTCAAAATATATGACAAGATAATGTTGTTAAATAGGCAATTTGAGTGCAACTAAATCATGCATAGCAAGGATAAGAGAGATTGAACATGCACCAATTAGACAAGCTATTTAGAGTGGTTCCACACTTCAAACTAGAAGTGTGTCAGTCCACTTGCCTAGAGAGGTCAACCTCTAGGACTTCCAACAATTGCACTCTTATATTCACTTATAAGACTTACAATACATGACCAACAAAGGACTTACCTATCCAATACAAAGAGTCTTCAACCTTACCAAGGACTTACCCACTTTGCAAGAGTCTTCGGCCTTCTCCAAGGACTTACCCACTATTGCACAAGTCTTCGGCCTTGCACGAATTACCCACTCTTCTTGGATCTTCTGCCTTTGACTTCACCTTCACTCGGAGAAGCTTCCACCAAGGTCTTACCCACTTGAGCTTGAGTCTTCTGCCTTCTCCAAGGGCTTACCCACTCTAGCTCCAAGTCTTTAGCCTTGATCTTCACCAAGGGACACCTTCCCTTGTTCTTCTTCACCTCTCTTGGACAAGAGAGAGAACCTTCATCTTCATGATTGCAAATGAGAGAAGTGGAGGTGGTGGAAGTGAGAGCCTCACAAGATATACAAGTAAAACTAGCTCTCTTACAAATATCCTACTCACTCTAATGGATGTAGCAAGTGATTAAGCTTAGAGAGAGAGAGGAGGTTGTAGGAAGCACTCAACTATAGAATAGGAACCTCATAAAGAGTTTGAAATGAATGCTCAACCTTGGAATGACGCCCAAGGGGTCCTATTTATAGCTAGGGATGCCTCTTAGCCTTTGGGAACACTTGTGAACGAAAACTAGCCGTTTTGTGTCTTGCAATGGATCTATTTTCACTTGTTGCAACTCCACAACGGCTAGAAACACTTTTCTGCACTTTTCTGTACAGTGCAATCGGTCGAGTTTCTATAGGTGTAACTCGACCGATCAAGTAGAAGGCAAACCGATGTTCAAAGGATCGGTCGAGTTTGTCCTGAGGAAACTCGACCGACCATTTCAACTGGAAATGACCTACTACCCAATCGGTCGAGTTCTGTGAGTGCACAACTCGACCGATGCAATCTTCAGAAAATTGACCAAGGTGGATCGGTCGAGTTTCAGGCTGGGGAAACTCAACCGACCAAGTGCCTGTAATTGATTTCCAAAGATGCATCTAAAGTGCTCTAATATTCGATCTAAGTGCTCCTGATATTTTTCTAAGCTGAATTACAAGTCATACAATCATTACAAGTGATTTACAACATGATACTAATGGATATACATCATATTACAAAAACGTGCACTTGTATTGACTTTGACTTGTCTTTTCTCCAATTTGATATGCGCAAGTTAGGGCATTTGGAGTGTGTCTATACCTAATCTGAAAACACTCAAGTAGAAGCATTAGACACCAATATGTGGAATGGTTAGTCATCATCAAAACACGGGTTTAGTAAATTTAGACGTGAGTCAACATTGACCTAATTGACCTTGAGTCAACAATCTCCCCTTTTTGAAGATGACAAACCATTCCATAAATGTATTGAAAGCTTTCAAGTAAAATCATACCTTTGGAGAAACCTAGGGGTTTCAATAGAATGGAGTTCATATGCTCTCCCTCAATTGATGTGCATGGAGTTCTCATACTCCCCCTCAATTGATGCTATTTCTCCTGCATGGTTAGCTTTCATAACATTTATAGAATAATATGTCTTCTACTCATATATGTTCTAAACATATATGGCTTCTCTCATTTACCTTCTCCCCTTTACATGGACACACTTCTCCTCTTCATGTAAGACATGCCTTCTTCCTCTTTTAAAAGAAGACATACCTTTCTCCCCCTTGTTCATTTCAAAAAGTGGGGTTATGAAGAAATAAGAAACATCACTTGTTAAAGAGAAAGGAGATAACACAAATATATATAAGGAGAGTAGAAGAGCACAGATAGGGTCTTGTCCAAGCATAGAAAGAAAAGCAAGTTAAAGTATATACTTGAACAACCCAAAAATGCTAGATGAAGTGCTGCAGAAAGGGTCTTGTCCAAGCATAGAAAGAAAAGCAAGTTAAAGTATATACTTGAACAACCCAAAAATGCTAGATGAAGTGCTGCAGAAAACAATAAATCACAATTTTGACCCTCAAGATGATGGAATTTGACCAAAAACCATCGGAGCTCATGGAAAAGCAATGAGTCTTGCTCAAAAGGTCATTTCTGCATGAAAAACACTAGTCTTGAACTAAAAACATAAACTGGAGCAAAAGCTGCATAAAATCCAAAAATACTCCAATTTCCACATATCATGTAGATCTATGTACCCTGCATCACAATGTTATGCCAGCAACTCAAGATAGTAGATAAGCAATTCAAAGAACAAGCTTGAGCATGTATGAGACAAGATACAAACATAGCATATAGATGAGCAAAGATACCAATTATAGACAGGTTAGAACTACATGTATATGAACTACTAGTAGATGATATCACAAGTTAGGACTACTAGTAGAATCTAGATCATAGCAAGAGATACCAAAAGATACACAAGATAAAGCAAGCTATGAGTAGATGTAGAGATATATCCAAACAAAGAGATATGCAATTTTAGAAGAATGAAAGGATATAACTCACTAGATATGCATCCTTACCGTAAGATGATTACCCCTAAGAACCTCAAGGTTGTATCAACACAAGATATACACCTAGATAGATGTAGCAAGTTAGAGTACAACGGAAGCAATTTTTAGACACAACCAAGAGATCTAAAGAGATCATCATCAAAATCTGCAAAACAACTCAAAGCAAGTAATTGCAAGATATAGATATACCAATTTAGAGCAATTAGAGAGATAGAGTTGTATACAAGATAGTCAATTTAGAACATGGAAATATGCATATATAAAGATACCAAAAGAGAGTGCCAAAGAATAAGGCTATTGGTTAAGAAAATCTAGTTGAGAGGGAAATTCTCATTCAATAAGCCAACTGTGTGTTCTGTGCACAGTGTTATCGGTCGAGTTTTGTGCATGGACAACTCGACCGATGACAGCTGTTGGCAACACCTATTAGTGCCCATCGGTCGAGTTTCACTAGGGCAAACTCGACCGACAGAGCAGCTGTCAAAAAGCACATATATTTCATAAAAACATATTTAAAGGCATGCTAAAAATACAAACCATATCCAAACATGTCTAAGAAAGTTAGTAATGCACTATAGAAGCATTAGAAACCGTTTTTGAGCAAGAGTGTGAAGGGAAACACAAAATACCACTTTTGACTCAAAAACCATATGTATAGTGCGCACTAACTTGACAAATACAAGTTAGGATAGGTTATAAGAAGTAAAACATTTACATTTATGCTTACCATTTACTTTTCCACTTGATGACACCCTCTACACATCTCACCTTTCTTCTTTCATGTGGATTGAGAAGTCAATTTGCAAATTAGTGGCTTAAGTCAATCCATTTGCAAGTACCTACAAGAACAAAGATGAAATGGTCCCCAATCATGTTTTTGGGTCCACAGGGATTAGTTTAACAACCCAAATCTGATTGCTTTTGGGTGCTTTCCTAAAAGGACAACAAGTAGAATAATGACCAATTTCATTGCAATAGTTGCATGAGCCCATAGTCTTGGAACTAGAGGATTCTCTATGGAATAATGGAGGTCCTTTATCTTTGTTGTTCCCTTGACTACTATCACATCCTAAACCATGTCTACCAATTTGTTTAGTAGTATAGTGTAGGATATCATTAAGATTCTTTTTACCCTCTAAGAATCTTTGCAAAGAAGATCTCAAACTGTCATTATCATGCTTAAGAGAAGCAATAGTAGAAGACAATTGATTAATATTATCTCTAGCATGTAAAAGATCATTTTCTAAGCAAAGAGATTTAGTTGAAAGAGAATCTCTATCAATATGAAGAGCAGCAACATGATTCTCTCTATTTGTAGAACTAGAACAAGATTCATGCCCATTGATTTTAGCAAGCAAGGAGGCATTTTCTATTTCTAATTCATGCAAAACAAAATCTTTGTCCTTGTTTTCAGATTTAAGAACATCAATGTCATGCATGAGAGAATCAACAATTAAAGTATGCTCTTCATTAGAACTAGGCATGAGAGGTTGAGCTTCTAGAAATTTTATCTTATCAAGCAAACTAGCATTTTCAAGTTTAAGAGAGTCTACTTGGATAATACAATCATTTTTATCATTAAGAAAGCAAGAATTAGCATATTCAAGATCATCTAGTTCTATATGCAAATTATCAACAATTCTAGCAAACTTTTTCTTTTTCTTTTTAGAAGACTTAAGAGAGGCACAAATATCATGAATAATAGCAATTAAAGATTCTTTATCTAAAGATTCTAGATTTACCTCACTTGAGACTTCACTGGTTGACACAATAAGGGAAAAATGGCATTCTCCTTCATCACTAGAGCTTGAGCTTTATCCTTCACATGAATCTTCACTTGAGCTTGAGTTGTAGGAGCCACTTGAACTTGAGTGCCATTTCTCCTTCTTGTGAAGATGGGTCTTTTTGCCTTGTGGTCAATCTTCCTTGTAGTGACCCTTATTTCCACATGTGAAGCACCGGATGGAGGAGGACTTGCCTTTGTAGGATTTACCCTTGGAGTACATGGCATCTTCTTTAGCTTGAGAGGATGGAGAGACTTGTTCCATGATAGCTTCAATTTGAGCCTTCATTTCAGCCTTCTTCATTCTCTTTAGCTCTTTCTTCTCTTGTCTTTCTACTTCCTCCCTCTTGTCAAGTGTAGCTTCATGTTCTTGTAGATTTCCAATGAGCTCTTCAATAGGAATATCCCTAAGAGACTTTGCTTCTTCAATGGAAGTCACCTTGGGTTCCCCTCTCTTGGGGAGAGTTCTAAGGATCTTTGAGTTGATCTCTCCACTAGACATAGGATGTCCTAGAATAGCAAGACCATTCAAGATGGTGTTGAGCCTTGAGTACATGTTGGCTATGCTCTCCTCCTTTCCCATCTTGAAGTTCTCAAGCAACCCTTTGAGCATGTAGACTTTGCTTTCCTTCACTTGATCTGTCCCTTCATAAGTGATGCAAAGCTTTCTCCATACCTCATAGGCCGTCTCACAAGAAGAAATTCCGTTGAACTCGGTGGGGGTCATTGAGGCATATAAAATGTGCATGTCTCTAGCATTCAAGGTTGCTTTCATCAAGGTGGCTTCATCCCATTCTTCAATATTTGTCTTTGTTAGAATGTATGGGTTGTTCACCATTTGTCACATCTCAAGACTTGATCCTTGGATGTAGAATTGAAGTCTTCTTCTCCAATAGAGGAAGTTGCTCCCATCAAAGATTGGAAGGCTGGTCGAGAGTCTCCCTCCTAGGTAGTCACCCATCTTCTCCTACTTGTTGAAGTATGCTTGGAGAAGACCCGCTCTGATACCACTTGTTGGATCCTAGATCAGTGATTAGATGCTCTAGAGGGGGGGTGAATAGAGCTGAAAGCACTTAAACAAAACTCAATAAACCTTCAAAATATATGACACGATCAGGTTGCTAAATAGGTAATTTGAGTGCAACTAAATCATGCATAGCAAGGATAAGAGAGATTGAACATGCACCAATTAGACAAGCTATTTAGAGTGGTTCCACACTTCAAACTAGAAGTGTGTCAGTCCACTTGCCTAAAGAGGTCAACCTCTAGGACTTCCAACAATTGCACTCTTATATTCACTTATAAGACTTACAATACATGACCAACAAAGGACTTACCTATCCAATACAAAGAGTCTTCAACCTTACCAAGGACTTACCCACTTTGCAAGAGTCTTCGGCCTTCTCCAAGGACTTACCCACTCTTGCACAAGTCTTCGGCCTTGCAGGAATTACCCACTCTTCTTGGATCTTCCGCCTTTGACTTCACCTTCACTCGGAGAAGCTTCCACCAAGGTCTTACCCACTTGACCTTGAGTCTTCTGCCTTCTCCAAGGGCTTACCCACTCTAGCTCCAAGTCTTTAGCCTTGATCTTCACCAAGGGACGCCTTCCCTTATTCTTCTTCACCTCTCTTGGACAAGAGAGAGAACCTTCATCTTCATGATTGCAAATGAGAGAAGTGGAGGTGGTGGAAGTGAGAGCCTCACAAGATATACAAGTAGAACTAGCTCTCTTACAAATCTCTTACTCACTCTAATGGATGTAGCAATTGATTAAGCTTAGAGAGAGAGAGGAGGTTTTAGGAAGCACTCAACTATAGAATAGGAACCTCATAAAAAGTTTGCAATGAATGCTCAACCTTGGAATGAAGCCCAACGGGACCTATTTATAGCTGGGGATGCCTCTTATCCTTTGGGAACACTTGTGAACGAAAACTAGCCGTTTTGTGGCTTGCAACGGATCTATTTTCACTTGTTGCAACTCCACAATGGCTAGAAACACTTTTCTGCACTTTTCCGTACAGTGCAATCGGTCAAGTTTCTATAGGTGTAACTCGACCAATCAAGTAGGAGGCAAACCGATGTTCAAAGGATCGGTCGAGTTTGTCCTAACGAAACTCAACCGACCATTTCAACTGGAAATGGCCTACTACCCAATCGGTCGAGTTCTGTTAGTGCACAACTCGACCGATGCAATCTTCAGAAAATTGACCAAGGTGGATCGATCGAGTTTCAGGCTGGGGAAACTCGACCGACCAAGTGCATGTAATTGATTTTTAAAGATGCATCTAAAGTGCTCTAATATTTGATCAAAGTGCTCCTGATATTTTTCTAAGCTTAATTACAAGTCATACAATCATTACAAGTGATTTACAACATTATTCTAATGGATATACATCATATTACAAAAACGTGCATTTGTATTGACTTTGACTTGTCTTTTCTCCAATATTATATACGCAAGTTAGGGCATTTGGAGTGTGTCTATACCTAATCTGAAAACACTCAAGTAGAAGCATTAGACACCAATATGTGGAATGGTTAGTCATCATCAAAACACGGGTTTAGTCAATTTAGACGTGAGTCAACATTGACCTAATTGACCTTGAGTCAACAATTTCCCCTTTTTGAAGATGACAAACCATTCCATAAATGTATTGAAAGCTTTCAAGTAAAATCATACCTTTGGAGAAACCTAGGGGTTTCAATAGAATGGAGTTCATATGCTCCCCCTTAATTGATGTGCATGGAGTTCTCATACTCCCCCTCAATTGATGCTATTTCTCCTGCATGGTTAGCTTTCATAACATTTATAGAATACTATGTCTTCTACTCATATATGTTCTACACACATATGTCTTCTCCCATTTACCTTCTCCCCTTTACATGGACATACTTCTCCTCTTCATGTAAGACATGCCTTCTTCCTCTTTTAAAAGAAGACATACCTTTCTCCCCCTTTGTCATTTCAAAAAGTGGGGTTATGAAGAAATAAGAAACATCACTTGTTAAAGAGAAAGGAGATAACACAAATATATATAAGGAGAGTAGAAGAGCACAGATAGGGGCTTGTCCAAGCATAGAAAGAAAAGCAAGTTAAAGCATATACTTGAACAATCCAAAAATGCAAGATGAAGTGCTGCAGAAAACAATAAATCACAATTTGGACCCTCAAAATGATGGAATTTTGCCAAAAACCATCGGATCTCATGGCAAAGCGATGAGTCTTGCTCAGAAGTTCATTTCTGCATGAAAAACACTAGTCTTGCACCAAAAACTGAAACTGGAGCAAAAGCTGCATAAAATCCAAAAATACTCCAATTTCCACATATCATGTAGATCTATGTACCCTGCATCACAATGTTATGCAAACAACTCAAGATAGTAGATAAGCAATTCAAAGAACAAGCTTGAGCATGTATGAAAAAAGATACAAGCATAGCATATAGATGAGCAAAGATACCAATTATAGACAGGGTTAGAACTACATGTATATGAACTACTAGTAGATGATATCACAAGTTAGGACTACTAGTAGAATCTAGATCATAGTAAGAGATACCAAAAGATACACAAGATAAAGCAAGCTATGAGTAGATGTAGAGATATATCCAAACAAAGAGATATGCAATTTTAGAAGCATGAAAGGATATAACTCACTAGATATGCATCCTTACCGTAAGATGATTACCCCTAAGAACCTCAAGGTTGTATCAACACAAGATATACACCTAGATAGATGTAGCAAGTTGGAGTACAACGGAAGCAATTTTTAGACACAACCAAGAGATCCAAAGAGATCATCATCAAAACCTACAAAACAACTCAAACCAAGTAATTGCAAGATATAGATATACCAATTTAGAGCAATTAGAGAGATAAAGTTGTATGCAAGATAGGCAATTTAGAACATGGCAATATGCATATATAAAGATACCAAAAGAGAGTGCCAAAGAATAAGGCTATTGGTTGAGAAAATCTAGTTGAGAGGGAAATTCTCTTTCAATAAGCCAACTGTGTGTTCTGTGCACAGTCTTATCGGTCGAGTTCTGTGCATGGACAACTCGATCGATGACAGCTGTTGGAAACACCTATTGCTGCCCATCGGTGGAATTTCACTAGGGCAAACTCGACCGACAGAGCAGCTGTCAAAAAGCACATATATTTCATAAAAACATATTTAAAGGCATGCTAAAAATACAAACCATATCCAAACATGTCTAAGCAAGTTAATAATGCACTATAGAAGCATTAGAAACCCTTTTTGAGAAAGAGTGTGAAGGGAAACACAAAATACCACTTTTGACTCAAAAACCATATGTATAGTGCACACTAACTTGACAAAAACAAGTTAGGATAGGTTATAAGCAGTAAAACATTTACCTTTGTGCTTACCATTTCCTTTTCCACTTGTTGTCACCCTCTACACATCTCACCTTTCTTCTTTCATGTGGATTGAGAAGTCAATTTGCAAATTAGTGGCTCAAGTCAATCCATTTGCAAGTACCTACAAGAAGAAAGATGAAATGGTCCCCAATCATGTTTTTGGTTCCGGAGGGATTAGTTTAGCAACCCAAATCCGATTGCTTTTGGGTTCTTTCCTAAAAGGACAACAAGTAGAATAATGACCAATTTCATTGCAATAGTTGCATGAGCCCATAGTCTTTGAACTAGAGGATTCTCCATGGAATAATGGAGGTCATTTATCTTTGTTGTTCCCTTGCTACTATCATATCCTAAACCATGTCTACCCATTTGTTTAGTAGTATAGTGTAGGATATCATTAAGATTCCTTTTACCCACTAAGAATCTTTGCAAAGAAGATCTCAAACTGTCATTATCATGCTTAAGAGAAGCAATAGTAGAAGACAATTGATTAATATTATCTCTAGCATGTAAAAGAGCATTTTCTAAGCAAAGAGATTTAGTTGAAAGAGAATCTCTATCAATACGAAGAGTAGCAACATCATTCTCTCTATTTGTAGAACTAGAACAAGATTCATGCCCATTGATTTTTGTAAGCAAGGAGGCATTTTCTATTTCTAATTCATGCAAAACAAAATCTTTGTCCTTGTTTTCAGATTTAAGAACATCAATGCCATGCATGAGAGAATCAACAATTAAAGTATGATATTCATTAGAACTAGGCATGAGAGGTTGAGCTTCTGGAAATTTTATCTTATCAAGCAAACTAGCATTTTCAAGTTTAAGAGAGTCTACTTGGCTAAGACAATCATTTTTATCATTAAGCAAGCCAGAATTAGCATATTCAAGATCATCTAGTTCTATATGCTAATTATCAACAATTCTAGCAAGCTTTTTCTTTTTCTTTTTAGAAGACTTAAGAGAGGCACAAATATCATGAATAATAGCAATTAAAGATTCTTTATCTAAAGAGTCTAGATTTACCTCACTTGAGTCTTCACTTGTTGATGCTATAAGGGCAAAATGGCATTCTCCTTCATCACTAGAGCTTGATCTTGATCCTTCACATGAATCTTCACTTGAGCTTGAGTTGGAGGAGCCACTTGAGCTTGAGTGCCATTTCTCCTTCTTGTGAAGATGGGTCTTTTTGCCTTGTGGGCAATCTTCCTTGTAGTGACCCTTCTTTCCACATGTGAAGCACCGGATGGAGGAGGACTTGCCTTTGTAGGATTTACCCTTGGAGTACATGACATCTTCTTTAGCTTGAGAGGATGGAGAGACTTGTTCCATGATAGCTTCAATTTGAGCCTTCATTTCAGCCTTCTTCATTCTCTTTAGCTCTTTCTTCTCTTGTCTTTCTACTTCCTCCCTCTTGTCAAGTGTAGCTTCATGTGCTTGTAGATTTCCAATGAGCTCTTTAATAGGAATATCCCTAAGAGACATTGCTTTTTCAATGGAAGTTACCTTGGGTTCCCATCTCTTGGAGAGAGTTCTAAAGATCTTTGAGTTGATCTCTCCACTAGACATAGAATGTCCTAGAATAGCAAGACCATTCAAGATGGTGTTGAGCCTTGAGTACATCTTAGCTATGCTCTCTGCCTTTCCCATCTTGAAGTTCTCAAGCAACCCTTTGAGCATGTAGACTTTGCTTTCCTTCACTTGATCTGTCCCTTCATAAGTGATGCAAAGCTTTCTCCATACCTCATAGGTCATCTCACAAGAAGAAATTTGGTTGAACTCGGTGGGGGTCATGGAGGCAAATAAAATGTGCATGGCTCTAGCATTCAAGGTTTCTTTCATCAAGGTGGTTTCATTCCATTCTTCAATATTTGTCTTTGGTAGAATGTATGGGTTGTTCACCATTTGTCACATCTCAAGACTTGATCCTTGGATGTAGAATTGAAGTCTTCTTCTCCAATAGAGGAAGTTGCTCCCATCAAAGATTGGAAGGCTGGTCTAGAGTCTCCCTCCTAGGTAGTCACCCATCTTCCCCTACTTGTTGAAGTATGCTTGGAGAAGACCCGCTCTGATACCACTTGTTGGATCCTAGACGGGTGATTAGATGCTCTAGAGGGGGGGTGAATAGAGCTGAAAGCACTTAAACAAAACTCATTAAACCTTCAAAATATATGACAAGATAATGTTGTTAAATAGGCAATTTGAGTGCAACTAAATCATGCATAGCAAGGATAAGAGAGATTGAACATGCACCAATTAGACAAGCTATTTAGAGTGGTTCCACACTTCAAACTAGAAGTGTGTCAGTCCACTTTCCTAGAGAGGTCAACCTCTAGGACTTCCAACAATTGCACTCTTATATTCACTTATAAGACTTACAATACATGACCAACAAAGGACTTACCTATCCAATACAAAGAGTCTTCAACCTTACCAAGGACTTACCCACTTTGCAAGAGTCTTTGTCCTTCTCCAAGGACTTACCCACTGTTGCACAAGTCTTCGGCCTTGCACGAATTACCCACTCTTCTTGGATCTTCTGCCTTTGACTTCACCTTCACTCGGAGAAGCTTCCACCAAGGTCTTACCCACTTGAGCTTGAGTCTTCTGTCTTCTCCAAGGGCTTACCCACTCTAGATCCAAGTCTTTAGCCTTGATCTTCACCAAGGGACACCTTCCCTTGTTCTTCTTCACCTCTCTTGGACAAGAGAGAGAACCTTCATCTTCATGATTGCAAATGAGAGAAGTGGAGGTGGTGGAAGTGAGAGCCTCACAAGATATACAAGTAAAACTAGCTCTCTTACAAATATCCTACTCACTCTAATGGATGTAGCAAGTGATTAAGCTTAGAGAGAGAGAGGAGGTTGTAGGAAGCACTCAACTATAGAATAGGAACCTCATAAAGAGTTTGAAATGAATGCTCAACCTTGGAATGACGCCCAAGGGGTCCTATTTATAGCTAGGGATGCCTCTTAGCCTTTGGGAACACTTGTGAACGAAAACTAGCCATTTTGTGTCTTGCAATGGATCTATTTTCACTTGTTGCAACTCCACAACGGCTAGAATCACTTTTCTGCACTTTTCTGTACAGTGCAATCGGTCGAGTTTCTATAGGTGTAACTCGACCGATCAAGTAGGAGGCAAACCGATGTTCAAAGGATCGGTCGAGTTTGTCCTGAGGAAACTCAACCGACCATTTCAACTGGAAATGACCTACTACCCAATCGGTCGAGTTCTGTGAGTGCACAACTCGACCGATGCAATCTTCAGAAAATCGACCAAGGTGGATCGGTCGAGTTTCAGGCTGGGGAAACTCAACCGACCAAGTGCCTGTAATTGATTTCCAAAGATGCATCTAAAGTGCTCTAATATTCGATCTAAGTGCTCCTGATATTTTTCTAAGCTGAATTACAAGTCATACAATCATTACAAGTGATTTACAACATGATACTAATGGATATACATCATATTACAAAAACGTGCACTTGTATTGATTTTGACTTGTCTTTTCTCCAATTTGATATGCGCAAGTTAGGGCATTTGGAGTGTGTCTATACCTAATCTGAAAACACTCAAGTAGAAGCATTAGACACCAATATGTGGAATGGTTAGTCATCATCAAAACACGGGTTTAGTAAATTTAGTCGTGAGTCAACATTGACCTAATTGACCTTGAGTCAACAATCTCCCCTTTTTGAAGATGACAAACCATTCCATAAATGTATTGAAAGCTTTCAAGTAAAATCATACCTTTGGAGAAACCTAGGGGTTTCAATAGAATGGAGTTCATATGCTCTCCCTCAATTGATGTACATGGAGTTCTCATACTCCCCCTCAATTGATGCTATTTCTCCTGCATGGTTAGCTTTCATAACATTTATAGAATAATATGTCTTCTACTCATATATGTTCTACACATATATGGCTTCTCTCATTTACCTTCTCCCCTTTACATGGACACCCTTCTCCTCTTCATGTAAGACATGCCTTCTTCCTCTTTTAAAAGAAGACATACCTTTCTCCCCCTTGTTCATTTCAAAAAGTGGGGTTATGAAGAAATAAGAAACATCACTTGTTAAAGAGAAAGGAGATAACACAAATATATATAAGGAGAGTAGAAGAGCACAGATAGGGTCTTGTCCAAGCATAGAAAGAAAAGCAAGTTAAAGTATATACTTGAACAACCCAAAAATGCTAGATGAAGTGCTGCAGAAAGGGTCTTGTCCAAGCATAGAAAGAAAAGCAAGTTAAAGTATATACTTGAACAACCCAAAAATGCTAGATGAAGTGCTGCAGAAAACAATAAATCACAATTTTGACCCTCAAGATGATGGAATTTGACCAAAAACCATCGGAGCTCATGGAAAAAGCGATGAGTCTTGCTCAAAAGGTCATTTCTGCATGAAAAACACTAGTCTTGAACTAAAAACATAAACTGGAGCAAAAGCTGCATAAAATCCAAAAATACTCCAATTTCCACATATCATGTAGATCTATGTACCCTGCATCACAATGTTATGCCAGCAACTCAAGATAGTAGATAAGCAATTCAAAGAACAAGCTTGAGCATGTATGAGACAAGATACAAACATAGCATATAGATGAGCAAAGATACCAATTATAGACAGGTTAGAACTACATGTATATGAACTACTAGTAGATGATATCACAAGTTAGGACTACTAGTAGAATCTAGATCATAGCAAGAGATACCAAAAGATACACAAGATAAAGCAAGCTATGAGTAGATGTAGAGATATATCCAAACAAAGAGATATGCAATTTTAGAAGAATGAAAGGATATAACTCACTAGATATGCATCCTTACCGTAAGATGATTACCCCTAAGAACCTCAAGGTTGTATCAACACAAGATATACACCTAGATAGATGTAGCAAGTTAGAGTACAACGGAAGCAATTTTTAGACACAACCAAGAGATCTAAAGAGATCATCATCAAAACCTGCAAAACAACTCAAAGCAAGTAATTGCAAGATATAGATATACCAATTTAGAGCAATTAGAGAGATAGAGTTGTATACAAGATAGTCAATTTAGAACATGGAAATATGCATATATAAAGATACCAAAAGAGAGTGCCAAAGAATAAGGCTATTGGTTAAGAAAATCTAGTTGAGAGGGAAATTCTCATTCAATAAGCCAACTGTGTGTTCTGTGCACAGTGTTATCGGTCGAGTTTTGTGCATGGACAACTCGACCGATGACAGCTGTTGGCAACACCTATTAGTGCCCATCGGTCGAGTTTCACTAGGGCAAACTCGACCGACAGAGCAGCTGTCAAAAAGCACATATATTTCATAAAAACATATTTAAAGGCATGCTAAAAATACAAACCATATCCAAACATGTCTAAGCAAGTTAGTAATGCACTATAGAAGCATTAGAAACCGTTTTTGAGCAAGAGTGTGAAGGGAAACACAAAATACCACTTTTGACTCAAAAACCATATGTATAGTGCACACTAACTTGACAAAAACAAGTTAGGATAGGTTATAAGAAGTAAAACATTTACATTTATGCTTACCATTTACTTTTCCACTTGTTGACACCCTCTACACATCTCACCTTTCTTCTTTCATGTGGATTGAGAAGTCAATTTGCAAATTAGTGGCTTAAGTCAATCCATTTGCAAGTACCTACAAGAACAAAGATGAAATGGTCCCCAATCATGTTTTTGGGTCCACAGGGATTAGTTTAACAACCCAAATCTGATTGCTTTTGGGTGCTTTCCTAAAAGGACAACAAGTAGAATAATGACCAATTTCATTGCAATAGTTGCATGAGCCCATAGTCTTGGAACTAGAGGATTCTCTATGGAATAATGGAGGTCCTTTATCTTTGTTGTTCCCTTGACTACTATCACATCCTAAACCATGTCTACCAATTTGTTTAGTAGTATAGTGTAGGATATCATTAAGATTCTTTTTACCCTCTAAGAATCTTTGCAAATAAGATCTCAAACTGTCATTATCATGCTTAAGAGAAGCAATAGTAGAAGACAATTGATTAATATTATCTCTAGCATGTAAAAGATCATTTTCTAAGCAAAGAGATTTAGTTGAAAGAGAATCTCTATCAATATGAAGAGCAGCAACATGATTCTCTCTATTTGTAGAACTAGAACAAGATTCATGCCCATTGATTTTAGCAAGCAAGGAGGCATTTTCTATTTCTAATTCATGCAAAACAAAATCTTTGTCCTTATTTTCAGATTTAATAACATCAATGTCATGCATGAGAGAATCAACAATTAAAGTATGCTCTTCATTAGAACTAGGCATGAGAGGTTGAGCTTCTAGAAATTTTATCTTATCAAGCAAACTAGCATTTTCAAGTTTAAGAGAGTCTACTTGGATAAGACAATCATTTTTATCATTAAGAAAGCAAGAATTAGCATATTCAAGATCATCTAGTTCTATATGCAAATTATCAACAATTCTAGCAAACTTTTTCTTTTTCTTTTTAGAAGACTTAAGAGAGGAACAAATATCATGAATAATAGCAATTAAAGATTCTTTATCTAAAGATTCTAGATTTACCTCACTTGAGACTTCACTGGTTGACACAATAAGGGAAAAATGGCATTCTCCTTCATCACTAGAGCTTGAGCTTTATCCTTCACATGAATCTTCACTTGAGCTTGAGTTGTAGGAGCCACTTGAGCTTGAGTGCCATTTCTCCTTCTTGTGAAGATGGGTCTTTTTGCCTTGTGGTCAATCTTCCTTGTAGTGACCCTTATTTCCACATGTGAAGCACCGGATGGAGGAGGACTTGCCTTTGTAGGATTTACCCTTGGAGTACATGGCATCTTCTTTAGCTTGAGAGGATGGAGAGACTTGTTCCATGATAGCTTCAATTTGAGCCTTCATTTCAGCCTTCTTCATTCTCTTTAGCTCTTTCTTCTCTTGTCTTTCTACTTCCTCCCTCTTGTCAAGTGTAGCTTCATGTTCTTGTAGATTTCCAATGAGCTCTTCAATAGGAATATCCCTAAGAGACTTTGCTTCTTCAATGGAAGTCACCTTGGGTTCCCCTCTCTTGGGGAGAGTTCTAAGGATCTTTGAGTTGATCTCTCCACTAGACATAGGATGTCCTAGAATAGCAAGACCATTCAAGATGGTGTTGAGCCTTGAGTACATGTTGGCTATGCTCTCCTCCTTTCCCATCTTGAAGTTCTCAAGCAACCCTTTGAGCATGTAGACTTTGCTTTCCTTCACTTGATCTGTCCCTTCATAAGTGATGCAAAGCTTTCTCCATACCTCATAGGCCGTCTCACAAGAAGAAATTCCGTTGAACTCGGTGGGGGTCATTGAGGCATATAAAATGTGCATGTCTCTAGCATTCAAGGTTGCTTTCATCAAGGTGGCTTCATACCATTCTTCAATATTTGTCTTTGTTAGAATGTATGGGTTGTTCACCATTTGTCACATCTCAAGACTTGATCCTTGGATGTAGAATTGAAATCTTCTTCTCCAATAGAGGAAGTTGCTCCCATCAAAGATTGGAAGGCTGGTCGAGAGTCTCCCTCCTAGGTAGTCACCCATCTTCTCCTACTTGTTGAAGTATGCTTGGAGAAGACCCGCTCTGATACCACTTGTTGGATCCTAGATCAGTGATTAGATGCTCTAGAGGGGGGGTGAATAGAGCTGAAAGCACTTAAACAAAACTCAATAAACCTTCAAAATATATGACACGATCAGGTTGCTAAATAGGTAATTTGAGTGCAACTAAATCATGCATAGCAAGGATAAGAGAGATTGAACATGCACCAATTAGACAAGCTATTTAGAGTGGTTCCACACTTCAAACTAGAAGTGTGTCAGTCCACTTGCCTAAAGAGGTCAACCTCTAGGACTTCCAACAATTGCACTCTTATATTCACTTATAAGACTTACAATACATGA
Organism: Alisma plantago-aquatica; assembly: GCA_963693085.1. Classification (NCBI taxonomy): domain Eukaryota; kingdom Viridiplantae; phylum Streptophyta; class Magnoliopsida; order Alismatales; family Alismataceae; genus Alisma; species Alisma plantago-aquatica. The sequence goes on from OY856409.1 coordinate 592,405,494, forward strand.
CCAACAAAGGACTTACCTATCCAATACAAAGAGTCTTCAACCTTACCAAGGACTTACCCACTTTGCAAGAGTCTTCGGCCTTCTCCAAGGACTTACCCACTCTTGCACAAGTCTTCGGCCTTGCAGGAATTACCCACTCTTCTTGGATCTTCCGCCTTTGACTTCACCTTCACTCGGAGAAGCTTCCACCAAGGTCTTACCCACTTGAGCTTGAGTCTTCTGCCTTCTCCAAGGGCTTACCCACTCTAGCTCCAAGTCTTTAGCCTTGATCTTCACCAAGGGACGCCTTCCCTTGTTCTTCTTCACCTCTCTTGGACAAGAGAGAGAACCTTCATCTTCATGATTGCAAATGAGAGAAGTGGAGGTGGTGGAAGTGAGAGCCTCACAAGATATACAAGTAGAACTAGCTCTCTTACAAATCTCTTACTCACTCTAATGGATGTAGCAATTGATTAAGCTTAGAGAGAGAGGAGGTTTTAGGAAGCACTCAACTATAGAATAGGAACCTCATAAAAAGTTTGCAATGAATGCTCAACCTTGGAATGAAGCCCAACGGGACCTATTTATAGCTGGGGATGCCTCTTATCCTTTGGGAACACTTGTGAACGAAAACTAGCCGTTTTGTGGCTTGCAATGGATCTATTTTCACTTGTTGCAACTCCACAATGGCTAGAAACACTTTTCTGCACTTTTCCGTACAGTGCAATCGGTCAAGTTTCTATAGGTGTAACTCGACCAATCAAGTAGGAGGCAAACCGATGTTCAAAGGATCGGTCGAGTTTGTCCTGACGAAACTCAACCGACCATTTCAACTGGAAATGGCCTACTACCCAATCGGTCGAGTTCTGTTAGTGCATAACTCGACCGATGCAATCTTCAGAAAATCGACCAAGGTGGATCGGTCGAGTTTCAGGCTGGGGAAACTCGACCGACCAAGTGCCTGTAATTGATTTTTAAAGATGCATCTAAAGTGCTCTAATATTCGATCAAAGTGCTCCTGATATTTTTCTAAGCTTAATTACAAGTCATACAATCATTACAAGTGATTTACAACATTATTCTAATGGATATACATCATATTACAAAAACGTGCACTTGTATTGACTTTGACTTGTCTTTTCTCCAATATTATATACGCAAGTTAGGGCATTTGGAGTGTGTCTATACCTAATCTGAAAACACTCAAGTAGAAGCATTAGACACCAATATGTGGAATGGTTAGTCATCATTAAAACACGGGTTTAGTCAATTTAGACGTGAGTCAACATTGACCTAATTGACCTTGAGTCAACAATTTCCCCTTTTTGAAGATGACAAACCATTCCATAAATGTATTGAAAGCTTTCAAGTAAAATCATACCTTTGGAGAAACCTAGGGGTTTCAATAGAATGGAGTTCATATGCTCCCCCTCAATTGATGTGCATGGAGTTCTCATACTCCCCCTCAATTGATGCTATTTCTCCTGCATGGTTAGCTTTCATAACATTTATAGAATACTATGTCTTCTACTCATATATGTTCTACACATATATGTCTTCTCCCATTTACCTTCTCCCCTTTACATGCACATACTTCTCCTCTTCATGTAAGACATGCCTTCTTCCTCTTTTAAAAGAAGACATACCTTTCTCCCCTTTGTCATTTCAAAAAGTGGGGTTATGAAGAAATAAGAAACATCACTTGTTAAAGAGAAAGGAGATAACACAAATATATATAAGGAGAGTAGAAGAGCATAGATAGGGGCTTGTCCAAGCATAGAAAGAAAAGAAAGTTAAAGCATATACTTGAACAACCCAAAAATGCAAGATGAAGTGTTGTAGAAAACAATAAATCGCAATTTTGACCCTCAAGATGATGGAATTTGACCAAAAACCATCGGCGCTCATTGCGAAAATGATTCTTGCTCAGAAGGTCGTTTCTGCATGAAAAACACTAGTCTTGCACCAAAAACTGAAACTGGAGCAAAAGCTGCATAAAATCCAAAAATACTCCAATTTCCACATATCATGTAGATCTATGTACCCTGCATCACAATGTTATGCAAGCAACTCAAGATAGTAGTTAAGCAATTCAAAGAACAAGCTTGAGCATGTATGAGACAAGATACAAGCATAGCATATAGATGAGCAAAGATACCAATTATAGACAGGGTTAGAACTACATGTATATGAACTACTAGTAGATGATATCACAAGTTAGGACTACTAGTAGAATCTAGATCATAGCAAGAGATACCAAAAGATACACAGGATAAAGCAAGCTATGAGTAGATGTAGAGATATATCCAAACAAAGAGATATGCAATTTTAGAAGCATGAAAGGATATAACTCACTAGATATGCATCCTTACCGTAAGATGATTACCCCTATGAACCTCAAGGTTGTATCAACACAAGATATACACCTAGATAGATGTAGCAAGTTAGAGTACAACGGAAGTAATTTTTGGACACAACCAAGAGATCCAAAGAGATCATCATCAAAACCTGCAAAACAACTCAAAGCAAGTAATTGCAAGATATAGATATACCAATTTAGAGCAATTCGAGAAATAGAGTTGTATGCAAGATAGGCAATTTAGAACATGGCAATATGCATATATAAAGATATCAAAAGAGAGTGCCAAAGAATAAGACTATTGGTTGAGAAAATCTAGTTGAGAGGGAAATTCTCATTCAATAAGCCAACTGTGTGTTCTGTGCACAGTGTTATCGGTCGAGTTCTGTGCATGGACAACTCAACCAATGACAGCTGTTGGCAACACCTATTGGTGCCCATCGGTCGAGTTTCACTAGGGCAAACTCGACCGACAGAGCAGCTGTCAAAAAGCACATATATTTCATAAAAACATATTTAAAGGCATGCTAAAAATACAAACCATATCCAAACATGTCTAAGCAAGCATTAGAAACCATTTTTGAGCAAGAGTGTGAAGGAAAACACAAAATACCACTTTTGACTCAAAAACCATATGTATAGTGCACACTAACTTGACAAAAACAAGTTAGGATAGGTTATAAGCAGTAAAACATTTACCTTTGTGCTTACCATTTCCTTTTCCACTTGTTGTCACCCTCTACACATCTCACCTTTCTTCTTTCATGTGGATTGAGAAGTCAATTTGCAAATTAGTGGCTCAAGTCAATCCATTTGCAAGTACCTACAAGAAGAAAGATGAAATGGTCCCCAATCATGTTTTTGGGTCCGGAGGGATTAGTTTAGAAACCCAAATTCGATTGCTTTTGGGTGCTTTCCTAAAAGGACAACAAGTAGAATAATGACCAATTTCATTGCAATAGTTGCATGAGCCCATAGTCTTGGAACTAGAGGATTCTCCATGGAATAATGGAGGTCCTTTATCTTTGTTGTTCCCTTGACTACTATCATATCCTAAACCATGTCTACCAATTTGTTTAGTAGTATAGTGTAGGATATCATTAAGATTCTTTTTACCCACTAAGAATCTTTGCAAAGAAGATCTCAAACTATCATTATCATGCTTAAGAGAAGCAATAGTAGAAGACAATTGATTAATATTATCTCTAGCATGTAAAAGATCATTTTCTAAGCAAAGAGATTTAGTTGAAAGAGAATCTCTATCAATATGAAGAGCAGCAACATCATTCTCTCTATTTATAGAACTAGAACAAGATTCATGCCCATTTATTTTAGCGAGCAAGGAGGCATTTTCTATTTCTAATTCATGCAAAACAAAATCTTTGTCCTTGTTTTCAGATTTAAGAACATCAATGTCATGCCTGAGAGAATCAACAATTAAAGTATGCTCTTCATTTGAACTAGGCATGAGAGGTTGAGCTTCTAGAAATTTTATCTTATCAAGAAAACTAGCATTTTCAAGTTTAAGAGAGTCTACTTGGCTAAGACAATCATTTTTATCATTAAGCAAGCAAGAATTAGCATATTCAAGATCATCTAGTTCTATATGCAAATTATCAACAATTCTAGCAAGCTTTTTCTTTTTCTTTTTAGAAGACTTAAGAGAGGCACAAATATCATGTATAACAGCAATTAAAGATTCTTTATCTAAAGAGTCTAGATTTACCTCACTTGAGTCTTCACTTTTTGACGCTATAAGGGCAAAATGGCATTCTCCTTCATCACTAGAGCTTGAGCTTGATCCTTCACATGAATCTTCACTTGAGCTTGATTTGGAGGAGCCAATTGAGCTTGAGTGCCATTTCTCCTTCTTGTGAAGATGGGTCTTTTTGCCTTGTGGGCAATCTTCCTTGTAGTGACCCTTCTTTCCACATGTGAAGCACCAGATGGAGGAGGACTTGCCTTTGTAGATTTTACCCTAGGAGTACATGGCATCTTCTTTAGCTTGAGAGGATGGAGAGACTTGTTCCATGATAGCTTCAATTTGAGCCTTCATTTCAGCCTTCTTCATTCTCTTTAGCTCTTTCTTCTCTTGTCTTTCTACTTCCTCCCTCTTGTCAAGTGTAGCTTCATGTTCTTGTAGATTTCCAATGAGATCTTCAATAGGAATATCCCTAAGAGACTTTGCTTCTTCAATGGAAGTCACCTTGGGTTCCCCTCTCTTGGGGAGAGTTCTAAGGATCTTTGAGTTGATCTCTACACTAGACATAGGATGTCCTAGAATAGCAAGACCATTCAAGATGGTGTTGAGACTTGAGTACATGTTGGCTATGCTCTCCTCCTTTCCCATCTTGAAGTTCTCAAGCAACCCTTTGAGCATGTAGATTTTGCTTCCCTTCACGTGATATGTACCTTCATAAGTGATGAAAAGCTTTCTCCATACCTCATAGGCCGTCTCACAAGAAGAAATTCGGTTGAACTCAGTGGGGGTCATGGAGGCATATAAAATGTGCATGGCTCTAGCATTCAAGGTTGCTTTCATCAAGGTGGCTTCATCCCATTGTTCAATATTTGTCTTTGGTAGAATGTATGGGTTGTTCACCATTTGCCACATCTCAAGACTTGATCCTTGGATGTAGAATTGAAGTCTTCTTCTCCAATAGAGGAAGTTGCTCCCATCAAAGATTGGAAGGCTGGTCGAGAGTCTCCCTCCTAGGTAGTCACCTATCTTCTCCTACTTGTTGAAGTATGCTTGGAGAAGACCCACTCTGATACCACTTGTTGGATCCTAGATGGGTGATTAGATGCTCTAGAGGGGGGGGTGAATAGAGTTGAAAGCACTTAAACAAAACTCATTAAATCTTCAAAATATATGACAAGATAAGGTTTCTAAATAGGCAATTTGAGTGCAACTAAATCATGCATAGCAAGGATAAGAGAGATTGAACATGCACCAATTAGACAAGCTATTTAGAGTGGTTCCACACTTCAAACTATAAGTGTGTCAGTCCACTTGCCTAGAGAGGTCAACCTCTAGGACTTCCAACAATTGCACTCTTATATTCACTTATAAGACTTACAATACATGACCAACAAAGGACTTACCTATCCAATACAAAGAGTCTTCAACCTTACCAAGGACTTACCCACTTTTCAAGAGTCTTCGGCCTTCTCCAAGGACTTACCCACTCTTGCACAAGTCTTCGGCCTTGCAGGAATTACCCACTCTTCTTGGATCTTCCTCCTTTGACTTCACCTTCACTCGGAGAAGCTTCCACCAAGGTCTTACCCACTTGAGCTTGAGTTTTTTACCTTCTCCAAGGGCTTACACACTCTAGCTCCAAGTCATTAGCCTTGATCTTCACTAAGGGACGCCTTCTCTTGTTCTTCTTCACCTCTCTTGGACAAGAGAGAGAACCTTCATCTTCATGATTGCAAATGAGAGAAGTGGAGGTGGTGGAAGTGAGAGCCTCACAAGATATACAAGTAGAACTAGCTCTCTTACAAATCTCCTACTCACTCTAATGGATGTAGCAAGTGATTAAGCTTAGAGAGAGAGAGGAGGCTGTAGGAAGCACTCAATTATAGAATAGGAACCTCATAAAGAGTTTGCAATGAATGCTCAACCTTGGAATGAAGCCCAAGGGGTCCTATTTATAGTTGGGGATGCCTCTTAGCCTTTGGGAACACTTGTGAATGAAAACTAGCCATTTTGTGGCTTGCAACGGATCTATTTTCACTTGTTGCAACTCCACAACGACTAGAAACACTTTTCTGCACTTTTCTGTACAGTGCAATCGGTCGAGCTTCTATAGGTGTAACTCAACCGATCAAGTAGGAGGCAAACCGATGTTCAAAGGATCGGTCGAGTTTGTCCTGAGGAAACTCGACCGACCATTTCAACTGGAAATGGCCTACTACCCAATCGGTCGAGTTCTGTGAGTGCACAACTCGACTGATGCAATCTTTTGAAAATCGACCAAGGTGGATCGGTTGAGTTTGAGGCTGGGGAAACTCGACCGACCAAGTGCCTGTAATTGATTTTCAAAGATGCATCTAAAGTGCTCTAATATTCGATCTAAGTGCTCCTGATATTTTTCTAAGCTTAATTACAAGTCATACAATCATCACAAGTGATTTACAACATGATTCTAATGGATATACATCATATTACAAAAACGTGCACTTGTATTGACTTTGACTTGTCTTTTCTCCAATTTGATATGTGCAAGTTATGGCATTTGGAGTGTGTCTATACCTAATCTAAAAACACTCAAGTAGAAGCATTAGACACCAATATGTGGAATGGTTAGTCATCATCAAAACACGGGTTTAGTCAATTTAGACGTGAGTCAACATTGACCTAATTGACCTTGAGTCAACAATCTCCCCTTTTTGAAGATGACAAACCATTCCATAAATGTATTGAAAGCTTTCAAGTAAAATCATACCTTTGGAGAAACCTAGGGGTTTCAATAGAATGGAGTTCATATGCTCCCCCTCAATTGATGTGCATGGAGTTCTCATACTCCCCCTCAATTGATGCTATTTCTCCTGCATGGTTAGCTTTCATAACATTTATAGAATACTATGTCTTCTACTCATATATGTTCTACACATATATGTCCTCTCCCATTTACCTTCTCCCCTTTCCATGGACATACTTCTCCTCTTCATGTAAGACATGCCTTCTTCCTCTTTTAAAAGAAGACATACCTTTCTCCCCCTTTTTCATTTCAAAAAGTGGGGTTATGAAGAAATAAGAAACATCACTTGTTAAAGAGAAAGGAGATAATACAAATATAAATAAGTAGAGTAGAAGAGCACAGATAGGGGCTTGTCCGAGCATAGAAAGAAAAGCAAGTTAAAGCATATACTTAAACAACCCAAAAATGCAAGATGAAGTGCTGCAGAAAACAATAAATCGCAATTTTGACCCTCAAGATGATGGAATTTGACCAAAAACCATCGGAGCTCATGGCAAAGCGATGAGTCTTGCTCAGAAGGTCGTTTCTGCATGAAAAACACTAGTCTTGCACCAAAAACTGAAACTGGAGCAAAAGCTGCATAAAATCCAAAAATACTCCAATTTCCACATATCATGTAGATCTATGTACCCTACATCACAATGTTATGCAAGCAACTCAAGATAGTAGATAAGCAATTCAAAGAACAAGCTTGAGCATGTATGAGACAAGATACAAGCATAGCATATAGATGAGCAAAGATACTAATTATAGACAGGGTTAGAACTACATGTATATGAACTACTAGTAGATGATATCACAAGTTTGGACTACCAGTAGAATCTAGATCATAGCAAGAGATACCAAAAGATACACAAGATAAAGCAAGCTATGAGTAGATGTAGAGATATATCCAAACAAAGAGATATGCAATTTTAGAAGCATGAAAGGATATAACTCACTAGATATGCATCCTTACCGTAAGATGATTACCCCTAAGAACCTCAAGGTTGTATCAACACAAGATATACACCGAGATAGATGTAGCAAGTTAGAGTACAACGGAAGCAATTTTTAGACACAACCAAGAGATCCAAATATATCATCATCAAAACCTACAAAACAACTCAAAGCAAGTAATTGCAAGATATAGATATACCAATTTAGAGCAATTAGAGAGATAGAGTTGTATGCAAGATAGGCAATTTAGAACATGGCAATATGCATATATAAAGATACCAAAAGAGAGTGCCAAAGAATAAGGCTATTGGTTGAGAAAATCTAGTTGAGAGGGAAATTCTCATTCAATAAGCCAACTATGTGTTCTGTGCACAGTGTTATCGGTCGAGTTCTGTGCATGGACAACTCGACCGATGACAGCTGTTGGCAACACCTATTGGTGCCCATCGGTCAAGTTTCACTAGGGCAAACTCGACCGACAGAGCATCTGTCAAAAAGCACATATATTTCATAAAAACATATTTAAAGGCATGCTAAAAATACAAACCATATCCAAACATGTCTAAGCAAGTTAGTAATGCACTATAGAAGCATTAGAAACTGTTTTTGAGCAAGAGTGTGAAGGGAAACACAAAATACCACTTTTGACTCAAAAACCATATGTATAGTGCACACTAACTTGACAAAAACAAGTTAGGATAGGTTATAAGCAGTAAAACATTTACCTTTGTGCTTACCATTTCCTTTTCCACTTGTTGTCACCCTCTACACATCTCACCTTTCTTCTTTCATGTGGATTGAGAAGTCAATTTGCAAATTAGTGGCTCAAGTCAATCCATTTGCGAGTACCTACAAGAAGAAAGATGAAATGGTCCCCAATCATGTTTTTGGGTCCGGAGGGATTAGTTTAGCAACCCAAATTCGATTGCTTTTGGGTGCTTTCCTAAAAGGACAACAAGTAGAATAATGACCAATTTCATTGCAATAGTTGCATGAGCCCATAGTCTTGGAACTAGAGGATTCTCCATGGAATAATGGAGGTCCTTTATCTTTGTTGTTCCCTTGACTACTATCATATCCTAAACCATGTCTACCAATTTTTTAGTAGTATAGTGTAGGATATCATTAAGATTCTTTTTACCCACTAAGAATCTTTGCAAAGAAGATCTCAAACTGTCATTATCATGCTTAAGAGAAGCAATAGTAGAAGAAAATTGATTAATATTATCTCTAGCATGTAAAAGATCATTTTCTAAGCAAAGAGATTTAGTTGAAAGAGAATCTCTATCAATATTAAGAGCAACAACATCATTCTCTCTATTTGTAGAACAAGAACAAGATTCATGCCCATTGATTTTAGCAAGCAAGGAGGCATTTTCTATTTCTAATTCATGCAAACCCGATTGTCACCCTCTAACCCGAGACATCCCTTGATTAACAACATAAAAAGTTCCATTGAGAGTAGGGTAAAACCCACAAGCGATTGTTTATTTAAAACAAGCTGTCAGTACCTCAGTAAATGAGCTTATTAAGTTGATCTGATAAAGGAAACCATTTAAATCACTTTATCAGGACCAACATATTACATTTAGGCATCATTCCAATTTATTGGATGTAGAAACATTAGTTCTTAACCATTAGGTCAAGTTCATATATTAAAACTATCAATTGGAGTATAGGTCCGACCATTGCATCAAATGACCCAAGAAACCATTGGTTTAAGGCTTAATTGATGCTACAACTACATGCTTAACTCACCATAGGCTGTAGAGACCTGATATACCATCATTAGTGACCATTAAGAAACCATAGGTTGTTAGATCAGCACTATATTCATTAATCACCATCGAATATCAAACTAATATCACCATTGATTGATAGCATCATTATGGCACTTAGTTGTTAATCACTAAGCTCCTAATTAGGCCAACACCTGACCTAAGGGGTGAACATCAGTTTACACCCTTTGTCACCACCATTAGTTGTCATGAAGACAACACCGTCGGTTGTTGCAATGGCCCCACCAGTGAGTCATGTGTTTATAGAAGAAATCAGCTTTAAACCCTAAAATTAATCATTGGTTGATAGGTATTTAGCACCATCGGTTATCAAACCAACCTGATCCAAGTCATATTATACCATATGAATAACGTAAACATGATCGAAGGTTCATCTAGAACTGAAATCAGAGTAGGGAACATTATAAAAATTGAAATCCGAGTCAAGCATAGCTTTTTAGTGCATGGATCATCATTTAAAAGTAAGAACATGAGCTATCAAGCGTATGGTAAGCAATAAACGTGGAGAAAGTTATAAAACTTTCCTCTAATTAGAAGATAAACTCCCAAACAGAAGAAAACATGAGTAGGTATGGTAGAAAATCCAAGCATAAGTCGTGAACTCATCCATCTAGCACCTTTCTTCATTAAATGAGCAAACCCTAAGCATAAGGAGTAAGAAAGGTAGGGCTTTAGAGATTTAGAGTAATTTCTACCAAGGAACAGTAAGGTTCCTGCCTGGAGAAAGGCAGGAGGAAGGATAACAAGGAAATAAACAGAGGAAAGAAGGGGATTCTTACTCTTTTAGGTCAAGATCACTAGAAGGAAGCTTTTTAAACCCTAAAAGGAAGTCAATTGCAACCCTAGATTCTTTTTCCAAGAAGATCCCCTCTTTATTTTTCCTTGGATAGGAAATTTGAAGAATCACAGAGGGAGAACGAAGTTTGTAGAAGGAGGGAAGTGGTGGAGAGAAAATGTCTCGTTTGGGTGCTTAGGGATAACTATATGAAACTTTAAGATAAAGAAAAAGAAAAAGCTGAAGTTCTAGCATCTTTCCAAGTGTCCATGGCCTTAAACTATTAAGAATATACAATAACACACACAAGAAGATCACCCACCATACATATAGACCTGATTAGCTTTCCTTCATAAAATTTCCAAGCCAATCAAATAATTCATTAGTTGATAGCTACTAAAGGTAGCTCATCCATGAAGGGGTAAACCCTAAAATACCCTTGAGGAAAACACCTTCAAACCAAGGTTTAAATAGGCTCCCCATGGGTAAACAAGCTCGAGAATGATGAGAGAATATACAAGAAACATAATAAAAGTGCTAAATTGCAAAGGAAACCTCTCAATTGGGTAAATTGTAGAAAAGTCAAAAATGCTCATAAAATTGCATAACTTGCTCAAACAGTGTCCAAATTGGACCAAATTTGAAACTTAAGCTTGTATTATGATTTCAAAGCATATCACAAGGTTATATTAGGGTTATAAGAATTCAATTATGATAATTAAGCTTGTTCAACACTTTAAGCAAGGTTAGGGGTCTCACAACCATAAACCCCTAACAGGGATTTTGCCCCCCCAAATCCATGGTACACATAGATGGACACTTATCATGCACCTCATCCTCAATCTTCCACATTGTTACATTCATCACATGATGATGTCACATTTTTCTCATAGAAGACATATTCTTCTCTTTTAATTCATACATATCTTATCTTGGGTCAGCACAAAAAACCCCACATAAGAAGACATTTGCAAATATGATAGAAACTTGTTGTGCCACCTGTACAAACCTAATAGTAACTTTCAACTTTAAATTCTAGATATCATCCTATAATTATATCTATTGTATCAAAACATTACTCAAAAGTCATACTTGCTGACTCTTATCAAACATAGAACATTATGTATCTCTTATCATATGTAACTATACAAAGTTTCATCTCTATGCACCTTTAATGGTTATTTTCATTATCAACTCAGTCAACCATGTAGGCATCCCCTAATCTTCAAGAACTATGAGGAATATGTTTTTAGAGGATTCTCCAATCATCTCAATGGTGGACTGGCCATCTATTTGGTTGAAGAATCATACACTTGTATGTAACCGTTAACAAATATAACTTCCTGATTGATCTTGTTAGGGGTGGAACAATGACATTGTCTTCATCTTATCAGGATTCACATAACATACTTAACATAGGTATCGTAACTCCAAGAGGGTACTTTAGTCAACTCCCAACTCACCCTTGCTAGAATTGTTACACATAAGTACAGTTGCTTCAACATTCTTAAGGTTTAGCAAAGATGTTAACCATGTTAATAACCATATCTGAAATATGTTGAGATTTCATCATTCAAAGCTTGCTACAACTTGTAAGAAATGACCTGAACACTCTAGTTATCCTATTCATAAATTCTATCGGTACATTGGTTAGTCTAAAAGACATTATCCTAAACTCATTATGGTCATGTAACTTGTGTCATCCACTCTAACTCATATCCATTGATATTCTGATCCTAGGTTTATCTTAAAGGAACATGGTAACACATGTCTACTGATCAAAAAACCATCTATCCTTGATAGTGGTCTTGCCCAACTATCACTAGACCATACACAACATTATAGAATCACTTTTGTTTTTCCTTCCAAACAATATTTAGAGGGTCATCATCAACTCTCTCTCTCTCTCTCTCTCTCTCTCTCTCTAAGGGAGTGGAATACTTGGAATGTTCATTTAATAAACATCTCCAACCTTCACATACTTCCCATATTGTTGATACATCTTGGATAATAGGATTCATTACCTTGGTATCCACCTCATGTCCTATAAGGAACTCATGTCCTTATCTCATTTAATTTTACCAACATAAACAAATCTTAATACATATAAGAGGAGTGTTCCTCATTATTGGAAGGCTCAAAAGCATACTCATCATAGACTTATGATCTTGGAACCATAGACCAAGCAACCTTCTGCTATAATAAGCCAACTGACCTCATGTTTACAATGAATCCACACATACCAAGTGTCAATGATCCATGACACGCTTTTACCGTGCGTAGAACGCAAGTGTACGCGTCAATGTAGTATAGGCCCTTGTGAGGCCCGAGTCGAACTCAGGGACACTAAATTATCGGTAGACTACTACTAACTGGTTGCGATCAGCTAAACCGATTAAAAGAGTTTGAGAGTTGTTGTAAAAATAAAAGAAAACAAAATAAAATAAAGCAATCGATTAAGTGTTTAATTTAATAAATTCAGATGGGAATCTTTAGGATTACGGTTTCACCGCGGGTTTTCATTGTATGAATTTCCATATAATAATTTAGGTTCATCTCTCGATCCGGGTAGTGGCCTGTAATCAGAATTGCCCACTGTCGTGGTACAATTCACTACCTACGTCTAGGTCGGTTCCACCATCGTAGTAACCTATACCCTAAACTAGGTGCATTAAAATCGACCTCTGGGTGTCCACCATTAACCGTACATCGCCTTATTCAAGGGATTTGTTAATTAATGTGAATTTCATCTCTTTTCAATCGTTAATTCTTCTTTTAAAGCAATTAAGGGCATTAGATTATCATTATGGTGATCAAGCATAACAATATAATTGAGAAAACGAAATCATACCATGGATTTAAGAGATAAATGATGAATTACTATGATAAAAATGTCATACAATGCTTCCCCGGGCTACTCCCAGTCCTAAAGACAAAGGGGATTTGCCCCGCATGTTCATCTTAGAGCAAAACATGGTAGAGAAAAGGGAAAACATGGAGAAAAATGTGAATAAGTAAAGAAACCCCTGAACGGAGAAGATCCAAGCATTCCTCGGCATGGAATGCGTGCTCTACAGCCTTTCAGCGGTGGAAAACATCTTCTTCGGCTTCTGGAACGGCTGGGGCGTGCTTCTGGGCTCCATTCTTCTCTCCACACCTTCTCGGGACGTGTGCAGCGGCTAATGACGTGATAGATTGCTCCTGGCCGCCGTCATTAGGTATAATCACCGAGTTAGGTTGCAAAAATATCATAACCGTCGGATTTAGTTCAATCTGAAACAAACTTGCATATGATGACGTCGATACCATCGACGCGAGTCGATGGTATCGACCCTGCGCGATATCGGCAAGTCTTCTTTTCTTTCTTTGTTGCGCCTGATGCTAACTCGATACCATCGACGTGTGTCGATGGTATCGACACCCTAAGGCATCAGTTTTGTCCTTTTCCATCACTGAATCTTCTGGGGTTGATAGTATCGACTTAATGGTCGATAGTATCTACCATCTGCTCACCAGCAACCTGAAGGTACGTCGCTACCGTCGACTTCCTTGTCAATGGTATCAACTCTGTGCTGCCTTTTGTGGCTGGCAACCTGTGGTTGTGTCGATAGTATCGACAGGTGTCGATGGTATCGACAGCTGCAGATATGCGTTTTTCCTGAAATTGCAACACAAAACCACATAAGCCGAAATAAAACATGTTATTGTAATCATTTATGCTCAAAACAATAAAATAAGGGAGAATTGATGTTTATAAGGGTCATAGACCAAAGTAAATGAATTATGCAATATTAACCACCAAAATGACCAATAAATGCATAAAACACAAGTAAAACAAGTCTATAAATGCGACTCAAAATCATCGCATCAAACTCCCCTAAGCTTGAACATTACTCGCCCTCGAGCAACTGAACTTTAGAATAAAATTGTGAGGGTCAACTAAAGAACAGATCATCACAACAAACATCACTATATGATTCCCACCAGACATTCACATACCGGCCCTTAATGACCACAGAATGATAATTACCCTAAAGGCGACAGTAATCATCCATAAAAGATATCTACCTCAAAAATAATGAACACTATCACATAAGGCAGTTGACATAATAAAATTCTCTGGTTCAGACTCAGTGCATCTTGTGATCTCTTATTCTACGTTGCTCGCCCTAACTACCATCTACATGGAAGCAGTTCTCCTGATATTCACAAATGAGGAGAAAATCACAGTGGCCTACCAATTTGAGGAACGGGTGGATGGAATGGGTGGATCATGGAAGAAATGGAAGCATTATACGGTTTTATCATGCACAAAGAAAAAATGACCTAAATGATGCATATGCAAGTGTAAATGCCCTAATGCCTACATTTTGGTGGAATGATGCATGCACTTTCTTTCCGTCTCAAGGTGAGATAGAATATCTAAGAAAACTACATCATGTGCTTATTCTTCTTAATTCTCAGGTGAGAACATGTTCCTTTCTTCCTCTTCTTCTTTATTACTTCTCAATTCTCTTTTTTTTCTCTTTTTTTTCAAAAAAAAAAATTTTTAAGGCCCCTATATCCATAAATGACAATGAATTATTTGTCAGGCTCACTTCTTGTTACATAACTATATACTTGAAGCATTCAAAAGGTATGGAACAAGTTTATCACCTTTAATGTTTCAGAAGAAATAAGATACATGATGTACTGTATATGCATAAAAATGTGAATGCAGCTACAAAATGATACTCATGCAACTAAATGACATGCACCTAAGGATAATGTGCATGTATAGCTAATCTATATTTTTTTTCTTGTAAAATATGTGAAAATAGTTGCAATGCAAGTCCTATCTACATGAGATGCAATCAAAGGGATGAAAACTATAATGTAATTCCAGTTCTTAAGGTGGAGTATGAAAATAATGAGGTGGATAGATAACAAGACTAATTAACTGAACCTTTGTAAATTATTATGTGTCCCTCCTTACTGACCTGTGTAGTAATTAAGAGGTTTCTCTCTCTTACTTCAAATTAGAGTCTCATTATCATTTGATCAGTTTAGGCTCAAACAACCAGTTCTATCCACTTTTCATGAATCATGAGAATGTACAGTTGTGATTTTCTGTTTTAGAGTTGACAAACCCAATTATTTCCTTAAGTTATGTGCTCAAAGTTGAACAACACAAGCTTGCAAAACACTTAAAAATTTTAAATTTGCCCCTGATTCCCATGTACAAGCAACGAGATGACACATGACTTAAGACATCCACAATTACACTAGATAGAGTGTGGATCCTACAAACAAACTAAAAAAAATGCAAGAACTAAAAGACAAAAGACAAAATAATAAAAACTAAAAACTAAAGGATAGAGTTGTTCCAACGCCCCCCCAAGCTTGAATCCGACTATGGCCTCATAGTCAAAAACAACCTTAAAAGGTGGAACAGAGATACCGATCATTCTTCTGGAGGAGGCGGGTACTACGGGGCCGAGGGGTCCCAAGACGGGTACTTCCCCTGAAAGCTCGGATCATACTGGGGCATTGGTGGAGGTTGTGGATAACCCCCAAGGTAATTCTGGCTCCAATAATGATCATAGAAGGGCTGCTATTGCATCTCCATCCTATGCAACCTGTCGTGGATGTGCTGTTGGTTGTCGAGGAGGAGGCGCTCATTTTCAAAAATAGCCCTCTGGTTATCTAGCAGCCGGTTCATCGTATCCTGAATACCATCTTATGAAGTTGTATGTTGCAACTGGGTGTGCTGGATCTCTTGCAGCATCGTATACATCCCCTGCATGGAGTAGACATCCTCTCTTTGCTGTGAGGGCTATGGTGGCGGAGGCTGTGAGGAAGAAGATGCACCCGGATGCATGCGGGGACGCTTCCTGGGTGCTACTCATGCCCGAAGAGGAGTGAAAGCCTCCTCTTCCTCTTCATTCTCATCGCCGTCATTGTCGTTGTCATCGTTGCCGCCGTCTTCATATGAGCTCTCGATGGACATGACAAGCCATCGAAAATGCTGAGCGCCCTCGATGTGGAAGACAGGGTCTGGAAGTGAACACTCTTGATATGCGTGATTAACATGGCAATCTGCATATGCCAGGCCATCACGAAGCAGGATGAGGCTGGAGCGATGCAGATGCTGCAGGTTGACTTTGATTCGGTTGGAGAGGGGAGTAAGATGGGAGAAATTTAACCCAAGATAGGAGGCCAGCGGTGTAATGATCCCTCCAAAGTGGATTGGAGCCTTCCGCGTACTCCTCTTGACCGCCAACACGCGCATCAAGAAAAACATGCCCCAATTACATTCTTCTCGCTTCAGCAACTTGTCTGTCTCTTGAAACTTGCTGACAGACAGATCACCACAAGCAAACAAGGTGGTGCAGAGCATGCGGTGAAGAATTCGCACAAATGGATGCTCAAAATCCGCCACCGCCGCATTGTGGTAGCTCACGGATTTGCCGGGCGGCGCAGTCACTAGCTTGGCAAAGATGGCATCATAATCTGTCATGTTGTCTGGCCGCCGGTACTGATCTCGCCCATGATTCCATTTGTAGATGGAATTGAACTGCCGCAGGGTGAGAGTGTAATCATTGTTGTACAGCCGGAAAGAAATGCGGCCTTTGATCCATTCCCGATCAGTGGCGATGATGTCGTTTGGCATGACGCATATATCTAGCGATGCCATGAACTCCGCCACTAGCTCTTTGTATGTGGGCCATTCACCAAAGAATGGCTCGCCATCGGCGTGGAATTCCAACTCATCGGGCCTCCTACCCGTATTCCTTGCCTGTCCCTTGAGAACGTAGGCAAGATTGGCCTTGAACCCAAGATTGCGGATCATGTCCCGGTCGACGTAGCGGGTCAGCTCTATCTTTCTCTTCATCAGTTCCTCGTAAACATTCCTGACCTCCGCGGAAGGATGGGCAATCTGCGGTTGCGGAATAGATGTCGTTGGTGAAGGAATGAACATTGGGATCTCCATTGGTGTCATGTGTGAAGAAGATGTGTCGGCGGTATGCACCATTGTCGAAGAAGAAGGGATAGAAGATGGAACTTGGGGGAGGTCGGAGAAGACAATCTCCGCTCGGTGGAGGCTCGTGGAAGAACACGCTCCTTGGATGCTCGTAGTCGGGCTCTGATCGCTCAACAAGACGCTCGGTGCAAGTGGAGGAAGAAAGCTCTGAAGGTGTGACGTCATATGACGACAATCCATCCCGTTTATAACCATGGCTGGCACTGCTGTATGACCGTCGATACCATCGATGTGAGTCGATGGTATCGACTCCTGTAGCACAATCCGTCTTCCGCTAGTATCGATGGTTTTCAATAGCCTGATTTGGTGGCCCGGATTGATGACGCGTCGATACCATCGACGGGTGTCGATCGTATCGACCCATCCCACGGATCGACTCTCTTGGTGCAATGATCACCTTTGATTTCCTCCCACGGATCGGTGACATGTCGTGTCGATACCATCGACGCAAGTTGATAGTATCGACTCTTTTTAGGGCAAACACCCTCACGAGGCCCAGCCGGCGCTTTCTGCATGTAACTGGGTCGATACAATTGACAGGCCCGTCAATGGTATCTACTTCACTGAGACTATTTTCGTCTGAATATCTCCAGAGATCTCGCAAGTATCGACGCCCGTGTCGATACTATCGACCTCATTTTGGCGAGCCACCTAATGGTATGTCGATACTATCGACGAGGCTGTCGATAGTATCGACACAGGGAGATTTTTGCAGCCGCCTACCTGTGCCTATCTCGATACCATCGACACAAGGGTCGATGATATCGACCCTGCCTCAGTCCTGCACATTCAACAAACGATCAAGGTATCTTTTTTACACTAAAAAAAAAATCAAATCAAACTAAATTACTAATGTAAAAGAAACTAAACGAAACTACCAATGGTTGGGTTGCCTCCCAACAAGCACCCTTATTTAACATCTTAGGCTAGACGAATCAAGTTCCTCATTCATCCGGAAGCACTATGAGTTTGACCTCATTCACTTTCCTTGTGTAATCTTCACCAAAATACAACTTCAATTGTTGTTCATTTACCAAGAATGTTGTCTCGCCATCACGCACCATGATTGCACCATGTGGCCTGACCTCCTCTATAGTGAACGGTCCACTCCATCGGGATTTCAATTTCCCGGGATGCATCTTCAACCTGGAGTTGAACAAGAGTACACGATCTCCTTTCTTGAAGATGCACATCTGAATATGGCGATCATGAATCAGCTTTGTTTGCTCCTTGTAGATCCGTGAGCTTTCATATGCATTCATCCTCAACTCATCAAGGTCATTCAACTCAAGCAACCTCTTCTTTCCCGCTTCATCATAGTTCAAATTCAGCTTCCTCAACACCCAATGCGCTTTATGCTCCAATTCCACCGGAAAATGGTAGGCCCGATCGTAAGCCAACCTAAAAGGCGTAGTGCCTATAGGTGTCTTAAACGCCATCCTGTACGCCCACAAAGCGTCCGGTAGCAAGATGCTCTAGTTCTTTCTCGTGGAAGCCACAGTGCGCTCCAAGATCTTCTTAATCTCTCAATTGGAGACTTCCACTTGCCCCTGTGTCTGCGGGTGGTATAGGGTACCAATATTGTGCTTTACCCCGTACTTTCTCAACAGTGTTGCGAACTTCTGATTCCGGAAATGTGTACCCCCGTCACTAATGATCATTCTTGGTACACCAAACCTGCAGAAAATGTGTTCCTTGATAAACCTGCACACTACGGCGGCATCATTAGTCCTAGTGGGTATTGCCTCTACCCACTTCGATACATAGTCAACAGCTAATAGAATGTACAAGTTAGAATTGGAGGACACAAAGGGTCCCATAAAATCAATACCCCACAGATCAAACACCTCGACCTCTTGAAATACATTGAGGGGCATCTCCTGTCTTTTTGAAATGTTACCTACCCTTTGACTGGAATCGCATTGCCGCACATAGTCATAGGCGTCCCTAAACAAAGTAGGCCAGTAAAGACCACTTTCTAGTACATTGGCCGCAGTTCTAGAACTTGCATGGTGGCCACCCGTCGGTAGAGTATGGCAATGACGTAAGACACTTTCCTATTTCACTTCCGGTACACATCTGCGCAACACACCATCCCTGCACTGCTTCAACAGAATAGGGTCATCCCAAAAATAATATCGTAAAGAATGGAAAATTTTCTTTTTCTCTTGGTATGTCCAATCATCCGGGATAATTTTGTAGGCAAGATAATTAACAATGTAAGAAAACCAAGGATCTTTCGATTTCACAGATAGAATTTGTTCATCAGGAAACGTCTCGGTAATGGGTATATGCAAATCCTTCTCATCTACCCTTTCCAACCTAGACAAATGGTCTGCAACCACATTTTCTATTCCCGCCTTATCTTTGATTTCAATATCAAATTCTTGTAAAAGTAAGATCAACCTAATCAGTCTAGGTTTGGCATCCTTTTTCTCCATCAAGTACTTAATGGCGGCGTGGTCCGTCCATACCATGACTTTATATCCTACAAGATATTGCCGGAATTTTTCAAAAGCAAAAACAACGGCGAGAAGTTCTTTTTCAGTTGTTGTGTAGTTTAACTGTGCGTCATTTAAAGTTTTGGACGCATAGAAAATCACAGCGGGTTTATTGTCCACACATTGTCCCAAAACACCCCCTACTGCAAAATTTGACGCATCACACGTCAATTCAAACGGCTTGGTCCAGTCCGGTGTTTGCACAACCGGTGCCGAAATCCATTTTTCTTTAAGCACGTTAAACGCATGTAGACACTTTTCATTAAAATCAAACACAACATCCTTTTCCAACAACTCAGATAATAATTTGGCGATTTTTGAGAAATCTTTTATAAAGCGGCGATAGAAATCGGCGTTACCTAGAAAACTTTGTACCCCTTTAATCGAATTCGGTGGGGGCAATTTGGAAATCACTTTGATCTTCACCGGGTCTACCTCCAACCCCTTGCTAGACACTTTATGTCCCAGCACAATCCCTTCACTGACCATCATGTGGCATTTCTCCCAATTGAGGACCAAATGTGTGTCCTCACAGCGTTGCAAAACCTTGTCCAAATTGTATAAACATTCGTCAAAGGAAGCACCATAGACGGAGAAATCATCCATAAAAACCTCCAAACAGCGTTCAACCATATCAGAGAAAATGGCAAGCATGCAACGCAGAAAGGTTGTCGATGCATTACACAGACCAAATGGCATACGACGGTATGCAAATGTTCCGTAAGGACAAGTGAAGGTGGACTTCTCTTGGTCTTTAGGATCAATGGAAATCTGATTGTACCCCGAATAACCATTGAGAAAACAAAAATGAGATTGACCTGCTAATCACTCTAAAATATGATCAATGAATGGGAGAGGGAAATGATCCTTAAGCATAGCAGCATTCAATCTACGGTAGTCTATACATACACACCACCCGGTTACCAAGCGGGTCGTGACAGGTTCATTTAACAAATTATGTGTAACAATAATTCCCCCCTTTGTAGGGACTACCTGTGTCAGACTCACCCACGTCGAGTCGGATATAGCATAGATGATACCTGCAGAAAGGAGCTTGATCACCTCCTTCTTTATGACCTCCATCATACTAGGATTTAGTCAACGTTGTGGCTGAATCACGATTTGGCTCCCTCCTCAAGCCGGATCATGTGCTGGCACAATGTAGGTGAAATCCCCTTGATGTCTACGACCGACCACCCGAAAGCACCGTGGTGGTTCTTCAGCACAATCAACAATTGATCTTCCTCCTCGGCACTCAGATATGCCGAAATAATTACAGGCAGCTTCTCACCCTCAGCTTATAATGCATATTTCAAGTGTGGTGGCAATGGCTTCAATTCTAAATCTGGCAGGCTGATCAAAGATGACTGAATCAGTGGTGGAAGTTCTCTAAGGTCTTCATAGTACCTAGCATAAAAGCATGGAAGCACCTGAAGCATCTTGGCACACTCTTGTAGTGACTTGCTTCTCATCCAATCATGTGTTACATTAACCAGGCAGGCTTCAAGCGGTAATTCTGGATATGCATTGAAAACAGAACTTGCTATGGCCTCATCTTTAGTAGAGGGAGGGATGTCCTCCTCTTCATCATTGGGAAAACCCACATCCTTGCTAAGAGACACAACCTTAGTCTGCTCCATGATGTCTACAGCTAGTGTCCCTTTTTCTACTTTAGTCATCACATGAGCCATATCTAAAAATGGCTTCCCTAGACAAAGAGAGATATTCTGATCAAAGTCCTTCATCATGCGGTAGTGCTCCTTTACTTTTGATTGTGTAGTGCTTGAGGGAATGACCATCTCAAACAGATCATCAGCGATACCCAAGGTCAACCGACCTCTTCCCATCTCAAGTATCATGTCAGCAGTGGCTTGAAATGGTCGTCCAAGGATTAACTCATTACCCTGTTCATCTTGCATCTCCATTACAACAAAGTCTGCTGGAAATACAAACCGATATACTTTCACCAACAAATCTTCACAAATGTCGTATGGCTTTACCACTGAATTATCTGCCAACTGCATTGTCATATTGCTCGGCCTTGATTCTTTTAATCCCAATTTCTTGAACATAGAGAGAGACATCAGGTTTATACTTGCCCCAGAATCACACAGTGCTTCGCCAAATTTCACCTTACCAATGTAACATGAAATATTGAAGCAGACCGGATCTTGCCTTTTAGGTGGCAATGTGCCCATGATGAAGGCACTCACCTACTCCTTGAGAACCACAACCTCCATATCAGGGGTCTTCCTCTTCTTAGTAATGATATCTTTCAAAAACTTCCCATAGGAGGGTATCTGCTCGATTGCTTCTAGTAACGGAATATTGATAGAGAGCTTTCTAAAACTATCCAGAAACTTCTTGAACTGGGCATCCACTTTCTTTGCTTTCACAATATTTGGATATGGGACCGGGACATCCTGTTCCCTTTGATGTGGTGGCACATATGGTGTCCTCTTCTTTGTCTCCTCCTCAGCAGTAACAGGTTCAGCTGTGACTTCCTCTACTATATCCTCAACCGGCTCTGTGATTGGAATTGGCACTTCCTATGTGGCCTCACCTTTGGTTTTTTACTGGTGTTTGCTTGGTTCATCGGCCCTGGGGTTTAAAATCTTCTTGCCACTCCGTAGCAAGATTGCCTTCACCTGCTGGTTTCCTCCTGGAATGTTTGTGTTACTCGAGAAGCCTTGTTGTGCTTGCTTCTTCAGATTTTCTATCTCGGCTTCCAATTGCACCATAGACGTCTCTATCGTCCTCATCTAAGCCCCATGGCTCTGCAATTTCTGCCCAAACTGATTCATGAATTCCCCATGTTGCTTGATCTGCTGGCCAAAAATGTTCATCAGTTCTTGGTTCTACTTTATCACTTGGTTGAGCAACTCCGTGCTCTTATCCTCTGCCGCCGGCTGGGGTTTTGCATCGGGGTCCTGCAAGAAATTATTTGGATCCTTCCAGGAAAATTTCTTGTCCTTCCTCCATGAATAATCATTATTTTTGTACCCCTGCTGCTGGCGCATAAACTTTACTTGAGCCTCATCATCTGTGTCGGTATCTTCTTTTGCAAACAGTTTCTTTGCTAGAAGGTCCATCTTCTCATTCAGCTCTTTGATAGCCTTTGACTCTCCCGCAACTCGAACATGCTCTACGGCGTCTCTGTCGCCCCAGGATTGCTTCTTGGCCATATTTTTCAGAATTTCCCAACACCTCGTGTCTGTGTTGTTCAAAAAGAACCCTGAACATGCGGAATCCAGGTTACTTCTATCATGCTCGGAGAGAGTAAAATAGAATATCTTGACCTACGTCTCCTTGTCAAGCCCATGATGTGGGCACCTCCTAAGCATGATCTGGAACTGCTCCCAGGTCTCGGAGTAACTCTCCCCTGCCTTCTGGCTGAAATTATGGATTTTTCTGATCATATCATTTGTCTTCTTGGGCAGGAAAAACCTTTCAAAGAACACTTCCACCATGTGGTTCCATGATTCCACATATTCATCGTCAAGATTGTGCAACCATTCTCGTGCATTTCCTGCCAGAGAGCTCGGAAACAGCTTCAGGTATAGTGTCTCTTACGGAAACCTATCTATTTTTATCATATCGCAGTTCTCCACAAACTGGCTAATGTGAGTCGCCGGGTCTTCGTTCTTTAGCCCATGGAATGCATTAGACTTGACCAGATTGATTAATGCAGGATCAATCTTATAAGTCGGAATGTTGATCGCTTGCTTCTTAATTGGCCCCTTTGAAGCGGATGAGGAAGAAGCTTTTATCTTCTCCCATATCGTCTGCTCTTCGGCCATGGCTTCTTGTTCTGAGCCAGAATCTATATCTTCCAGTTGGTCTTGATTGTAATCTTCCTCGTCGTCCGGTCCCGGCAATGGAACCTCTGGTGTAGGCTGTGTGTAGTCAGTGTTATGCGTCCTCACCATGCACAGTACCTGCAAAAATAATAATTTCAGTTCAGTATCGTGCTAGACGATTACACAATTTGAAAAATAAACTTTGAATTTTTGAAATGATTACAAAATAATAAAAATAAAAGGTGGCCTAGAATGGCTGCTTGCAGCACTCGTAGTGCCGACAATTGCTGTGTCCCCAGCAACGGCGCCAAAAACTTGACACGCTTTTATCGTGCGTAGAACGCAAGTCTACGCGTCAATGTAGTATAGGCCCTTGTGAGGCCCGAGTCAAACTCAGGGATACTAAATTATCGGTAGACTACTACTAATTGGTTGCGATCAGCTAAACCAATTAAAAGTGTTTGAGAGTTGTTGTAAAAATAAAAGAAAACAAAATAAAATAAAGCAATCGATTAAGTGTTTAATTTAATCAATTCAGATGGGAATCTTTAGGATTGTGGTTTCACCGTGGGTTTTCATTGTATGAATTTCCATATAATAATTCAGGTTCATCTCTCGATCCGGGCAGTGGCCTGTAATCAGAATTGCCCACTGTCATGGTACAATTCACTACCTACGTCTAGGTCGGTTCCACCGTCGTAGTAACCTATACCCTAAACTAGGTGCATTAAAATCGACCTATGGGTGTCCACCATTAACCGCACATCGCCTTGTTCAAGGGATTTTTTAATTAATGTGAATTTCGTCTCTTTTCAACTGTTAATTCTTCTTTCAAATAAATTAAGGGCATTAGATTATCATTATGGTGATCAAGCATAACAATATAATTGAGAAAATGAAATCATACCATGGATTTAAGAGATAAATGATGAATTACTATGATAAAAATATCATGCAATGCTTCTCCGGGCTACTCCCGGTCCTAAAGACAAAGGGGATTAGCCCCGCATGTTCATCTTAGAGCAAAACATGGTAGAGAAAAGGGAAAACATGGAGAAAATGTGAATAAGTAAAGAAACCCCTGAACGGAGAAGATCCAAGCGTTCCTCGACGTGGAATGTGCGCTCTACAGCCTTTCGACGATGGAAAACGTCTTCTTCGGCTTCCGTAATGGCTGGGGTGTGCTTTTGGGCTCCGTTCTTCTCTCCACACCTTCTCGGGACGTGTGCAGCGGCTAATGACGTGATAGATTGCTCCTAGCTGCCGTCATTAGGTATAATCACTAAGTTAGGTTGAAAAATATCATAACCGTCGGATTTAGATCAATCTGAAACAAACTTGCATCTGACGGCATCGATACCATCGACGCGAGTCGATGGTATCAACCCTGCGCAATATCGGCAAGTCTTCTTTTCTTTCTTTGTTGCGCCTGATGCTGACTCGATACCATCGACGCGTGTCGATGGTATCAACGCCCTAAGGCGTCGGTTTTGTCCTTTTCCGTCGCTGAATCTTCTGGGGTTGATAGTATCGACTTAATGGTCGATAGTATCGACCATCTGCTCGCCAGCAACCTGAAGGTACGTCGCTACCATCGACTTACCTGTCGATGCTATCGACTCTGTGCTGCCCTTTGCGGCTGGCAACCTATGGTTGTGTCGATAGTATCGACATGTGTCGATGGTATCGACAGCTGCAGATATGCGTTTTTCCTGAAATTGCAACACAAAACCACATAAGCCGAAATAAAACATGTTATTGTAATCATTTATGCTCAAAACAATAAAATAAGGGAGAATTGATGTTTAGAAGGGTCATAGACCAAAGTAAATGAATTATGCAATATTAACCACCAAAATGACCAATAAATGCATAAAACACAAGTAAAACAAGTCTATAAATGCGACTCAAAATCATCGCATCAATCCACTTGAAAGATGTGCCCTAAAAAGGAAAGACACAAAGGGAAACACACTTCCCACATCATAGCAACATTATTTCAGGGTCACTAGCAAAAAGGTAACCAATTCCATTTTCATTATGCAAGTTAGAACTACTAATGTATCATTTTACCTTTTTCATTTCAGGTTCCTTGCCATTAGCATAGGAATCATCATGATTAACATTTCTCATTACTCCTTCCTTTATGACTATTTATCCCACTAGGGTATGTTCTCATATTTTATTACGTTTTTCAACCACTTATCAACAGGTAAATCATCATATTCTTCATTTTCTTCATTAAACAGGGATCATCTCCCTTAATTTCTTTCACGTGCCATGCTGATTTTACATTAACACTTTCTTCCACACATAGGTTGGTCTGAGATTAACTTAGGTTCCATGTAACGAACTGAGTTTCAAATAATATTTGCAATTTCCACCCTATACTTCCTGTTATCTCATTTTCGCTTGTTTTGTCCTTACAAATTTAAGGGAATTGAGTGGTATGGTGAACATATACATGCCAACATAAGGGTTAGTGCACAAATTACCTATATTAATATTGTTAGTAAGGGCAATGATGCAAATGTTCCCAAAAAGGAAATAATTGTTGCATAAATAAGATTTTATCAATGGTTAATTTTAATCTACAAGTTTAATGAATAATGTAGTAGATAAGATTAATGTTGAGTAATAAATAACCCCTTTCTTTCTCTCTCTTATTATGGGTGACAAAAACTTGGAAATGTAGTTAATAGAGTGGGGGAAGACTCTTGGTTGGCCTATCTCGAAAATATAGCCAAAAAGTTATCACAAAGCCTCTTCATATTAATTACCCAATTTATACACTAATATATATATATATATATATTAATGGGAAAAAAATTAATTAAGGGAATAATCTTGGGTAAAACGAAAAACTAAAGGTATATCATCAATCTAGATGTTGTAATTAGCCTATGGTTAAAATTTGATGTCATTTGGACTTCATTTGACCCTCCAGATGCATTTATTAAATTTCAAATAAAGTGTGACCATTGCATTAAATGGATAACATTTAAATGGCGAGTAACTCTAATGTTGGTTCAATTTATGTGTCACACACCCCCTTCTACACCATCCAACGGTCAGATTTGATATCTGTATGATCTGACGGCAGCTGCATCGTCTTGTACCTCCGGCCTCTTCGTATATAGTGAACTTGACCCCCTCGACTACGTTCTCCCTCGTTTCTCGATCTTTTCACGAGATTTCTTCTCCAAATAAACCACCATGCTCTGATGCTTCATTCAAGCCATCACACATCCACTCTCATGCACCGTGGTTGAAACACCCAATGACACCGGCCATGGCTTCTCCGCCCCTTTGTCGTTTCGGCTCAACGAGCCTCCTCACCTATAAATAACGCCTCCCACACCTCTGCTGGCCCCTGTGTGAGATTCCTCTAGTGCTAATTTGTCCAAAGCTTCCCCGTGTGGCCCCCAACACCTCCACCTTCCTCCCTACCTTTTAGCGCTTCTCCTGGAGTCTCAGTGATAGCAACGACCAAATAGACAACTCTGGTGAGTTCGTCTTTGCTTCCTCTTCGTTTCAAGTATCTAAACGTGTATTTTGGTCCAGAATAGTGAAAATGCCCAAATGGGCAGGCTTCCTCCACCGTGGAATGGCTCGCATGAGAAAAGGAAGATGACTAGGTTTGGTTTTACTATTTTGCCCTCATGCGTGGCTGCCTTCGCGTTTTAACGCCAAGGGCAATTTGGTCTTTTTCCATTTTGTTTCTCGCCCTTGACCGAAGCCCATGCGGATTGCTGACTGGACCACACACCATTGGTCCATGTGAGTACGGGCCTGGCCATGTGGCATGCAACCTCGCGCTAGCCACTCAGCCTATGTGGCATTTTCTCACCTTCTGATTGGTCCAGAGTGATTTATTCATAGAAAATCGATACATTATCGAAAAAAGGTGAATAAATACTCGTTGGAAAGGTTATTTCAAGTAGAATTCAATTTTAAATCTTTTGAATACTGAATCTCAGTCCTTTTCCAATATTTAATGGATACATCATCTTAATCATATTAATTATTCTAAAATTGATAACTAATGTATTTTAACTTCAATTTTGATAAAAAAAAATATGTTTTATCAATTAGAAAAATATTAGGAATCAATTGGTCAAGTTTTCAAGCCCTAAATTGATGGTTTGTTTAGAAGGTTCAATTTGGGTATTTTAACCTAAATTCCTTTCAAATATCTAATGCATGCAATGAACTTTGTACTTAAGGTTAAAGTGACTTGGACTTAATCACTTGGTGGAAAAGTCACATCTAGGGATCTATGTCAGGTATGTGCATTCTAACACCTAAGTTGGGAATCTGTTTAATCCAACCTAATTTCCAATTGAGGCGTGAGCCATTTACTTGTTGCACCATGACTTACTTATTGGGAATTGAGCCTTTATGCATGTTACTCTATATCTTGCTTATTGTGATTGCTTTAATGATTATTGGGTCTTGGACCCCACCTGCATTGTTGCAAACTTATTTTATCTTCCATTTGATTATTTAAAGCATGGTAATGATGTAAATGACTAGTTAACTAATGTAGTGTACATGAGTACATACCACCCATAGGGCATAGAGGTTTTAGTCCTCCTGCCAGGCACTGCGGTTTTAGTCCCCCTGCCACATTATATATGTTTGAGGTTTGGGATGTGCATTTTCCCCTC
This sequence comes from Alisma plantago-aquatica, assembly GCA_963693085.1. Taxonomy (NCBI): domain Eukaryota; kingdom Viridiplantae; phylum Streptophyta; class Magnoliopsida; order Alismatales; family Alismataceae; genus Alisma; species Alisma plantago-aquatica. The sequence goes on from OY856409.1 coordinate 592,433,827, forward strand.
TCCTATTAGTTGAGGTTGGTAGGTGCCTCAACCCTATATTGGTTTAATTTAGTCATAATGTATCATGCCTGTTTGATTACTTATTATTTTTCTTGGCAGAAATCTTAATTGTTAACATGCCTCATACTCTTGACAAATCTTAGTGTAGTGAATCTTTACCTTGCCATATGTTAAAATGTTACTTGTCCTTAGTCATGTTTTGACACATACTTTTCATCTCCTTTTTTTGGGTGACCCCCAATCACCCAGGACCAAGGCAAGGACTAGATCAAGGGCAAGGAGTATCGGGACAGGAGTAGAGTTGCCATCATGCATAGGTTGCTATTGCTAGATCCTATAGTTTGTTGTTCATGCTAGGTTAAAAACATTTAATTGAGCCATGTAATAGAATAGGCTCCTCATCTTTTTCTTTCGTTACTACTATTGACATTGTTGTATTTGATTCATGCTTATTTAAATGGAATTATTATGCATTGCATCCTTCCTCATCAAAGTTTTATATAAATGAGGGATGTTTTGTATTTTTCATTAAATTTTAGTATGGGGGTGATCTTGCCTCCTTACAACATGGTATCAGAGCTTGTTGGGTAGCTACTAGGGTACAAAGTTGAAAGTGATGGTGTCTAAAAAGGGTCAGAATTTAGGGGTTGGCAATATTTTCCTCCGCCCCACTAGTTGGTTAACGAGGACTCATGGGTTGATATGACACCGGCCCGGCCTGATCTGATATTGAGTTCCTAGAATAGCATGCCTATAAGCAATAGTAGCCTCATCTATTTCTATCTCATACTCCTAGAAATATTACCCTATGACCTTGTCTTTCAGGAAGGGTAGCCTATTCAGAGAGAGTTCCGACAACAATGAAAACAACCTCGAGACCCTTGAGACTCCTTTGACTCCTGAACAGGAGTTATCTATGCTACGTCAACTTCTCTCAAACACCCTTATGGGGTAGCTTTCTATAGCCGCTTCCAATGCCAACAAGCCCAAGGAGTTCCATCTGTCTGACTTCATCAAGATGCAGCCTCGTTACTTCAAAGGGGAAAATGAGTCCAACATGGTGGACAAGGCAGATGACTAGGTGTTAGCCCTAGAATGTACTTTTGAAGGCATGGTGTGTCCCCACACCAAAAGGTTTGCTTTGTAGCCTACATCCTGGATGGCCCAGCCTGAATCTGGTGGAACGGGATTTCCTGCACCTGTGACACTGGAGACATGACCTGGGAATAGTTTCTCGAACTGTTCAAGGCAAAGTACATATGTTTAGCCTATCTGAAGAAGAAGGAGGTCGAGTTCTATAGCCTGAGGGAAGGAGCCATGACTGTGTCTGAGTATGTCCAATGTTTCCTTCTGCTGGAATGTTATGTTGTGGGCCTAATCGAAGATCGGAGGGAAACCCTCTTTCTGGAGGGTTTCAACTATAATGTGGGGTGTCACCTTGTGCCCCAACTACCACTCACTTTTAAACAAATGCTAGACAAAGCCCAGGCTGTTGAGTTCTACCCTGGCTTTCATTCTTCCAGTCCGAGCAACAACAAAAAAAGGAAGAATTCTGGTGGTTTCCAAGGGCATGACTGGTGCAAGAAGTGTTCCCGATTTCATCCTTTCAGGAAGTTCCCTGATGGCAATGCACCACCTCATAGGGATGATCGACCTAAACCTACTTGTCATGAGTGTGGCCAAGTCAGTCATATCCAGCCTTTCTGCCCCAAGTTCAACTGAGGGCAAGCCCCTGTCCAACAACCACCACAACATCAGAACCATCCTCCGTGAAACGACAACAACAACAATCCTAACAACAATAACCACAACAATAACCAGTAAGGACGTCGCTCGCCTGTGGAGAGGCAGAATGTAAGGGTCTTTGCTTTAGATGTTAAGGAAGCTGGTGATGGCAATGACGTGATTGAAGGTACTTTACACCTTAATATGTATCCTATCAAGGTGCTTTTTGATTCTGCATCATCAAATACCTTCATATCTACACAGTTTCCTACTATGCTAGAAATAGAAACTGATTTCATGGACCATGTGTTAGAAGTCAAAACCCCGAGTGGTAGGATATGTTCCTCTTATCTCAAGCTTCTAACCTTAGACCTTTGCATCTCAGGGAAGATGTTCCATCCTGACTTTATCTTGCTCGAAATGTCAATCTTTGACATTATCTTGGGTATGGAATGGCTGAAGAAGTATAAGGTCGTCCTTTTCTGTGAAGAGTCAAAGGTTAGTATGTTGCACCCTGAATAAGGTAGAATGTGTGTTAAGGGAAGGAAACGAGATGAACGACAATTCATCATTTCAGCCATCAAAGCTGAAAAACTTGTCTTGCAAGGGTGTAGGGCATTTCTTTCATCCATAGTTCTTGATACCACACCCCCTTCTCTCGATCTTATAGAAGTGGTTAAGGAGTTCCCTGACGTCTTTCCCAAAGAACTGCCCATCGATCTTGCACTCGGGACTTCACCTATCTCGAAGTCATTGTACTTCTTGGCTCCTGCTGAACTTGTCGAGCTTAAGAAGTAACTTCAAGAACTCCTTGACATGGGGTTTATTCGCCCAAGTGTCTCACCTTGGGGAGTCCCCGTCTTGTTCGTGAAGAATAAGGATGGGTCTATGCGCATGTGCATGGACTACCACATGCTTAATCAAGTCACGGTGAAGAATTGTTATCCACTACCTCACATTGACAATCTCTTCGACCAACTCAAGTCTGCTACTATTTTCTCAAAGATGGACTTGTGAAGTAAATGTGGGTGAAGGATGAAGATATATCAAAGATAACATTCAGAACTAGGTATGGGCATTATGAATTCTTGGTCATGCCTTTTGTGTTGACCAATGCCCCAGTTGCCTTCATAGACCTGATGAATCGAGTGTTCCATCCTTACATTGATTAGTTCGTCGTGGTATTCATTGATGATGTCTTGATATATTCTGAGTCAGAAGAGCAACATCGTGAACATTTGAGGTTGGTACTCAATACACTGTGAAAAAATCAACTCTATGATAAATTCTCAAAGTGTGAGTTTTGGATCAAAGAAGTCATGTTCTTGGGTCATGTTATTTCTGTTGGACACATTGTTGTTGACCCCACAAAAGTTGAAGTTGTGACAAGAGGGAAAGCACCGTAGAATCCATCTGAAATCCGTAGTTTCCTCAGTCTAGCAGGTTACTACCAGAAGTTTATCAAGAACTTCTCTGAGCTAGCCCTTCCTATGACAATTTTGACACACAAGTCAAGTTTGTTTGGTCTCTTGAATGTGAGGATAGCTTCTAGAAGCTGAAGAAGTGCTTGACATCTGCTCCTGTGCTTGCATTACCAGTTGAAGGCAAACCTTATGCAATATACACTGATGCCTCCAAGCAAGGATTGGGATGTATTCTGATGCAATCACTGATGAGGAGGCATCTAAGGATGATGGCAAGGATGGTTCAGATGGTTCTGATGGCTTTGTTGGTGACTCTGGTGATGAAGGTGACATTGTTGCCTCTAGTACACCTTCAGATGATGAGAACTATGAGCCTGAAGCCTCTGATGATGATGTTGATGTAGATGATGATGCCTTGGACCTATATATCCTAGACATTTAGATGTTTTAGTTTTTAGTCTCTAGATGATGATCATATATATCTTTCTAGACTATTTTGTACTAAAAACATCTGGGTACATTATCTGAGATGTACTATTTAATCATCATGTTGTTTTCATGGTTTTATCATGTAGTTGTTTCTAGGGACATGCTTTGAGTGTTGTAATCTTAATCGTATTTACACTTACTCTTTGATTAACTGTATATCATGATTTTCTACCATGTTTCCCATATTTTTATTATGACTTAGATTGCTTGTTTCTCTCTTATCTCTGTTTGATGTAAGCAATGAGGTTGCATGTTTTTGTGCTCTTCTATCCCCCTTCATTTCTGATAATGCCAAAAGGGGGAGAGAAGTTCAATGATTTGAAGCTCAACCATATTGTTTTTATTTCCTATGTGATCTTTTTCCTGTTCAATATATGATTTGACATGTGACTTGCTAAAAGACCATTTAGTGTATACATGTTATATTGCTTTGTGTAGAAAGACTAACTATGTAGGTAAGAGTGAGCATAGATTGAGGGGGACCAATTCACATTGTTAAAATCATGAATCCCCTTACAATTCACAAGGCTAAGGTATAACTTTTCATATCCTTTTCAATATGTTGAGGAATGGTTTGTCATTGTAAAAAGGGGGAGAATGTTGACTTGAGAGTTATAAATTGTCCATATTTTGATAATGACTTAACCATTCAATTCACATGTATCTAATATGTTTATTCAAGATCGATTTCAGGCTTTAGGTACATGAAAAGGATCAATTTACACAAGCCCTAGCTTGTCCAAGTTCAAGTAAAAGCAATGCAAGTGTGCAATTTGGGAAATCACTCCAAACCACCTTAGATTATTTTTTTAATCACTTGTATTAATGATATGACTTGTAACTAAGATGAGAAAATATCAGGGACACTTAATTCAAATGTTTGGTCACTCAAAATTCATTTTGGAAAATTTTTCACAACAACTTTGTTAGTCGAGTTGGAAACTCGACCGATCCAGTGATGGATTTTATGAAAAAAATCAACTGGTCAAGTTGTACATTCACAAAACTCAAACAACTGACTCACTGACCAAAACTGATTTTGACTCATCAATCGAGTTACCCAAACTAAACTCGACTGATAGTTTGAAAATTAGCTTTGTCGGTTAGTGGATCGGTCGAGTTATCTATATTGAAACTTGAACAAATGTACTGCATAGAAAATACAGAAAAAGTAATTATAACCGTTAGAGTGTTGTTGTAAATGCAAATATATTTGTTGCAAGTTGTAGAATGGCTATTTTTCATTCTTAAGTGATCCCACACTCAAAGGAACACCCCCAACTATAAACAGGACCCCTTGGATTTCATTCCACGTTTTCTCATTCATTCTACCCTTGGTCCTTGCTATAGTCACTACTACATAAATGGCTTATAATGTCACTTTTAAAGTCGTCAGTTGTAATAATACACCGACACCTAAACAATACAGTGTCGGTTTATAAAATAAACCGACATCAATCTGTGAAGAGAGACCAGACACGGGTATCACTTTTATTCAGTGTCAGTTCCTTAATCAAAAACAGATGCCTAAAATTAACCGCCAAATCCAAAATTTCTAGCGAAAAAAAATTACCTCCAAAATTTAACATATTGCGTCGGTTGTTAACTAATAAACCGACGACTAAAGGTTATTCGCGAGACAAAAATTGGGCACATTTTGGTCGTCGGTTTTACAACAGTGACCGACGTGTATGGGTTTTCCCACGCCGTCCGCGGGAAATTTTTCACATCCTTTGAGCGTCGGTTTTTGATATAAACCGACTACTATGGTCATTAATCGAGAACAATTTTTTTAATTGGCATATGTAGATAGACGTTGGTTTTTTTCTAGTTAAAACTGACACCTATAGTTGAAAATATGTGTCGGTTTTGCTGTAGAACTAACACCTATAGTTTTATGTGTCAGTTTTATTTAATAACCGACACATAATGTTAACTTAATAGCACCGCGCGAGCCCGACTCTTCCCCTTTCTCTATTTCATTCATCTCGATTTCGAGGGTTTAAGCTCCGGCGACGATTCCTCTGCTCACCGCTCCTGTGCCGCCGCTCACCTCCACCGCTGCCGTTTGCTGGTCCTCTGGCCGCTGCGCTCCAGGACGGCCGCCGACCTAGCTCGACGATCACCCGCCCTATCTCTCTGTTCACCGCCGACCTCGGCTAGTAGCTGTGCGCGGGACTGTTGTCGTCTCCTGCTGCCGCGTGCACCGCCGCCGCTCCTGCTACCGCCTCCACCTCCTACTGCTTTCGCCTTCTACCACCTCTGCCTGCTACCACCGCCGTTCCTTCTCCTGCTACTGCCGTCGCTCCTGCTCCTACTCCTTCTACTGCCGCCTCTAATTCCACCAGCCGCTGCTCTCCAGGCCGGCCGCAGCACCTAGGGCTCTGCTCCCTGCTCTCCAGGTCGCTGCTCCGCTCCGACCACAGCTCCTGCATACCCAACGTTGCCACAAAGGTACCCTGCTCATGCTCTTCTTCCTCCTCTTTTTCCTCCGCCCTCAAGCAGCAGGTACCCTGCTCCTGCTCGAATAATGTAGGAAATGCGTAGATTGTGAATAAAAAATGCTCTGATTCACATTAATATTACCAATAATGTAGGAAATGAATGCTAGCTCCAATTATAGACATGTTGTATATGGTTTTGATCAGAAAAATGCATACATTGTGAATAAAATATACTTAAAGCTCTATTATTCTTCTTGTTATAAAGGTATAGTTAGTACACAAATATTAGATGATATTCAAAAAAACCCTAGTTTGATGAGCATGTTGTTAATCATGTTAATTATGATTCTTTTATTTATTCTGATGTCAGTATATAATTATGCGATCCCAACACCTTAAATTGAATTAGAATGATTTCAATAAATTATAGGGTTTTAAAGTTGATAATCATGTACATGCGGAAATAGGGTTATTAATAACGTAGTATGTTAAATATGATGATTAGGGCTATGTATATAATGTCTAGTAAAGATTCCTAGACTTTTTGTCATTAGGGTATTTTTTATACATGTTTGAGTAAATTAGGGTTTTAATAATGCTCAATAGATTAGGATTAATCATGTTGCCTGTATTTTATACACATTTATTATATATAAGAATGACAACACATGAATTTGTTGGCCTAGAAACCCATCCAAGATTTACTCATTAGGAGTAAATCTTGGATAGTCCCCAGTTTGGGACTGTTCTTGAACACCTGATCTCACTTAGGATGTAAGTGTATAATGTGTATTGGATTTTCAAGAAAATCTCGCTAGCATTTCCTCATTTGTTCTCTAAGTACATATGTACTTAGAGAACAGCGGGGAAATGCTGCCAAAATTTTCTTGAAAACCCAATACACATTATACACTTACTAGTGAGATTAGGTGTTCAAGAATGGGATAGGTGGTACACATTTATTATATATAAGAATGACAGCACATGGGATGTCTATTCGGAATCGCTGCACCCCTGTGAATGTGTACTTTACAATGTGAACTTTACAATTAGTGTTACTTTACAATGTGAAATTTATAATTTGAATGTGAACTTTCAGATGGCTGATCAGGACCGTGTTGATGATCACCGTGAGGGTGAGGACGTGCTTGCACCGCCTGACAATGTAAGTTTTAAGAATATATCCCTGAGGTTTCTATCTATATGTTCATAGCATAATTATATTATGTAAGTGTGTTTTTTATCAAATTTTAGGTTGGTGATGTACCCACTGAAGAAATTACAGCACTTGATGAGCAGCAAAAGAAAATTGAGAAAGTGAGGGGCATTACAATGATGAACAAGTTAATACAGCAAAGGGGCAATGGACCCAAATTGGCTGTGGATTTCAATCAGGCAGGAAATCCATATGGAGTGAACCGCAACTCATTTGTTTCATATCTTGGGGTTCTTACTCGCAGCCATTGCAGTCCTATCCTAGAATCATGGCATAGAGTTCCTAAGGGGAAGAAAGACCACATATGGAAGGAACTATGCGTGAGTTATTATTATTTGTAATTCTATTTGTGTAGATTACTAATTTTTAGGATACTAGTTAATAGAAATTCTATTTTAATTTGCAGAGCATATTCGATCTGGATGAAAAGCTGCATCGTAAATGTGTGATGCAACATTGTGGGAGGGTCCTAAGGAACTATAGGACCAATCTCACCCGAGATTACATACGCGATGCTGAGAATAGGTTCTTGATTGATTCCAATTCTAGACATTGGTCAGTATTTCACTAACTATACACTAATAATTTTTGTTTGTATTCTCTTTGAAAAATAAATATAGGAAGAAGGAAGCCACACAGCAATGGAACTACTTGGACACCAAAGAATGGGAGGAGTTTGTTACCCAAAGAAAAATAGATGAATTCAAGGTATTAAGCGCCACTCCCAATTTAATTAATATACGTTTTTATGTATTCACCTATTCAAGATTAACCTTTAGTGTTACTAACCAAATCAATGTGCTAACTAACTAGGCTAAGAGCGATGCTCAATGAGCAAGGTGTGCACTGAATGTGCACGACCACACAATGGGTCCAACAGGATATACAGGCGTTCACCAAAGACTACAGGCTGAGTCTACTCAACCTACTGCTACTCAGGAGACTGCAGAGTCCTCTACTGCTGCTCCCGCACCTCTGCCTCATCATGTTATGTGGATAGCTAGGAGGCAAAACAAGAAGGGAGAGATACCGAAGCCCGCAACCGCTGAGGCAGTTGCAAAAATGGTAAAAATCAAACTCTTAGAGAAATCTATCGATATTGATTATTGTTATGTTTACTTACGAATTTTTGTTGATGGTGCTTAGCGGGAGTTGCACGAGCAGAGGAAGGAAGGCAAGTTCATCCCTCAGGGCACAAGGGATGAACTGACAGTTGCTCTGGGTAACCCAGAGCATCCTGGACGTGTAAGGGGTGCAGGTGCTGGTGTGGGCATCAAAGCGTTCTTTGGGCCATCCCAGCGTAAACATGTCCCAAAAGTTGGACTTTCACAAGCTGAGGTAACTTATTCTTATTTTAGAACGTTATTGTGAAAGGGAATTCAATAATCCAAAACTAGCATTTCTTTTATCCATGTATAGGTAGATTCCTTAATTGATAGGAGAGTCGAGGAAGTAGTTGATAAAAGACTCCAGGAAGCATTTCACAAGTGGCAGGCATCTCAGACTGCCACTCAGACAGTACCTGTGGTGAACCTCTCTTCTCCTACTCCTCATACTATAGAGGTTGGGAGTAATCCTATAGACCCACCTAGCACGTCCTCTGTAAGTATTTTTATGGCATATATAATAGCTAGTCTGTTCGAGATGATATGTTTGTGTATATATGCATATAACATTCTTTACACAAATTTGTAGGGGTTGAAGCTATGCCGACAACAAAGTGAAGAATATATCATTTCATATGCATCGGCTTACCCACCCCTGAAAGGGTTCATGTTTCATGGGAGTCCAGTACCAGATGGCATGGTACGTGTGAGCCCGATACATATACTCCCTGGCTGGACAAATCTTGCATTGCCTCATGCACACCCAGATGCTGAAACACTTGGTGAGGCAGTAGGCGGAGTGATATTGTGGCCCGAAGCGAATGTCCTCTATACTGATATTGTATGATAAATTTTCATTACTTTAATTTGTTAGTATGTATATATATGAGTCAACTGATATGAAATTATATATACAGGTCAAAAAGATGAGACCCGCTACATCTTGGCCTCCACCTCCTCAACTACCAAGTTGGCTTCTAGGGGACCTACACGCCTCGATAGGTCCTAATTGTAGGAGTGTGGCAGTATGGATCGGCGAACATAATACAAATTTCCCTATAAATATTACTGTTCTGGATACTGCTATAGGTAAATCATATAATAACAATCTATTTATACAAGTTTAGCATATGTATTAATGCATACGTAATAGAAGTTCTGGATATGTATTAAAGCAGGTCAAACATTTAGAAACAACATATTTATACAAGATATTTTGGAGTTGTTTAGTTATGAATGGTTGAACACATCTATGATAGAGCTGTGGATATGGTAAGATCAATGCATACGTCAATCCATATACCTTGTTTTATATACGGCAATCTGGTTTCTTATATATTAATGCATACGTAATATATGTTTTGCATCCACTTACACAAGACATGTACAGATTTTGGATTTTCCCATGTGGGATTTTTGGTTCCATCTTTTGATTAGTCTTGTAGATACAGACCCGTCTTCAGTTACTTCATACTGTTGTGATGCTTTTGAATATTTTGGTAAAAATAATAAGACGGTGACAATAGCTCCATTCAATGTCGGGTAAGTTTACTTTGCTTGTAATTTGGACTTAAGCAAATTATTTTTTATTGCGGATATTGAGTTATTAATTTTCTACTTTCTTACCTGTAGTGCTAAGCATTGGGAGTTATTAGTTATTGTCCCCAAGACATTCACCATCTATTATCTAGATCCTGCGAGGAGTGAGTTGGATGTATTATATGGACATTCAATTAAAAGGCCATTATTCTCGTGAGAAATATTTTATGTTTTTATATCTGTTAACATCTGTTACTGCATTACTATTTAATTATGCAATTTAATGTGTTACATTAACATATATAGGGCTTTACAAGAGTACAAAAAAGCTAGAGGAAAGGTCCCCAGGAAAAAAAATCTGACACTCATTTGGGAGAATGTGAAAGTAATTTCCTGACTCCAATGTATATATTATTTATGTGAACTGTGCTTATTTTTATTTTTGAATATTTTGTATGTTTCAATTTACAGTGTGCTACACAAGACAACGGCTGGGATTGTGCCTACTATGTGATGTGATTTATGGACCTAATCATCAAACATGTCGTATTGGAAATCGATAACATACAAAAGGTATTATACATAGTCTCGTTAGATACTATGAAATATATAAATCTTATTATATATTATTATAATTATGTATGTACGTCATTCTCTTTGTAGGTCTTTAAAACTGAGGACTTCAACACAGGTGCAAAGCATTTTGATGTACATGCTCCCTATACGAGAGATGAGTTAGATGTTGTAAGAGAATATTGGGCAAAAGCCCTGCAAAGAGTGGGAATTTTTCAATATGATTTTGCTGACAATGATGACAATGATGAATAAAGAATAACTTTGTTCTCATAATTAATTTTGTGTGAATGTGAATGAATTTTTATGAATTGTCATATGTGTGTGAAAATCATCAATACACGAATGTTTCTACATGTGTCTGAATGTGAAAAGAGATGAAATAAATGGAACTGCAGGTTGCTACTGGTTTCTACATGCGTGTGATGAAAATTTAATATGAATTAAATGTTCTTATACATGAGTGTGAATCACATATATATAATATTGTCCATCATGTTAATTTTGTAGATTTGTGGCCTGTTGTTGGCTGATATCAATGGATGTCGTAAAACCTACAGTTCATAACTAAACTGTAGGTTTCTCATACTGCGACCAGCCACAGCAGGTCTGCAGACTGATCCAGAAAAAAAACATACAATAGGCGTCAGTTATTTGTATGAAACCAATGACATATGTTTACAGTGTCGGTTGCCATACTAGTAACCGACGTCGATTTCCCTAATGAGGGACAGAGCTGGCCAGCACGGCCGTGTCAGTGGACCAGACATAAAATAGGCATCGGATATTTGTATACACCCGACGACATATGTTTACAGTGTCGGTTGCCCTACTAGTAACCGACATCGATTTCCCTAGAGGCCAGACACCACGGCTGTGCCAGTCAGCACGGCCGTGGCAGAGGGTGATATGGCGTCGGTAATCACTAATAAACCGATGTAGATAGTTCCCCATACGGCGCCCTTTCTATGGCGCGAAGGTATATGGCGTCGGTTTCTAAGCTAATAACCGACGCCTATACCCCCTGCTGGCGCGTTTTTGGTGGCGCGCGAAGGGTTGTGGCATCGGTTTGAGAACCGACGCATAACGGTTAGGCTTTTAGCGGTGCCCACATAGGTGTCGCTTAATAACTGACACTAAAAGCCTTAAATAACCGACACTAAAGGTCGGTTATGTACTAGTGAGTTGTGTGGGATACAACCCTTTGAGCCCCTTTCTCTCTCCCATTTACAAAGCATTTCGTGATTATGAGTGAGTTAGGCATGTTGTAAGAGAGCTACCCCCATGTGCTTGTAAAGCTCTTATTCCTTTCATCTTTCCAATCCCCTTTCTCAAAGAGGAAAGGTTGAAGTGAGCTTCTATGAGTGAAGGTGAAGTTGTTGGTCTTCTTCAAGGTTGAGGAAGGAGTGAAGATCTTCTCTAGGTGAAGGAGAAGGGCAAGGCAAAGATTCAAGAAGAGTGGGTAATTCCTTCAAGGCCAAAGACTTGATGCAAGTGTGGGTAAGTCCTTGTTGGAGGATGAAGACACCTTAATCAAGTGGGTAACTCCTTGTGTAGGTGAAAGACTCTTGTCTTGAGTAGGTAAGTCCTTGGATGTATGGTGGTTTCTTTGTATCTCTTATTATGGAATATAAGTATACATGGGTTGCAAAGTCCTAGAGGTTGACCTCTCTAGGTAGTGGATTGACTATCTCCTAGCTTGGAGATTGGAACCATTCTAACCACCTTGTCCAAGTGTACATTTCAATCTCTCTCATCCTTGTTATGCTTGCTTAGATAGGACTTCAAATTATTATTAAGCATTTGGTTTCAATTGATATAATTTGAAGGTATAACTATTCTTGTGAGAATTTTGAATCTCTATTCACCCCCCTCTAGAGCCCTAGATACAAAATAGCCAAGGCACCCTAAAGCACCACACTCTCTCTCATGAAGCCAAGAGAGATAAAGAACACCCTAGAGGAGGAAAATTGCATGATAACCCTCACAAACGGGTAATTTGCAATTTAACCCAAAAATGGCACAAACATCATCCAAACAAGCTCAAACTGGAAACTTAAGCTCTCCACAAGCTCTAAAATCATCTCAAAAGATTAGAACAAGGTTCCTAAGCACTTAATTAAGCAGCAAAAAAAAGTTTTAACCAAAAACACATGGCAGGGGTCTTACAAGCCATAAACCCCTAACAAGGATTTTGCCCCCAAAATCCTAAGTGAAAAGAGATGGGTACTTCCTCTGCATCTCTTGCTCAAGCTCCCATGTGGCTTTCTCAATGCCACGGTGATTCCATAAAACCTTTACCAACATGATGTCCTTCTTCTTTAACGTCTTCACTATTCTATCAAGGATCAACACGGGTCCTTCCACATAGGACATATCCTCATCAAGCTCAACCTCAACGGGCTACAAAACTTGCTTTGTATTAGGGTGACACTTCCTCAACATGGAACACTAGATGTAACCTATGCAACTTAGGTGGAAACTCCAACTTATATGTCACCTTCCCAACACATGCCTCTACAGGATAAGGTCCCATATACATGGGGACCAACTTACCTTTCCTCCCAAACCTCATGACACCCTTCCAAGAAGAAACCTTGTGATTTACTCTATCTCCCACTTGGAACTCCAATGGACTATGTCATTTGTCTGCATACGACTTCTGCATGTCCTGTGCTATCTTCAATTGTTGTTGAATTGCTTTAATCTTCTTTGTCGTGTACTGCACAAGATTAAGACCAAGAAGCAGATATTTATTGGTCTCGTACCAACAATGGAGATTTGCAACATCTCCCATACAATGCCTCATACGGTGACATCTTGATACTTTTCTGATTGTTGTTATTATAAAAAAAAACTCTATCAAACTAAAGTGGATGTCCCTATTGCCCAGAAACTATAAGACGCAAGCTCTCAACAGGTCCTCTAAGGTCTGTATGGTCCTCTTAGACTGACCATTTATTTGTGTGTGGAAGGTAGTACTAAACTTCAACTGCGTACCCAAAGTTGTATGTAAGTGCTCCTAAAATTGGCTCATGAATTGAAGACCTATAGACAGCACTATTGTAGCCAGAACACCATGCAACCGCACTATCTCATCAACATATACATGAGCGAGCTTTTCGGCTATGTATGTCATCTTCATAGGAAGGAAATGTACTGACTTGGTCAACCTGTCAATAATTACCCAAATGGAATCAAGACCCTTGGTTTTTCTAGGCAGACCAACCATAAAGTCCATAGTCACATGATCCCATTTCTATTGTGGTATAGGAAACGGTTGCAATGTCCCTATAGGTTTCTGATGTTCTACTTTAACGTGCTGACATGCTGCGCACTTGGCCACAAACTCAGCCACATCATGCTTCAAGCCAGGCCACCAATACAGATCCTTGAGGTTATAGTACATCTTGGTGCTACCTGGGTGCATAGCATACATCAAAGAGTGAGCCCCCTCTAAGACCATCTTTGTCAAATTATCAACACTAGGAACCACGACTCTATTGTGGTAACACACGGTCCCATCATCTTCTTTGTGGAATCCATCATGCTTCCCACTACCGAACTCTAATCTTATCTGTTATATCATGGGATCAACATGACGTGCCTCCCTAATCTGCACCTCAATATGGGATTCACTTGCAGCTGTGCCAACAACCTAGCTAGCATGGAAACTTCTAGCTTCACGTTCATCTGATGCAAGGAGACCAACATGTCTCTCTTGTGGCACAGCAAGGAACACAACTGCGCTTTATCTATAGAAGATTATGAAGAAGACTTCTTTCCAGAAGAATTTGCCACAACATGTGCCTTCCCTGGATGGCAATCAATCATGCAGTCATAATCCTTGATTAGTTCCATCCATCATCATTGCCTCATATTTAGCTCTTGTTGTGAGAAGATGTACTTTAGGTTCTTATGATCTATGAAGATCTGATACCTCTCACCGTAAAGGTAGTGCCTCCAAAATCTTCAAGTCATGGACCAATGCAGCTAGCTCCAGATCATGGGTTGGGCAGTTCTTGTGTTTCTTACGTTTTCACGAAGCTAAAGAAATCACATTCTTGTCCTGCATCAGCACGCAACCCAAACCATTCCTTGATGCATCACAAAAGACTATGTATCATGTCCCATGCTTAGGCAGAAATAACACTGGCATACTAGTCAGATTCTCTTTTATCAACCTAAAGGCACACTGATACTTGTTATCCCAGATGAAAGGTACATCTTTTCTTGTCAGCTTCGTTAGAGGTAACGCCACTGAACTGATGTTCTTGATGACCCTCCTATAATATCCTTCCAAACCTAGAAAACTATGAATTTATGTCGATGTCTTTGGCTATTCCCACTCTGTCGTAGATTCCACTTTCTTGGGGTCCACAAGGACACCTTCAGAAAATATCGCATATCCTAGGAAGGACACCTGCTTCAACCAAAACTCGCACTTGCTGAATTTGGCGTGTAACTGGTGTTGTCTCAATGTGGTGAACGCCTAGCACAGATGTTGCTCTTGGTGCTTACTATCTCTGGAGTAGATCAAGATATCATCTATAAATACTACCATGAGTTGGTCTAGATAGGGGCTAAACACCTTGTTCATTAGGTCCATAAACATTTTCAGTGCATTGGTTAGCCCAAACGGCATAACCACAAACTTGTAATGACCATACTAAGTCTTGAACACTGACTTAGGTAAGTTATCTACCCTGATCTATAACTAGTGATATCCCAATCTCAGATCTATCTTGGAGAACACTATGGCTTCTCACAACTGGTCAAACAGGTCATCAATTCACAGCAAGGGGTACTTGTTCTTTATTGTCACCTTGTTCAGCTGCTTGTAGTCTATGAACAGCCTCATAGATCCTTATTTCTTCTATACGAATAGCATTGGAGCACCCCATGTTGACTTACTTAGTCTGATGAAACCCTTCTCAAGAAGCTCTTGCAACTATTTCTTCAACTCTGCCATACCAACTGGCGCCATCATGTACAGTGTCTGAGCTATCAGTTGGGTACCTAGTACTATATTGATCTCAAAATCAATCTCTCTAGGTGGGGGAATACCTAGAAACTCCTCTAAAAATAGGTCCTCAAACTCACAAACAACTAGTACCTCCCAGATACAAGGATTCCTCACCTTCCTAACCCTCATGTGTGCCAAAAATGCCTTGTAACCTTGCCTCGTCATCTTCTCTGCCACCATTGTTGATACTAGACACGTTGGGAGAATCTTCCTATCTCCTTGGAAGACCCACATCTCATCACCATCACAAAACATCACCACCCTGGCATTGTAGTCCAAGACCACATGATACTTCTCCAGAGTATCCATTCCAAGGATCACATTAAATCCATGCATGTCAAGCGGTATGAGATCCACTTCAATGTTATGTCCTGAAAAAGAAAGGGCATAGGAAGGACACACCTCCCGCAACTATGTGGAACCAACCAACTGCGTTTCTAAATGAATGCTATTATGTCTACATATAATAGGCAAAGAGCTACTAGCAATCTCTTAACAAGTGATAAAAGAGTGGGTCGCACCCGGATCAACCAAAACAAATATAAAGCAAGAAGAAGACAAATCAGAATGAAATAACTCCATTTGACATGTCACTACTCGTGGGTTGACCACTCCTTGTGGACGAATCATGGCATAGAATTTGGAAGTCACCTTTTGATGTCCACGTCCCCGACTGGCATGTCCTAAAGAACCAGCCTGTGAGGCTTGTCCACATCCTTTTCCTCCTCTACTGTTTTACTATTGTATTTGTGAGCCCTACTAACGCTGCCTCAGTTGCTGGGTCACATCGTCATCCTTCATGGAACAAAACTGCTTGGTATGCCAAACTTGGCCACACTTGTAGCGTGTTCTGCTCTCATACCATGGCCTTGACAGCCCTATCACTGATACTGAGGTTGCACTGGTGGCTCCTACTGCTGGAAAACTGTGACCTCTGCCTTTACTGGGTGACCATTGAGTCTATGCACTGGACCTCTACTGGGCTGGCAGTGCAGAAAACCTAGGCTTCTTAAAGCCTCCAGAAGGCTGCCCCTAGTACTCCACATGCCTCTTCTTGGTACTCTTTTTCCACTTCTCAACCACATATCATTCAATCCTCTTGATAGATTCCAAGAACATCGCAAACTTCTCACGATTCTTAAGCATTGCCACAGTTGTCTCCAGCTCACCATTCAGACCCTTCTCGAAACATCTGATCCTCTCCTCATGCATCTCTTCCATGTCAGGACAGAACCTCAGGAACTCCATGAATATCTCCTCATATTCATTGATTGTCATGGATCCTTGCCTGATCTTCTCGAACTGAGAGATCTTCTCATCAAGATAGGTACACAGGAAGTACCTACTAATAAACTCATGTCTGAACTTCTCCCAACTAATATAAACACCTGGTCGTTTCTCCTCCTCAATGGCCCACCAATGGCTAACACTTCCCTTCGGAAGGTACACTGCGTACTTCACCTTATCAACCTTAGAGATGCTAATGATCTTGAAGGACTTATCCAGCTCTGTTAACCAAAGATTCACATCCACTGGATCCACCATACCAACATACTCTACAGATCCAACATGCCTCAACCTCTCAAAGGTCTTCCCAATGCCCAAGGATTCCACATTGGGGACTACTGCTCTCTCTTGAGGAGTGGGCATTCTGTCCGCCATATGTGTAATCGTGGTCATAAACTTCCTAACCATGGACTGGTAGGTAGGTTTTCTAGAATGGTTGGGTCAAACTAGGGCACTTCAGGCATCCTCCCATCAACAACATTCCTCCCTTCACCTACACCTGCTACAACAACACCACTCACAGCAACGTGTTATTCGTGTTCTCCATCCATCTTTTCAACACTTCTTCTTCTTCTTTTGCATAAGCAGAAGTGACCATAAGATAAACTGGAGGACACTAGAATAGACACAACCCTAGTCTTATGTCTCTGTAGACTCGGCAAACCTAAAGATCTGATACCAAGCAAACTATGATGCCCCATGCCACAACGAGCGAGATAACTCAAAACCAAATTGTGGAATTAAAACTAAACATCCAAGTTACATAAAATGCAGGAAATTAACGTTGATTTCATATAACCATAAGAGTTGCAAGATATTGCAAATGAGTCTACAAAAGCCACCTATATTGCATATCACCATCCCAAAACACTATACAAGGTACTGTTCACACATGATAACATGTTCATATACATATATACCATCTATATGCAACAATGGGCATAACGCCAAAACCTCATATTGATACATACAACAAAAACTTCCCCAAGGACCTGAGTGTACAGGGATGACAATAGGACTCTACTTCTATACTCAAGCAGCATATCCAACCTTTCAGCAACTACTAGTCCTCTTGTTGCTCAGCACCAACATAACGATCTCTACTTCCTCATGTTTGATCACCAAAAAGATGTGGAAACCCATGGGGTTAGACCAAACGTCCCAGTGAAAGATATAACTCTCCACCAATGTCTATTAAAGCACATGTAAGCTAAGAAGTAGATAACATACTAAGCAGGTATAGTAGATTCAGCTAAATGATATGTACACAACAGATGAAGTAGATTAAATAAGACTAGGTAGCTACCACTAAATAGTAGATTGAATTATATTCTAAAAAGGAATATGCAAAACATGTATAACATTTGGCTTCTCTTACCGTATTATAATTCAAGAAATTAGTAAAAATATAAGGCAAAGGCTTCAACCAATGTTATTTGTGTTTGTCCCTAAGAATGATACACTACACGGATGGGTTACATCTTTTATCATTGCCCCTAGGATTTGGGTTGTATCACCCAAATCCAACCGATCACTACTAAGTTGAAATCAGTTTCATACAAGGTCAAATAGAAGAGACGGAATCCATGACCTCTCCACACCTCTTGGTCAGCACAAGAGTAAACACCATAGAGACATATTAGTCCACTGCAAAGAAGGTGACATATAGTCAACAGACTGATCAACTCATGCATGGGCATCCATATATAAACATCGATCCCACCATGGTACAGGTAACGACGCTAGAAGAACAGGATCACACATGGATATTCTTAAAAGAAGAATCTGCTCATGCATGGCCATCCATATCACAAGGATATCGGCTCACGCATGGCCGTCTCACAAAACCTATAATTGTGGACGCAAGGAGATACCTCAACTTGCACCCTCGCATATTCAAAAATATGTGCTCTGAGTTATACTCATGTCACCGATCCAGCAATTAAAGCTGACACTGGAAAGGATCTATGGCACATGGCACCTACATGATTTGGGTTCCACTTGATTATTTAGCCAATTGGGTGACTTTTAGCATCAATTAAGTTACAATGAATAAAACCATAACAAACTCTACAAGAATAAGGGGATGGTACAACTCTAGAAGATATAAAATGAATAAGGAGTGAACTTGTCACACTATCACCACATGATACTTGTAGCACTGCCATGCACAAGGGAAACATTTATGTCACATCACTGTGGGGAATAAATCCCTCAATAACATCATTGGATGCCATCACCCCACAATAGGCATTAAGCTATCACTAGGTCATCAGGCCCTAACACATAACCTTGCATGTACATCAACACATTTTTGCATCATTAATGTGCATACTCAGCTTGCTATATCGTATGATCATCACCACAGCATACACAAGCCATGGCATTCTTTTCACCTGCAAGGTTAGAGGTTTATATATAAGAGAGAGAGAAAATAGCATAACATAGCAGCCACTCCATGGAAGATAAGTAAATACATCGTATTGTCCACATTTAGGGTTAGGGTTTCCATTCATAGCCAATTAGGGTTTTAGAGTTGTATCTAACCACTAGACCCTAGGTACATAGCTTCACACTTCCTTGGAGTATATTAGGGTTAGGGGACATGATTAGGGTTGATTAAGAAACCATCCAAACAGCAAAAAAATGGCTCATATACATGTGTCCAAATATATATATCTCAATCACCCATCATATAAGTGTCTCAACTATCCATCATATATGTGTCGCGACAACCATCCATATGGGTCGCGACCACTGATAACACCCAAATTAGCGCATATTTTCTATATATTTTATCTATAGTTTTGTGCCACTTTAGTCTTAATATGCACTCTTTTGTTCATGTTTTATGTTTCTGTCTCTCCATTAGATAATGTAGTGAAAATAGCCAATAATGTAGCTAATTAACCTGTTTTAGACTTGCAGGCACCGAAACTGGCCAATTTTAGGACTCTGAAGTACCGAACCTGAAAAGACAAGAATTCCAGCAGCTGGCCGATACGGTTGCCCGATACGGTCTGGCCGATACAGCCTGCCCGATACGGTTGCTCGATACGGCCTGCCCGATACGGCTGCCCAATACGGCCTGCCCGATACGGTTTCCCGATACGGCCTGCCCGATATGGCCTGCCCGATATGGCTGGCCGATACAGCTACCTGACACTCCCCCTGCCCCACACGGTCTTCGAGCGACAGTCATATTTGCCCACCTGATGCCTCAAGATCAAAGCCACGGATGAAGGACACGTGGACCAATAAAAGCTAAACCTCTCATAAACTCGTTGCCTATAAATAGCAGCTGCCAACCTACAGAGCAAGGGGGAGCCGGAGGGAGGACCCGGCAAGAGCTAGTGCCTAGACCAAGGAGCTAGTGTGTTGAGTTCCCCAAAAGTCTGCCGACCGATACAGCTGCGCCGACCGATACAGCTGCGTCGACCGATACGGCCGCCACCCGATACGGTCTAGAGAGAGTGAGCCGAGGAGTCCAGAGGGATGAAGAGAAGACCCAAGGGCCGAGATCCGACCTGCACAGAGGCCGAGGAGCGAGAGCCACCTCTCCTCTATGGGATATATCTCTTCCCTCTTCTCTTTCATTCTACTGCATTCCTTTGTTTCTTGTACAAACGATGTTTATCCATCTTTGTTCGGTGCCAGCTATGCTTGTCTATGGCTAGTTAGCTCCTTCTTGGCTATGTAGCCCAATCTGGGCATGTTTATATACTTTTGCCTTAAGCAAGTAGATTCATATCACATCTAGTATGTTGCATGTTCTATTTTCTCTTTCCAAGTTATGATTGCTAGTTTGGTTGATCTCTTACTCGCTTGAACTGCTATTTCTGCCTGTATCGAGAGATCCGTTGTAGGAATAGCTAAGAGACGATAGTTTGGATTTGAACCTGAGAGGAGGACGATCCATGGTATTCTATTCTTAACACCCCAGAATATCCTAAGACCCGAGAGGGAACTTAGTGTATTCTAAGGTGTTGATATGTCATTCCTCGAGATAGGGTCATTGACATATTGTTGATGGTTCTAGTCACGCATCGCGAGAGTGAGTGGGACGACCCCACATGACAGATGCCACTGTGCATACTAGATGCTTGCTTTGGTGTTCAAGGGTTGTCTACGCCCGAGAACGAGTGCATATACTGCCCCGTTTGTGGTTACATAGCCAGGAACTCTCTTTCTCTGATTAGTAGACTCACGAGCTCTGTTTTGTTTTGTTTTCTTTTCTTTGTTTTGTTTTATATCGTGACAACCCGCTAGATTAGTTCTAGCAATTACTTTTATCAACTATTGTCTTGGCTTATCTGACTAAAGAACGAGATCTGTGGCGTCCTAAACGTCACCACGTCCCTGTGTTCGACCCCGTAATAAAAGTTGTGGGGGCCTAGAAGGTTTCGGGTTATAAATTTAAAGCTTGATTCCTTCCTTTGTCCCGCGTTCATTTCTGGACGCGTGAAAAAGGCTGATCAATTTTTGGCGCTGTTGTCGGGGATGTGGTTTTCCACATTTACATGCCTACTAGATTTTTGTTCTGTCACTATAAGTATGTATATGCATGCATAGTTTTCCTCTTGCTTTACACATACTTGTTCATATATACTAAATCACTTTTCATTTTTCTCATACCTTTTTTTTCAGCCATGGACCTTGCTTCTGCAAGACAAGTCATCTTGTCCACCTGTCCTCCTGAGTTTTTCTGCAGTTCCGACTGCTGGAAAATAATTGAAGGTCGTGCTCTGCAACTAGTCGAGTTATACTCACCTCCACCATCGTCATATGTTGAAATTCCAACAGAGGAGACTGCCAGTCAACCATCGACCCCCATGCTATCATGGGATCAAGAACTGATTAAGCCAGTGGGGTTGGCTAGGGAAAGTATTCAAGAACTCACCTCCTTAGCGCCTCATCTCCAAGAAGATGTTGATCCAATGCAAAAACTTCTAGAAGAGCAGGATCATCATCTCAAAGTAGCCACCGAGGCTGCAGACCGCAGTAGTAGTATACTTCAAACTGTTGAACAAGGATTCATCCTAAAGCATCAGTTTGATACAGCGGGTTCCCCTTATATGTGCATGGAAGAATCGACGAGTCTCGAAAGCATTGTTGCTCAAGTACAACAACTTCATGATAAAGATGTTGAACAAGGCAGGAGGCTCCAAGAGCTCATCGATTTGGTTACAATTCAGTTACAACTTCCATCACAAGACGATAAAGACGTTAGTCATCAAGACCATTCCATTGGGTATGAAGTGGAGTATGCACCATCATCCTATTCAGACCATCAACTGGATTCACTGGGATTTTTCTGTGAAGACCAACCCACTTGGGGAAGCCCTTCATTCTATCCAGATGACCCAACTGATGAACCAATGGAAGAAATGAGTCATAGACATGAATGGGTCTATGATGACGATGATGAAGACTCTAAAAGCCAAGTTTCCTCACAGCCAGAAGGTTGGCTAGAGGAACCAGAGTCAGATATTGAACCAGACCAGAGTGACATCTCTCATATTGAGACTTGTCATTTCTCTTTGAGCAGTACGCCAACTGTGGTTTGGAACAATTTGTTCGACGACGACGACGATGACAGCTGCTCGACATGGAGCAGTGAGTACAATAACGAAGATGAGTTGGAGAAGCATGAGCCATCATTTGCCACCATCCCTTTACAAGGCTTGGTGGACGTCAAGGGGGCAGGATGGACGGTTCACTACAACATGGATGTTGAGCATGAAGACACCACTGACTCCACGCCAGGTGATAAGCTTGGGGTGGTAGAACTACAAATAGATTCTTCAGGGGGTACTTTTTGCTTAGAAGATGATTGGATGACTCAGACAGTACATGAAGATTTATCTGAGCATCCAACCTCAAGTGCAGAGATGGAGAGAGAAGATATGAGTCCTCAAGATGACGTCCAACCTCTCTCATCTATCTCATCCTGCGTCGACATCCCAGGACCTTCATTTTTAGAATCATATAATGAAAGGTACCCTGAGGATGAAATGTGAAAGAATTCATCCCAGTGCAGTTCAAGCCACTTCCAGCACAAAGATGACTTCACCGAGTCACCAGATTTCACTTCGCTTCTTCGGACTCGGAAGGGCCAACACATCCACCTATTCTACTCCTACTATGTGGCGGAACCCGTCGGCAAGACACAGGTGACAGTGGTCCCAAAACTTAGGATTTGGGATCCCAGTGTCGGTATCGTGGGGCAACCACCCCCTTTTTCTATTACCCACCCTCCCGCCCTTTTATTACAATAAATTTTGCTTTTCATGTTCTTGTTAGTTTTTTTCCTCTAACTGTTTTATATCCTTGCATCCATGCATCATATTTAGAACTTCAATAACTGCCATTAACAATCATGCATTCCTGCCTCACTATTTCAAGTTTAAGTCTTGCTCGAGGACGAGCAACTCTTAAGCTTGGGGTGGTAGGCTTCGCCCTTCTTTCTCTTCACCCTTCTTGCATGCACGTTTATTTCTTGCATATATCATAAGCTTGTAGCTTCGCAATTATGGCTATGTGGTGCGACTCTAATAGATAAATGCTTGACTTTATGCCTAATTGCACAGTTTTCATCTTAAAAATTGCTTGACCTTTTGCTTGGCCTGCTCTTTGACTCTTTCCTTGAGTTTGGTAATAAATCTAAGGTTATGTCCCTTTTTCATAGCTTAAAGCTAAATTCCCTTGATCTATGTCGTGAACGGAAAATCCATGGTAAAGGACTATTGGAATGGGCTAAATCATGATTAAAGTCTCCTAGCTGCGAATTTCACAAGCTTGCCTCGATTCTAAGGATTCTTGAATCATAATTGCTACTTCTCACACAAGTATCAAGTGAATTATGATGGGCTTTGAGCTATGATCAAGATGAAATGTTTCTCCTTGATGGAATACGTGCCTTCTCACATTAGATTGAGTCAAAAAGATGAAAAATATAAAAATGTGCAAAAGAGGCTTGGCCGCCCACAAAATCCCAAAATATCTATATAGTTCTCACCCAAGCCCAAAAATAGAATGCAGATGATAAAAGCCTGAGTGTGAACAATAAATGAGCGATGTTTTCTCTTTTAGGAGAGTTGAGGATGGTGCCCAGCTGGTGTATGACTGCGCTCATGAACGCGGATATGTCGTGCCTGGTAGTACCACTCCAAATGCTCATTAGAGAGTCACTAGGAACCCCTAGGAGACCTATGAGATCATCTCAGTAGTAGGGTTGGTTTGAGCACAGTACGACGAGTTCATCTCACTGCTTTGGACCAACTGGTTCGGATTGCAGGGACTGTTGCTCATTACATGGACCAACCTGACGCAGATCGGGATCCTCATAAGTCATTAGAGTCTTTTTGCTTTGTTTCTTAGGACATGAATAAGTGAGAGGCATGGTATTCCTAATTGGTTTGCATGGATTCATGGTAATGGATCATTGCTCATCACCTGCGTGATCACCTATGTGTCAATTCCTTCATGTTTAATAATTATGGTTCAAACCCTTATGAGTATCGACAGGTTGTAGTGAATTTGCTTAATCTTGCCTGGAAACTCTTTGATCTTGCTTTGGCAGGATTGTGCCTGACAGGTGGGGGTTTGTTCTGAAACGACATGGATCAGGAGAATTGATGTTTTAAACTATTTTTTTCTTAACCTTAACATTTATTGCCAAGCTTAATTTGGATGTTATCTTTTTGTTCTTTGAGCCCAGTCTTGCTTGAGGACAAGCAAGTTTTAAGCTTGGGGTAGTTGATAACACCCAAATTAGCGCATATTTTCTATGCATTTTATCTATAGTTTTGTGCCACTTTAGTCTTAATATGCACTCTTTTGTTCATGTTTTATGTTTTCTGTCTCTCCATTAGATAATGTAGTGAAAATAGCCCATAATGTAGCTAATTAACCTATTTTAGACTTGCAGGCACTGAAACTGGCCAATTTTAGGACTCTCAAGTACCGAACCTGAAAAGACAAGAATTCCAGCAGCTGGCCGATACGGCTGCCCGATACGGTCTGGTCGATACGGCTGCCCGATACGGCCTGCCCGATAAGGCTGCTCGATACGGCCTGCCCGATACGGTTTCCTGATACGGCCTTCCTGATACGGTTTCCCAATACAGCCTGCCCGATACGGTCTGCCCGATATGGCCTGCCTGATATGGCTGGCCGATACAGCTGCCTGACACTCCCCCTGCCCGACACGGTCTTCGAGCGACAGTCATATTTGCCCACCTGATGCCTCAAGATCGAAGCCACGGATGAAGGACACGTGGACCAATAAAAGCTACACCTCTCATCAACTCGTTGCCTATAAATAGCAGCTGCCAACCTACAGAGCAAGGGGGATCCAGAGGGAGAACCCGGCAAGAGCTAGTGCCTAGAACAAGGAGCTAGTGTGTCGAGTTCCCCAAAAGTCTACCGACCGATACGGCTGTGCCGACCGATACGACTGTGCTGACCGATACGGCTGCGTCAACCGATACGGCCGCCGCCCGATACGGTCTAGAGAGAGAGTGAGTCGAGGAGTCCAGAGGGATGAAGAGAAGACCCAAGGGCCGAGATCCGACCTGCACAGAGGTCGAGGAGCGAGAGCCACCTCTTTTCTATGGGCTATATCTCTTCCCTCTTCTCTTTCATTCTACTGCATTCCTTTGTTTCTTGTACAAACGATGTTTATCCATCTTTGTTCGATGCCAGCTATGCTTGTCTATGGCTAGTTAGCTCCTTCTTGGCTATGTATCCCGATCTGGGCATGTTTATATACTTTTGCCTTAAGCAAGTAGATTCATATCACATCTAGTATGTTGCATGTTCTATTTTCTCTTTCCAAGTTATGATTGCTAGTTTGGTTGATCTCTTACTCGCTTGAACTGCTGTTTCTGCCTGTATCGAGAGATCCATTGTAGGAATAGCTAAGAGACGATAGTTTGGATCTGAACTCGAGAGGAGGAGATCCATGGTATTCTGTTCCTAACACCCCAAAATATCCTAAGACCCGAGAGGGAACTTAGTGTCTTCCGAGGTGTTGATATGTCATTCCTCGAGATAGGGTCATTGACATATTGTTGATGGTTCTAGTCACGCATCGCGAGAGCGAGTGGGACGACCCCACATGACAGATGCCACTGTGCATACTAGATTCCTTCTTTGGTGTTCAAGGGTTGTCTACGCCCGAGAACGAGTGCATATACTGCCCCGTTTGTGGTTACATAGCCAGGAACTCTCTTTCTCTGATTAGTAGACTCACGAGCTCTGTTTTGTTTTATTTTCTTTTCTTTGTTTTGTTTTATATTGTGACAACCCACTAGACTAGTTCTAGCAATTACTTTTATCGACTATTGTCTTGGCTTATATGACTAAAGAACGAGATCTGTGGCGTCCTAAACGTCACCACGTCCCTATGTTCGACCCCGTATATCTACTTCGAACCCGTAATAAAAGTTGCGGGGGCCTAGAAGGTTTCGGGTTATAAATTTAAAGCTTGATTCCTTCCTTTGTCCCGCGTTCATTTCCAGACGCGTGAAAAAGGCCGATCAACCACCCACTCATCAAAGTGACTCAACCGTGACCAACCTTGGTGTTGTGACCAGAAAAGGGATAGGCGTGATGTTGCAACCATGACAAGGGTATAGGTCACCTTCATCATAAATTCATATATCCCATCTGAAATAGAACCAAGGTCCTAATTAGTCCAAGGCAGGTATTTGGACCAGAAGGCAAACCATCATCTCGACCGACACTATGAGAACCAAGGTATTTCGGCCCCAAACAAGACATATCAAAGCAACTTCTATAATCCTAGTTAACATCAAGGCAAGATACTTTCGCCAAAACAGGAACCATACATGATCAATATAGGATATATAACCAAGAAAACCCACCAACAACATGGGAAGGAAACCTCATATAAACCGGTCATCAAGAACCCTGAAGGCTAGTATCAAGAACCACCATGAAAGCACCTCATGCAGAGAGATGAAACCACATTTAACACCACTAAAATAGACCAAAACTCCTCATAACATCTAGGTATAATAACATGATATATGTGCTCAAAACCTAGGGAAAGAATGGGAAGAAACCCACCATTACACACCAATCACTGAAATCGGATTCCATAATTTAGGGTTTATGATTCTAAGAAAACTAAGTAAGTTAATCACTACCAAACGAGATCTAGATCATGGTATTATCTCTTGGAAAATTAGGGGTATCTTTTATAGAGAGAAGACAGCAGCATGCATGTTCAAAAAGTGCAAATAATAGGGATGGTTAAGAGTTATATCACCTGCCTTAAGGAAGATCACTCTGAAAATTGCATGCTCCAAGAACACGAGCACCAAGGGAAGAATAAATTCCACCAAATCTCCATAAAGCACCTCAATAAGGAAAAGACATCATGGTCAAAGATAGCACAAGGGAAAAGGACTAGAAGGAACCCTAGGTCGATCCAAAGAAAGAAGGAGAAAAGAGAGGTGAAACTCCCTCTTGCTTGGGTGTCGCCTTGTCAAAACATGGCCTATTACCCTTGTGATGAGGAGCTCTCTTCTCAAGAATGGCCAACATGTAAAAACATAGTCTAAGGCAAAGGTAGAAGAGAAAGGTGGGGTAGGAAACCCAAAGAAAACGTTGCAAAAGAAAGGCATACACTTACCTAGGTTGAAGATGACCAAGGATCACCACAAGCACCACATGAAAGTGATTTTTGACCACCAAGAGTTCCAAAATAGATCTTCTTGCTCCTCAAGGTTCCAAGGACGAGCTATAAAGAAGGGAAGAAGAAGATTGCCAAAAAAGGTGCTTTCATGTATATAAGAGGGTTTATAAAGCAAAGGAGGAGAGAAGTAGGGTGGAGGATGAGGTGTCTACAAGATAGGGCTCCAGAGGGACAGTTGTCCACCCAAGGAACTAACACGCAAACACTTAAAACACACATGCATGAGATGGTGATACACTCTATTTTGGGTCTCGACCACCTAGGCCACCCAACATATTGTGGTTGCGGCCCATCAAGGATCTTCATCCATGGTCGAGACAGCAACACCAAGCATCACCAGGTCGAGACAAAGGATCACCACACTCACCCCATAGGTCAAGACACTTCTACAAAAGAAAATTGTATCTACCCAAAACCATATTGGTCATGACCACCACACCAAGGGAAGGTGTCTTGACCATGACACCTACAAAACACGGCTTGAGTCACGGCCTAGGTTGAGACAACCCAAAAGGTACACATAGGTGAAGGCACACCAAATCGTAGAAAACCCTAATCATCACTAAGGTTGACACCACTCAACCAAGATTCAGTCAAGGTATCCCAAAGCAACACACTTTTTCTCATGAAGATAAGAGAGAGAAAGAACACCCTAGAGGAAGCACATTGCAAAATTTAACCTAAAATAGGCACAAAAAGCACAAACATCATCCAAACAAGCTCAAACTGGAAACTTAAGGTCTCCACAAGCTCTAAGATCATCTCAAAATATTAGAGAAAGGTTCATAAGCACTTAAGCAAAACATACAGGGTTAACCCAAAACACATGCCAGGGGTCTTAGAGATGTAGATGGGATTTGTCCCTCCTACAGGAGATTGATATCCAGTGCCTCTTGATAAGCGAGACTAAGAAATGTATGTTCATACTCATGTGACTCAATATGTGATATGTGAGGTCACATGCATCTCAGAAAAACTACTCTACTTCAAGGAACATTGGATTGAATGTTGAAAGGATGGTGATTCCATGCCTCAAGTTCAATCTGGATATCAGAGACAAAGGAACTATACGATCACGATAACACTAATCACAGATTATAGGGTTGAAGTTGTTCTCCAACTTTATGAATTATTTGGGTAGCAATTATGTGTTGATAGATGCCACTCTTTGCTTGTGATGTCATAAGTTTGTTGTGGACATTCATTGCCAATGTAGTTCTGGACCTGTACGGGCACACGCATAGGATACACTTTGATCAAAGGAGTATATACATGAATGATGTTTATATTGATTACTACAGGTGTTTAGGTATTCAATTAAACAATTGAGGTTCAAAATTTACTTACTGGACTTTGAACCGACCGATTCAAGTGTTGGACCGATTAATTGGAGTTTCAAGACAATTGGAATCAACATCGGTTGATCAATCGATGAACCATGGTGCAAACCGACCGGTTCACAGGACCCAACTGACCGGTTGGTGATGTGAACTTACTGGTTCATCATTTGGGTTGTCTGGTTCGATGGTCAATTCAATCGAATTAGGGATTGGTGCTGACATCATGAACCATTTGGGTTGCCTAGTTCGATGGTCAATTCGATCGGATCAGGGATTGGTGCTGACATCATGTTGTGCATTAATCGTACGTCAAACATCAATGTGATTCAGAATAGAAAACTGCATGAACCGATTGGTTGGGCATGCGAATCAACCAGCTCGCAGTGTGTAGGTTCTAAAATATTCATGAATATGTCTGTTTTGACTCCCACACAAACTGGAAACCCTGACCCTAGCCACTCCTATGAATAGAGGGGTATTGGGGGCTTCTCAGAACACAACAATTGCTCTGAAAATTGTTGCTCTCTTGTTGTGGTAACCAATAGAGAGCCCAAGCAAGTCCTACCTGATAAGGGAGGGATAGCAAGGGAGAGACAATTGTGGGAGAGTGTATCAACTCTAGTAGGTTGATGTTTGAGAGGGACAACTCCTTCATGTTGGCTCTCATTGTGCAATGTGAAGTTCTTGATGGTCTGCGTGGACTACTCTAGAGGTGGGAGGCCATTGTCTGTCCCTAGGAGGACATCGTCAACCATTGTCCATGGTGTTGCACTAGGAGGCCAGTGGAGATGATTGTTCAAGTGTTACTGTTGCTGAAGGAGCATGATGTTGTCTAGAGAAGAAGAAGAAGCATGATGCGACTCTAAGGGTAATGTCACTGGACTTCCTCTAGGACCAAGGATAACCTTGAAAACCTTCCTTCCTAGATACATTGTTGTTGACATGATCTTGTTGTTTTGGGAAATGGGCATTTAAAATTTTTTGTTTTTTTCTACCTATATATGTGTCTGATTTCCCTATAGTTCTTGTCCTACATCAGCACACATCCCAGCCCATTCTTTGTGGCGTCATACAAAATGATGTAGCCTTTCCCAAACTCTAGAAGCACCAAAGTAGGAGCACTCATCAACTTGTCCTTCAATAACTGGAAAGAATGTTGATGCTTGTCTCCCAAACAAAAGGAACATTGTTGTTTAGAGGCGATACCACCTCCTTACTAAAATTTAAAGGAAGTACAAAACATCCATCTTTTTAGAAAGACAAAAGATATTGAGGGATGTATGCATAATATTCTAAGTAAATAAGCAAGCATCAGATACATATAGAATGATTATAGCAGCAGAAAAAACAACGAAACTAAAGTTATTACATGGCTTTCATTATAGATCGCTACATAAGTTTTTTAGAAGAAAAATATAAGAAAAATAGGGATCTAGCTTTAGCAACCTATACATTCTTTAGTAGAAAACTTGAGGTCTACTGTTGGTATCGATTTCCTTAGACTTGGTCTTCACCTTGCTCAGCACCTGGGTGGTTGGGAAAAACACCCAACAAAAGGGAAAGGAAAAACAAAGTATGTGTCGAAAAATATGAATAGGATATCAAGGTAAAGAAAACATGTAAATAAAGGCTAGTTTTCATCATAAGATGAATATTTCAAGAGTATGAGGCTATTTTTAAATAGATGCTTGACATAAACAAAATATAATAAAAGGGTTGCATGCATGATAATTATGACTACCTTAACTAAGTAGGGTTGAGGCACATACCAGACCTCAACCAATAGGAGAGGGGAGAATTAATACATTCCCAGTCATCTACACATATTTTTATGGGGTAGAATAATACATTCCCTGGGGCAAATTAACACATGCCCTATCTGTGGGTGGTTGTACATAAGTACCACTACTATAGATAAATTGTCCATAAAATCAACACACTAGAAAAGAAATCATTGCAAGTAAAAGCATCATATCAATTAGAAAATGGCAGTGGGGTACAAGACCCAAACAAAAGAAAAACAATATTGATTTAGAGGCATATATAACAAAGGATTCAAGAATTGAATATTTAGGGTTAATTTAAGCCTCATTAGGGAAATATAGAGTTTGGTTGCAAGTATCCCAACATAGGGTGTAAGGAATGCACATACCTCTCTTACGGATATCAATTACTAAGTTTCACCACTTTAATTGAGTGCAAGTTCCACTTTGCCTATTTTCAATGTATTAACATGTATTAGAGTACATAATGCACATTGATGTATAGAAATCCTAATTTTAGAACTTTTTAGCAAACCTTGGATTTAGATTTTGAAATTATCACGAATGAACTTATTAGGTTCTCCTGATCAACAAAACATATTTTTATGTTAATTTTGGAGTTATGATGATTAATATGTACTATTTATGGATTTTATGCATTAAATTCATTTTTTAAAAATCACCCTTCATCAAACCACGAAATCAGACCTTTAAAATATTTTTATTAGATAGAGATTAATTTCTTAGTTCCAAAACATATTTATTTGTCAAATTTGGATAAGTGAATTAAAAGATATGAATTTTTCAATTTGAACAAATCAGGAAATGACAAGTCAGAAATCTTTGAGAGAGAAGAAGAGTGAGAGAGAGGGAGAAACCACCATTTGACCCAAGACCGGGCTTGGAGTTGCATAGGTAACCAAACTAGAGCTGCTAGATAAGGTAAAATAGCAAGAAACCAAAACCCTAGAAGAACATGGTAAATAGACATGGAGATCATCGGTTTTAAACATAGAAGCATGAGTTTTAAGCATGTAGTGAGAAATATATGAGAAGGGGGCTAACAAAACCCGCCTCTAGGGAAGGTGGACAAGTTCTTAAAATTGCATAAATTGCACAAACAACATTTAAATTGAACCAAATTTGAAAATTAGGCTCATTTTATGATTTCAAAACACATAAAAAGGTTGGATTAAGATTTAGAAAACCTACTAAGGTCCTTAAATAGACTTTCACTGAGGTATTTGTACATAAACCCTTTTATTGGTACAAATAGTGAATAAATGTTCACCAAACCACTATAAATTCTACTAATTAAACATGAACGACATACAGGATAAAAATGAAAGGGAAACTTGGGAAAAAGGTTTACATGGAGATTACATCTAAGATTTAGTATGTTACAACACTCCACCCCTTTAAAAGGATTTCATCCTTGAAATCTCAAGCAAAAAGAGAAGGGTGACTACTGTAACACCCCAATCTTACTATCCAAATTTTCCAAAATATTTTATTCTCTACATGCACTTTTTCTAATAAGATAGTTGTTGAGGACCTAAATGTAAATTGCCCATGTTAGTTTTGCAAATTCATTTTATTATGTTCAATTGCTCTCTTATCCATGATTTATTTAAAGAAAATGTTTTCATGTATATCTATGCTCTCTTGTTTAGAAAATGGAAAGAAATGCTCTTATTTTCTCTCTTTTATGGTGATTAGTGGTGTGCATGTAAAATTACTTGCTTTATGACCTCCATTACATTAATTGAGGAGAAATAGTATTTAGTGCACGTTTTCAAACCTTGTAATTCTTATTTGAGAAATTAATAGCTTTATATACACTAATCATAGCCATTTAAATGTACATGGTGATTTTTGCTATATTAGGCCTAAAACGTGTACAAGCATAAAATCTAACTAAATGGGAATGTTCTGGACCCTCTAATACACCTATGATTCCAATTTGAACTCTTTTGGCCCATGTTTGACCCTCCAATTAATTTGAGAGAGGTTTGTATATCGTTTTGCTAGAGAATTAATCGAGATTTAATTTATGTCATTTATTTCCCTATAGTTTGTGCCTTAGATCTGTCATGCGTCACATTTTGTTTTATTTCTCGTGTGCATACACAGCGACCATCGGATCAAGATCCAACGGCGCACTTGTTTTCTTCTACCTTCGCTCTTCACGCGAACAACAGTCATTTTCCAGCGCCTTGATTGCGAACCTTCATTCCCATACGTTACTCGACCATTTTCCTTCATTCCTTCACCAACACATTCGTCTCAATGCCATGAATCCAAAGAGCCCCATCTCGTGCCCCCTCGCTCGATGTAGGCGAAATGCCCAATCTAGGGCATCACCTCCTCTCTGCCATAGATGTGCAGCTGCCACCTAAGAGTTTCTACTTTCCTTTTTATGTGCCTAGTAGAACGATCGAACCCCAAGACCCCCTCCTCCACTGCCAATTGAATCCCTTTAGCCCCATAGAACTCCTACCTATTCGACCTCCCTTTCTAGTGACCATCGCCTCACCTCACCAACCCCTGCCATCTTCTCCACAATTGACTGCCCGGTAAGAAACACTGCAACACCCATGTTGCTCTCCCCTCCTAGTTATCTCTGTGCTTGGCTGAGTCACCTGGACCTATACGCCGCTTTTAGGCCTCACCGGCGTTAGTCCCCTTGACCACCTCTAAGGTTCTCCATCTGCGTAAAGTGTTGAGTGGACCTCTTTTTTCCTTCACAATCGTGATTCAGACTTTAGTAGTCATTTTTCCAGTCGCTTGCTATGGTTTCTCCTCCCCCGACCTCTTCCCCTATTTCTTTCCCTGTGGCGGAGCATCCCTAAAGCTCTTGGCCATCATGAGACTCTAGCTTAGGCTTGTCGAGTTCGCATGGCAACGAGGATGGTCGTGGTGCTCTTGGTTTTCCTTGAAGGGCATTGCTCCACGATCCAAATCCAAGGAGTCGAGGAACGGTTGTTATCCTCCGCCATGGCTAAGGGGTGAAGAATCCAGGTCGCGATATGACCTTGGTACCCTGTTAGTTTAATTCGATGATTTAAACAGCAAAGGGTATTTTAGGGTTTTAATATGCCCTCCCTTCTTCGACCATGGGTCCTCAGTGGCGAGCCTTCTCACTATTTGCTTGGCCCCTATTGGTCCAGCTCAGACCCAGCCCTCTGGTTTTGGGTGTATACGTGGTTTTTCTCAGATTTTTCATTGGCCGATTCTTCAAAATTTCATATTAAATTGCCTGTTTATCAGAAAATTATGAAAAAAAATATGTGTTGGAAAGGATTTTCAATGAGGAATCTGATTTTATGATTTTTATTGCCTGATTTCTCTATTTTCACATCTCAATTTATATATGAACGAATTAGGTTTTGATGATGTATGATGAAGGATAATTATGTTACTTTCAGGTGTTTAAGAGAACCCAATCAGTCAAATGAGGTTTGCCTTAGGTGTGTTAGCTCAAGGTAAGCGGGACATGCCCTTGGCATAGATAATAATTGGTTTATTCAATGTTTATGATTTATGTTAAGCACTAAATGTTAAAGTCATGATTAATGCATGTTTTCTTCAAGTATATGGTTATTGGATGTTGATTGCTATAATTTAAGTCTAAATGTAGAAATCACATTAATGTTATGAATTATGATTAAGGTACATGAAACCAAGATTAAGAGGGAATAAATTCCCATTCATGCTTAAGAGGGAAGAAATTCCCATTATGGTTCATGGGGAGAAATCCCAACTATGTTCAAGAGGGAGAAATCCCATTCAGATCAAGTCTAAGTTATTAATAAGATGATTAAGTCTAAGAAAGATCATGGTTAAGGGAATTTGATTTAGATTTATATGCACCTTGTTATGGGCTTTCTGAGCATTATGGGCTTTCTGAGCAATTATGGGCTTTCCGAGCATTATGGGCTCCTTATGGGGCATTAAGAGAGGATCATATACCTCTTGTCAAATTTCTTCATGTAAAAGATGCCAAGAATTGATTAATGTTAATGCATGTTCATGTTTATGTCAAATCATCTTTATATGTTATTTTTTTATGTCTTATAATATGTCAATGTCGCTTACTTACCATGAATGTCTTTCCTTTGCATGGCTAGGGACGAGATGTTCGCAGAAGTTGGAGCTAAAGGAAAGGAATCAACTTAAGGAGTTCTAAGAATCCAAGAATCTAAGAAGTTGTTTCCTGGTGGGACGTCCATCTATAGAGATCCTATCTTTTACATGTTATCTATTTTATGTTTAGCATACCTTCAAAATCATGATGTAGTTTTCTTTCCAAGAAGATTTTATGCATGAATCAATGTTTTGATAATACCAAGTGTTATTTATTTCTTGATATGAGATCATGTATGTGACAACCCTCCCTGAAATGCCAAGTACCCCACATCATGGATATGTTGGGGATTAGGCCGTGCTTCCACTGGTTACATATGAAACCCTAGGGAGGGGTGTTATATTAATGGTATCAGAGCAAGGAATAGATGGACACTAAGGCAACGATAGAGATTCATATTATGTTATATTATCATGTATGTTTACCCTTTCAGATGGACCCTAAGAAGAAGGAGAAGGTTGGTGAGTCAAGGCCCTCACAAGGATCCTCTAGTGGAGATAAGACTGAAGACATGAACCAAGTCCCTCCACAAGTCACCCTAGATGCCCTAGTAGTATCCTTGACTAATATTCTCCAACCTAGAGCTCCACCTAGAGTACATGAGATCTCCCTCATAGATTTCTTTAAGATTAGACTGGATGCTTTCCATGGTGAAGATGAGGTTGATGTGGTAACCAAGGCTGAGGAGTGGCTTGGCAACATGGAACATTGCTTTAGAGACTTAAAGTGTCCCCCACGTAGTAGGGTTAGATTTGCCACCCATATGCCCAAGGGTGCAGCCCGTACTTGGTGGGAAAATCTCTTAGCCTCTAGGGAAGAAGATGACCATCCTTTCACTTTGGGTGAGTTTGTAGAAGTCTTTAACGACTATTATGTATCTGAAGCCATGTTAGAAAGGAAGGAGGATGAGTTTCTTAACCTTAAGCAAGTGGGTGACATGACCGTCACTGAGTATGCCATGAAATTTCGTAAGCTCCAAAAGTATGGTCTTGAGTACACTGAGAAAAAGAGAGCCAAGAAGTTTATTAGAGGACTTAAACCCGACGACCTAAGTTATGCCTTATCTAGTAGAGGTCATAGGACCATGCAATCAGCCCTAGATGCAGCCTTAGAATTGGAGGATCACCCTGGGAGGAATCATAAGAAGGAGGTACCCCAAAACAATCATCACCATCAACCCCCTCCACCCTCCAACCATAAGAGAAAAGCCCCTGAACCTTCTTCTGAGAATGGGAGAACCCCATGCCCTACACATAAGA
The DNA here is from genome assembly GCA_963693085.1 of Alisma plantago-aquatica. NCBI lineage: Eukaryota > Viridiplantae > Streptophyta > Magnoliopsida > Alismatales > Alismataceae > Alisma > Alisma plantago-aquatica. The sequence continues at coordinate 592,469,891 of OY856409.1, forward strand.
TAAATCATGGTGGTCCTTGTATTTGGAACTTCTGTTTGCTACTATTGTGGTGAGGAAGGGCATATCAAGCCTAATAGCCCTAAGCTTGCAAAGAAGGATCCTAACCATAACCAAGCTAAGAACCCTAATCCTCCACCCAAGGTTAAACCAAGGCTCTTCACCATGAAAATGTCAGATGGAGAAGAGGAAAATTATCAAGGTGAGGATAGTTAAGTAATTTATGTTGAATCATAATTCTTTTTTTATGTATGCTTCTTTTATGATAAAAATGTGTATGGAAAATTTTCAAGTTTATGTGAAATCCTTAAGGTGGGTAGAAACCCTAGGAAATTTCAAGGACGAAATTTTTTTGAGGTGGGTAGTATTGTAACACCCCAATCTTACTATGCAAATTTTCCAAAATATTTTATTCTATGCATGCTCTTTTTCTAATAAGATAATTGTTGAGGACATAAATGTAAATTGCCCATGTTAGTTTTGCAAATTCATTTTATTATGTTCAACTGCTCTCTTATCCATGATTTATTTAAAGAAAATGTTTTCATGTATATATATGCTCTCTTGTTTAGAAAATGGAAATAAATGCTCTTATTTTCTCTCTTTTATGGTGATTAGTGGTGTACATGTAAAATTGCTTGCTTTATGACCTCCATTACATTAATTGAAGAGAAATAATATTTAGTGCACGTTTTCATACCTTGTAATTCTTATTTGAGACATTAATAGCTTTATATACACTAATCATATATGTTTAAATGTACATGATGATTTTAGCTATATTAGGCCTAAAACATTTACAAGCATCAAATCAAATTAAATGGGAATGTTCTGGACCTCTAATACATCTATGATTCAAATTTGAACTCTTTTCACCCATGTTTGACCCTCCAATTAATTTGAGAGAGGTTTGTGTATGGTTTTGCTAGAGAATTAATCGAGATTTAATTTATGGCATTTATTTCCCTATAGTTCGCGCCTTAGATCTGTCATGCATCACATTTTGTTTTATTTCTCACGCACGTACACAGCGACCGTTGGATCAAGATCCAATGACGCACATGTTTTCTTCTACCTTCTCTCTTCACGCGAACAACAGCCATTTTCCAGCACCTTCATTGCAAGCCTTCAATCTTGCACGTTACTCGACCATTTTCCTTCATTCCTTTGCCAATGCATTCGTCTCGACACCACGAATCCAACAAGCCCCATCTCGCACCCCCTCGTTCGTTGTAGGCGAAACGCCCAATCTAGGGCATCACCTCCTCTCTACCATTGATGTGCAGCCGCCACCTAAGAGGTTCTTCTTTCCTTTTTATGTGCCTAGTAGAACAAACGAACCCCAAGACCCCCTCCTCCACTTCCAATTGAATCCCTTGAGCCCATAGAACTCCTACCTACTTGACCTCCCTTTTCGGCGACCATCGCCTCGCCTCACCTCACCAGCCCCTACCATCTTCTCCACAATTGACTACCCGGTAAGCAACACCGCAACACCCATGCCGCTCTCCCCCTCCTAGTTATCTTTGTGCTTGGCCGAGTCACCCGGACCTATACGCCGGCGTTACTCGCCTTGACCACCTCTAAGGTTCTCCGGCTATGTAAAGTGTTGAGTGGACCTCATTTTGCCTTCACAATCGTGATCCAGACTTTAGTAGTCATTTTTCCAGTCACTTGCTATGGTTTCTCCTCCCCCGACCTCTTCCCCTATTTATTTCCCTACGGCGGAGCATCCCTGAAGCTCCTGGCCATCGTGATACTCAAGCTTAGTCTTTTCGAATTTGCGTAGCAATGAGGATGGTCGTGGTTCTCTTGGTTTTCCCTAAAGGGCATTGCTCCGCGATCCAGATCTCAGGAGTCGAGGATCTGTTGTTGTCCTCCGCCATGGCTAAGGGGTGAAGAATCTAGGTCACGAGATGGCCTTGGTACCCTATCAGTTTAATTCAACAATTTAAACAGCAAAGGGTATTTTAGGGTTTTCATCTGCCCTCCCTTCTTTGACTGCGGGTCCTCAGTGGTGAGCCTTCTCGCTATTTGGCCGGCCCCTATTGGTCCATCTCAGACCCGGCCCACTGGTTTTGGGTGTGTATATATACGTGGTTTTTCTCGGATTTTTCATTGGCCAATTCTTTGAAAATTCATAGTAAATTTCCTATTTATCATAAAATTATGCTAAAATATGTTTTGCAAAGGATTTTTGATGAGGAATCCGATTTTATGATTCATATCACCTGATTTCTCTATTTTCACATCTCAATTTATATATGAACGAATTAGGGTTTAATGATGTATGATGAAGGATAATTATGTTATTTTCAAGTGTTTAAGAGAACCCAATCAGTCAAATGAGGTTTGACTTAGGTGTGTTAGCTCAAGGTAAGTGGGCCATGCCCTTGGCATAGAAAATAATTGCTTTATTGAATGTTTATGATTTATGTTAAGCACTAAATGTTAAAGTCATGATTAATGCATGTTTTCTTCAAGTATATGGTTATTGGATGTTGATTGCTATAATTTAAGTCTAAATGTAGAAATCACATTAATGTTATGAATTATGATTAAGGTACATGAAACCAAGATTAAGAGGGAAGAAATTCCCATTCATGCTTAAGAGGGAAGAAATTCCCATTATGGTTCATGGGGAGAAATCCCAACTATGTTCAAGAGGGAGAAATCCCATTCAGATCAAGTCTAAGTTATAAAGAAGATAAGTAAGTCTAAGAAAGATCATGGTTAAGGGAATTTGGTTTAGATTTATATGCACCTTGTTATGGGCTTTTCGAGCATTATGGGCTTTCCGAGCAATTATGGGCTTTCTGAGCATTATGGGCTCCTTATGGGGCATTAAGAGAGGAGCATATACTTCTTGTCAAATTTCTTCATGGAGAGGATGCCAAGAATTGATTAATGTTAATGCATGTTAATGTTTATGTCAAATCATCTTTATATGTTATTTTTTATATGTCTTATAATATGCCAATGTCGCTTACTTACCATGAATGTTTTTCCTTTGCATGGTTGGGGATGAGATGTCCACAGAAGTTGGAGCTAAAGGGGAGGAATCATCTTAAGGAGTTCTAAGAATCCAAGAATCTAAGAAGTTGTTTCCTGGTGGGACGTCCATCTATAGAGATCCTATCTTTTACATGTTATCTAGTTTATGTTTAGCATACCTTTAGAATCATGATGTAGTTTTCTTTACAAGAAGAACTTATGCATGCATCTATGTTTCGATAATGCCAAGTGTTATTTATTTATTGATATGATATCATGTATGTGAGAACCCTCCCTGAAATGCCAAGTACCCTACATTATGGATAATGTTGGGGATTAGGTTGTGCTTCTGCCGGTTACGTATGAAACCCTAGGGAGGGGTGTTACAAGTACATAACATTTCATCTCTCAACTCCCAAGTGGTTTCTTCCAAACCATGATATTTCCACAAAACTTTTACTAGCTCAATCTCTTTGTTCTTCAGTTACTTTATCGAGAGTCAAGGATCTTCATAGGTAGCTCTTCATAGGTCAGATTCTCATGTATCTCCAAAGGCTCAATAGTAAGCACATGAGAAGAGTCCTTCACATACTTCTTCAGCACAGAGAAATGGAACACATTATGAATCTTATTATAGGAAGGAGGTAAAGCTAAGTTGTATGCATAATCTCCAACTTTATTTAAGCTTTCAAATGGTCCAACATAGAGGAGACTCAACTTGCTTTTAACTTTAGATCTAGCAATAGAACATATAGGCTTGATCTTCATAAATGCATAGTCACCCACTAGGAAGCTAACATCAGACCTTTTCTTGTCAGCATACATCTTATGTCGGTCTTGAGCAGCTTTCTTTTGTTTCATTATCAACTATACCTTCTTTATCATCATCTACATGTCATTGGTCTTCACTAGAGATTTTTCACTAACACATCCCAATGCAAGGTTGAATGACTTGTTCTACCATTGAGAGCTTCAAAAGGTGGCATACCAATACTAGCTTGGTAGCTATTGTTGTAAGAAAACTCAGTTAATGGAAGATATTGATCCCATGCACCACACCAATCCATAACACAAGCACAAAGCAAGTCCTCCAAAATTTGAACTGTTCTCTCAGATTGACCATCAGTTTATGGGTGGTAAGAAGTACTAAAATGCAAGTCAGTACCCATCTCCTCCTGAATCTGACCCCTTATAAATGAGAAGTAAATTTTGGGTCATGATCAGAAACTATCACCTCGGGTACTCCATGCAAACAAGTGATCCACTCAATGTATAATTGAGCCATATCCACAACTTTGTAATTGGTTTTAAAAGGCAAGAAGTGGGTAAAATTTGTAAGCCAATCAATCACCACCCAAATATCATCATAACCTTTCTTGGACTTAAAACTAGTGACAAAATCCATAGTAATATTCTCCCATTTCCATTCCAGAATTTCAAGTAGGTGAAGAAGACCACTAGGTTGTTGATGTTCTATCTTGACTTGATGACAGGTCAAGCACTTCATAACAAACAAAGCTATATCATTCTTCATGTTCCTCCACCAGAAGCTTCGATGAAGGTCCTTGTACATTTTTGTTGTGCCAGGGTGAATAGTGTACTTAGACCCATGAGCTTCACTCAGAACTTTCTACCTCAGGTCACCAACATCTGGAACCCACAACCTATGTCAGAAATAGACAGCACCATCCACTCCAACAGAGAATTCAGATTGCAATTTCTCTACTAAGGCCTTTATCCCTTCAAGCTCGGAACTTTCCAGTTGTGCAGCAACAACTTTCAAGATCCATGATGGTGTAATGGTCTAGCTAGCCATATGAACACACAACAAGTCTTCATCCACTGAATCAACAAGTTGGAGTCGCCAACTAGACACATGCTCTAGATTTTTCCACCCAACATCTCAGAGCATTACAAACCACATCCTTTTTGCGACTCAAAGCATCATCAATTACATTTTCTTTACCGGGATGGTAAAGTCATAGTATTTAAGATGCTCCATCCACCTTCATTGTCATAGATTTAGATTCTTCTGTATCAACAGGTACCTCAAGCTTTTATGGTCAAAGAAAACTTCAAACTTTACACCATAGAGATCGTTTCGCCATATTTTTAGAGCATGAACGATGGCAGCAAGCTCTAAATCATGTATAGGCCAATTAGCTTCATTCGGTTTCAATTGGCGGGAAGCATAGGCGATCACCTTTCCATCTTGCATCAAGACACACCCTAAGCCTTGTTTAGAAGCATTAGTGTAGATGACATAGGGTATGCCCTCAACAGGCAAGGCAAGAACAGAAGCAGAAGTCAATCACTCCTTCAGCTTCTAGAACTGTTCTCACATTCTGGTGACCATGAGAACTTGACCTCCTTTCACGTCAGCTTGGTTAAAGGCAAGGCCAACTCATAGAAGCTCTTGATAAACCTTCGATAGTAACCTACTATGCCGAGGAAACTACAGATCTCTGGGGGATTCTTCAGAGCTTTCCACTTGGTCACGGCTTCTACCTTTGTAGGATCAACAGCTATATGTCTGACAGAAATCACATGACCCAGAAACATCACTTCTTTCATCCAAAACTCACATTTTGAGAATTTACCATAGAGTTGACTTTCTCTCAGTGTGTGGAGCACAATCTGTAAGTGTTCATGATGTTGTTCTAATGTCTCGAAATAGACCAAAATGTCATCAATAAACACCACCACAAACTTATCAAGGTATGGACGGAATACTCAATTCATCAGGTCCATGAAGGTAGCAAGGGCATTTGTCAAACCGAAAGCCATAACTAGGAATTCACAATGCCCATAGTGAGTTCTGAATGTCGTCTTTGGGACATCCTCATCCTTCACATGCATCTAGTAGTAGCCACTCTGTAGGTCTATCTTTGAGAACACCGTGGTTGACTTTAGCTAATCGAACAAGTCGTCAACGTGAGGCAAAGGATAATGGTTCTTCACTGTCACTTGATTGAGCATGCGGTAGTCCATGCACATCTGCAATGAACTATCCTTCTTCTTCACGAACAAGATAGGGTCTCCCCATGGAGAGATATTGGGGCGGATGAAGCCCATGTCAAGAAGCTTCTCAAGCTGCTTCTTTAGCTCAGCAAGCTCGACAGGGGCCAAGCGATAAAGTGGCTTTGAGATAGGTGAAGTCCAGGGCACAAGGTCGATGGAAAACTCCACCTCGTGAGTTGGTAGCAAACCGGGTAACTCCTCAGGAAGGACATTAGGAAAGTCATTTACCACATCTATATGATCTAGAGTAGGATGTGTGGCATCAAGAATGATTGATGCTAAGTATGCTCTACACCCTTACGAGACAATTTTTTGTCTTTGATGGTAGAGATGAAAAATTGTTGATCCTCTCACTTCCTACCCTTAATGCATAGTCTCTCTCCATTAGGATGCAACAAGCTAACTTTCTTTTCCTGACAAAGTAAGGTTGCATCATGCTTCTTCAACCAATCCATCCCCAAGATAACATCAAAGGAAGACATGTTGAGTAGGATAAAATCTGAAGGACACATCTTTCTGTATATACAAAGGTCCAAGGTAGGGAGTTTAAGGTAAGAAAAGCATATCCTACCACTAGTTCCATGTATTCAGATTCTAACTCTAACGTGAAAGCAAGATGAGAAGACATAAAAGTGTTTGAAGAGCCAAAATCGAAAAGTGCCTTGATAGGATGCATATTGATATGTAAGGTACCTTCTACGACTTCATTATCTTCGCCCACTTCTTCAGCATTGAGAGAAAACTTCCATTCCACCTTTACATAGGTAGTCACTATTGGTTCTGGTTATTATTTTACTGCGGAGGTGGATTCTAACGAGGTTTTTGTGGCTACTGGCTCAGTTGTTGGGTTGGAGCATGTCCTCTCTGAAACCAGGGATAGAAGGGTCGAATATGCCCAACCTGGCTTCACTCATGGAAGGTAGGGGAGGTCGGTCATCTCTATGAGTTGGGGCATTGTTGGCAGGACATCTCCCAAGCAGATGGTGGCAGGAGCATCGGTTGCACCTCTCACGTCCACAGTTGTCATAGGGATTATTCCTTTTGTTGTTGTTGTTGTTGTTGTTGTACCCCAAAGATTGGAATCCAAGATAGGACTCAATTGAAAAATCATTATCCACCATCTATTGGAAGGTTAGGGGGAGTTGTGGAACAAGGTTTCGGCCCACTTGGTAGTTTAGACCCTCCAGGAAAAGATTGATCTTCTCTCGACTTTGAATTCCATGGCATAGTGAACTAGGAGGAGGAAACATTGAACGTAATCAGTCATGCTCATGCCACCCTACTTGAGGTGTTAGAACTCATCCTCCTTCCTCCTCAGAAAGGTGGGGCAGATATACTTCTCGCAGAACAGCTTCAAGAACTGGTCCCAGGTCACAGTGGAGGTGTCTCTAGTACGAGCGATGTCATTCCACCAAACTCGGGCCAGTCCATCCAGCACGTAGGTAGTGAAACAGACTTTCTGGTGAGGAGGGCATGGCGAAAGTCTGATCAAGATCCAACACCCAGTCATCAACTTTGTCCACCATATTAGGCTCACTTTCATCCTTGAAGTAAGGCGCCTGCATTTTAATGAAGTCAGTGAGACTGAACTCTTTGGGCTTGTTGTTATTTGCAGTAGTAGTAGTGAGTTGCCCCACCAGGGTAGTAGAGAGCAGTTGGTGTAGCATTTCCAACTCTTGTTTAGGCATGAAGGCAGGGATGCTAGGAGTTGTGGGGTTCATCACATTGTGCCCTTGTGGTGTCAAAGGGGTATCCAAACTGTTAGAGTCATTCTGGACAGACTCTTTAAAGTTGTTGTTGTTGTTCATGTTGTCAAACATGTCACCCCTCCTGAAAGGCAAGGTTATCATGTTAGGTACCTAGGATTATATTGACATAGATGAGAAAAGAATGTCTAGGGCTGCTATTGCCTAAAAGCATGCTAATTTGGACAATATGTATCAACTTAGGCCAGGAAGATATCATATGGATCCGGGAGTCCTCGTAAACCAAGCTAGTGGTGCGGAGAAAAATATTGCCAGCCCCCAAAACCCTGATCCTTTCTAGACACATTTGCTTCAACTTCAAGCCCTAATAGTTGCCTAAAGGCCCGGATACCATGCTATAAAGAGGCAAGATCACCTCCTTACTAAAATTTAAAGGAATTATAAAACATCCATCTTTTTAGAAAGACAAAATATATTGAGGGATGCATGTATAATATTTCAAGTAAATAAGCATGCACCAGATACATATAGAATGTCAATAGCAGCGGAAAAAACAATGAAACTAAAGTTATTACATGGATTTCATCATAGATCACTACATAAGATTTTCAGAAGAAAAAGATAAGAAAACAAGGGATCTAGCTTTAGCAACCTAGACATTCTTCATAAGAAAACTTGAGATCTACTCCTGGTGTCGATTTCCTTAGACTTTGTCTTCACCTTACTCAGCACCTGGGTGGTTGGGGAAAACACCCAGCAAAATAGAAAGGAAAACAGAGTATGTGTCAACAAATATGAATAGGATATCAAGGTAAAGAAAACATGTAATTTAAAGGCTAGTTTTCATCATAAGATGAAGATTTCAAGAGTATGAGGCTATTTTTAAAAAAATGCTTGCCATAAACAAAATATAATATAAGGGTTGCATGCATGATAATTATGACTACCTTAACTAAGTAAGGTTGAGACACCTACCATACCTCAACCTATAGGAGAGGGGAGAATTAATACATTCTCAGTCACCTAAACATATTTTATGGGGGAGAATAAGACATTCCCCAGGGCGAATTAACACATGCCCTGTCTATGGGTTGTTGTACATAAGTACCACTAATATAGATAAATAGTAAATAAAATCAACATGCTAGAAAAGAAATCATGGCAAGTAAAAGCATCATATCAATTAGAACATGGCAATGGGGTGCAAGACCCAAACAAAAGAGAAACAATACTGATTTAGAGGCATATATAACAAAGGATTCAAGAATAGAAGATTTAGGGTTAATTTAAGCATCATTAGGGAAATATAGGGTTTGGTTGCAATTATCCTAACATAGGGTGTAACGAATGCACATACCTCTCTTACTGATATCAATTACTAAGTTTCACCACTTTAATTGAGTCCAAGTTCCACTTTGCCTATTTTCAATGTATTAACATGTATTAGAGTACATAATGCACATTAATGTATAGAAACCCTAATTTTAGAACCTTTTAGAAAAACTCAGATTTAGATTCAGAAAACATCACCAATGAACTTATTAGGATCTCCTGATCAAGAAAACATATTTTTATGTTAATTTTAGAGTTATGATGATTAAGATGTACTTTTTATGGATTTTATGCATTAAATTCATTTTACAAAAATCACCCTTCTTCAAACCATGAAACCAGACCTTTAAAATATTTTTATTAGATAGAGATTAATTTTGAAATTCCAAAACATATTTATTTGTCAAATTTAGATAAGCAGATTAAAAGATATGAATTTTTCAATTTGAACCAATCAGGAAATGTCAAGTCAGAAATCTTCGAGAGAGGGGAAGAGTGAGAGAGAGGGAAAAAGCACCATTTGACCCAAAATCAGGGTTGGAGTTGCATAGGTAACCAAACTAGAGCTGCTGAGAAGGTAAAATAGTAGGAAACTAAAACCCTAGAAGAACATGGTAAATAGAGATGGAGATCATCGATTTTAAACATAGAAGCATGAGTTTTAAGCATGTAGTAAGCAATATATGAGAAGGGGGTTAACAAAACTCACCTATAGGGAAGGTGTACAAGTTCAATAAGAAAGATTCCCAAGCTAGAGAGGTTTTTTTCTCCAACAAAGCTCCTATCTCGAGCAAGAAGTACCTTCTCCACTTTAGAGGTGAAAAACCCTAGCAAAAGAACATGGAGATGAGATGTTTAAGGCTCCAAGTGGGGTTTCACCATGGAAGGCCATGGTTCCGACCTGTAAGAATGTGGGAGAAAGACTAACAACATGAAAATAGGGAAGGAAAGGAGGAAAATTACTACTTTTGGTCGAAATCACCAAGAAGGAGCTTTAGAAACCCTAAATAGAGAAAATTTGGAATCCTAGGAGCCTTCTTCACCAAGGTAAGCACTCTTTTTTACCTTGGTACAGCACCTTTGTGGCCAAACAGAGTAGAAACGATGCTCTAAGTTGGGGGAAAGAGAAGGAGAGGATTTCTTCTTGGATTTGGAGGTGGGAAGGGGTATACATGGCTTTATAAAGAAGGGGGCAAGCATGAGGTGTCTATGGGACTTTCCATGTGTCCTTAGGCTAGGGCTTCATGGCCATGCAAGAGGACAACTCATAGAGACTTCTTGTATATCAAATTTCAGTCCTAAAATCCCATGAAGACTTCTAGGACATCCCCACCATCCTTCAATCAAAGAAATAACCCCATTGGTTGTTAGCTTTTAAAGATAAGCTCATTTATAAAGAGGGTAATCCCTAAAATGCCCTTAGAGAGAAACACCTTCAAACCAAGGTGCAACTAGGTGCCCCATGGTTAAAAATCTCGAGAATGGTAAGGGAATATCTAAGGATTATAATGCACATGATAATTTGAAAAGAAAACCTACGAATTGGGTAAATTGCATAAAAGTCTAGAATGTTCCTAAAATTGCATAACTTGCACAAACAACATTCAAATTGAACCAAATTTGAAACTTAGGTTCATTTTATGATTTCAAAACACATAAAAAGTTAGATTAAGGCTTAGAACACCTAAATAAGGTCCTTAAATAGACTTTCACTGAGGTATTTGTGCATAAACCCTTTTATTGGTACAAATAGTGAATACATGTTCACCAAACCACTATAAATTCCACTAATTAAACATGAAGGACCAAAAGGAAAAAAAATGAAAGGGAAAATTGGGGAAAAGGGTTACATGGAGATTACATCTAAGATTCAGTATGTTACAATTGTTCCTAGTTATATTGGTCAATGGTAAACCTATAGTACTAAAGTTCTTGATGAACCTCCTATAGTGGCCAGCTAAACCTAGGAAGCTTCAAACTTTAGTTGGTGTCTTGTGGTGCTCCCACTCCAACATTGGTTCCACCTTCTCGGGGTATACACAAACACCCTTCTCTGAAATGATATGACCAAGAAAAGACAATTTGGCCAATGACACGCTTTTACCGTGCGTAGAACGCAAGTGTATGCGTCAATGTAGTATAGGCCCTTATGAGGCCCGAGTCAAACTCAGGGACACTGAACTATTGGTAGACTACTACTAACTGTTCGCGATCAGCTAAACCGATTAAAAGAGTTTGAGAGTTGTTGTAAAATTAAAAAGAAAATAAAATAAAACAAACCAATCGATTAAAGGTTTAATTTAATCAATTCAAATGGATATCTTTAGGATTGTGGTTTCACCGCGGGTTTTCATTGCATGAATTTTTATATAGTTAAACAAGTTCATCTCTCAATCTGGGTAGTGGCCTGTAATCAGAATTGCCAACTGTCGTGGTACAATTCACTACATATGTCTAGGTCGGTTCCACCGTCATAGTAACCTATACCCTAAACTAGGTGCATTAAAATCGACCTCTGGGTTTCCACCATTAACCGTACATCGCCTTGTTCAAGGGATTTGTTAATTAATGTGAATTTCGTCTCTTTTCAACCATTAATTCTTCTTTCAAAGCAATTAAGGGCATTAGATTATCATTATGGTGATCAAGCATAACAATATAATTGAGAAAATGAAATTATACCACAGATGTAAGAGATAGATGATGAATTACTATGATAAAAATGTCATACAATGCTTCCTCGGGCTACTCCCGGTCCTAAAGACAAAGGGGATTAGCCCCGCATGTTCATCTCAGAGCGAAACATGGTAGAGAAAAGGGGAAACATGGAGAAAAATGTGAACAAGTAAAGAAACCCCTGAACGGAGAAGATCCAAGCGTTCCTCGGTGTGGAATGCGCGCTCTACAGCCTTTTGGTGGTGGAAAACATCTTTTTCGGCTTCCGGAATGGCTGGGGCATGCTTCTGGACTCTATTCTTCTCTCCACACCTTCTCGAGATGTGTGCAGTGGCTAATGATGTGATCCTTTGCTCTTGGTCACCGTCATTAGGTATAATCACCGAGTTAGGTTGCCATAATATCACAACCGTCAGATTTAGATCGATATGAAACAAACGTGTATCTGACGGTGTCGATACCATCTGCACAATATAGGCAAGTCTTCTTTTCTTTTCTTCGTTGCGCCTGATGCTGACTCGATACCATCGACGCGGGTCGATGGTATCGACACCCTTAGGCGTCGGTTTTTGTCATTTTCCGTCGCTGAATCTTCTGGGTTCGATAGTATCGACTTTATGATCGATAGTATCGACTGTCTTCTCGCCAGCAACCTGATGGAATGCCACTACCATCGACTTCCATGTCGATGGTATCGACTCTGTACTGCTCCTTGCGGCTGGCAACCTATGGCTGTGTCGATAGTATCGACAGTTGTCGATGGTATCGACAACTGCAGATATGCATTTTTCCTGAAATTGCAACACAAAACCACATAAGCCGAAATAAAACATATTATTGTAATCATTTATGCTCAAAACAATAAAATAAGGGAGAATTGATGTTGAGAAGGCTCATAGACCAAAGTAAATGAATTATGCAATATTAACCACCAAAATGACCAATAAACGCATAAAACACAAGTAAAACAAGTCTATAAATGTGACTCAAAATCATCGCATCAAACTCCCCTAAGCTTGAACATTGCTCGCCCTCGAGCAACTAAACTTTAGAATAGAATTGCGAGGGTCAACTAAAGAATAGATCATCACAACAAACATCGCTATATGATTCCCACCAGACATTCACATACTGGCCCTTACTAACCACGGAATGATAATTACCCTAAAGGCGATAGTAATCATCCATAAAAGATATCTACCTCAAAATTGATGAACACTCCCATGTAAGGCAGTTGACATAATAAAATTCTCTGGTTTAGACTCAGTGCATCTTGTGATCTCTTATTCTACGTTGCTCGCCCTAACTACCATCTACATGGAAGCAGTTCTCCTGATATTCACAAAGTGAGGAGAAAATCACGGTGGCCTACCAAATCGAGCAACGGGTGAATGGAATGGGTGGCTCATGGAAGAAATGGAAGCATTATACGATTCTAACATGCACAAAGCAAAAATGACCTAAATGATGCATATGCAAATGAAAATGCCATAATGCCTACATTTGGGTGGAATGATGCATGCACTATCATTCCATCTCCAGGTGAGATGGAATATCTAAGAAACTACATCATGTACTTATCCTTCTTAATATGCAGGTGATACTCTGTTCCTTTCTCCCTCTCATTACTACTTACTTCTCAATTCCTTTTTTTTTCTTTTTTTCTAATTTCTTTTTTTCCATTCAAGCCCTTATTTTCATAGATGACAATGAATTGTTTGTCGGGCTCACTTATTGATGCATGACTTATACATTTGAATCATTCAGAAGGTATGGAACATGTTCATCACCCTTAATGTTTCAGAAGAAATAAGATGCATGATGTACTATATGCACAAAAATGTGAATGAAGCTACAAAATGATACTCATGCAACTAAATGACATTCACCTAAGGATAATGTGCATGTATAGCTAATCTATTTTTTTATTTTCATGCAAAATATGTGAAAATAGTTGCAATGCAAGCTACATGAGATGCAATCAAAGATATTAAAATCGTAATGTACTTCCAGTTCTTAAGGTGGAGTATGAAAACAATGAGGTGGATAGATCACAAGACTAATTGACTAAACCTTTGTAAATTATTATGTGTCCCTCCTTACTGACCTGTGTAGTAATTAAGAGGTTTCTCTCTCTTACTTCAAATTAGAGTCTCATTATCATTTGATTAGTTTAGGCTCAAACAATCAGTTCCGTCCACTTTTCATGAATCCTAGGAATGTACAGTTGTGATTTCTTGTTTTATAGTTGACAAACCCAATCATTTCCTTAAGTTATGTGCTAAAAGTTGAACAACACAAGCTTGCAAAACACTAAAAAATTTTAAATTTGCCCCTGATTCCCATGTACAAGCAATGAGATGACAAATGACTTAAGACATCCACAATTACACTAGATAGAGTGTGGATCCTACAAACAAACTAAAAATTGCAAGAACTAAAAGACAAAAGACAAAACAATAAAAACTAAAAACTAAAGGATAGAGTTGTTCCAACTCCCCCCCCCCCCAAGCTTGAATCCGACTATGGCCTCACAGTCAAAAACAACCTTAAAAGGTGGAACAGAGATACTGATCATTCTTCCGGAGGAGGCGGTTACTGTGGGGCCGAGAGGTCCCAAGATGGGTACTACCCCTGAAAACTCAGATCATACTGGGGCATAGGCGGAGGTTGTGGATACCCCCCCAAAGTAATTCTGGCTCCAGTAATGATCGTAGAAGGGTTGCTGCTGCATCTCCATCCTATGCAACCTGTCATGGATATACTGTTGGTTGTCGAGCAGGAGGCGCTCATTTTCAAAAATAGCCCTCTGGTTATCTAGCAGCCGGTTCATCGTATCCTGAATACCAGCATATGAAGCTGTGTGCTTTAGCTGGGTGTGTTGGACCTCTTGCAGCATCGTATACATCCCCTGCATGGAGTAGACATCCTCTCTTTGCTGCGAGGGTTGTGGTGGCGGAGGCTGTGAAGAAGAAGATGTGCTCGGATGCATGCGGGGATGCTTCCTGGGTGCCACTCGTGCCCGCAGAGGAGTGAAAGCCTCCTCTTCCTCTTCATTCTCGTCGTCGTCATTGTCGTCCTTGCCGCCGTCTTCATCCGAGCTCTCAATGGCGATGACAGGCCATCGTAAATGTTGAGCGCCCTCGATGTGGAAGACAGGGTCTGGAAGTGAACACTCTTGATAGGCGTGATTAACATGGCAATGTGCATATGCCAGTCCATCACGAAGCAGGATGAGGCTGGAGCGATGCAGATGCTGCAGGTTGACTTTGCTCCGGTTGGAGAGGAAAGTAAGTTGGGAGAAATTTAACCCAATATAGGAGGCTAGCGGTGTGATGAGCCCTCCAAAGTGGATTGCAGAATTCCGTGTACTCCTCTTTACAGACAACACGCGCGTCAAGAAAAACGTGCCCCAATTACATTCTTCTCGCTTCAGCAACTTGTGTAGGAAAAAAAGTCTGTCTCTTGAAACTTGCTGAGAGACAGATCACCACGAGCGAACAAGGTGGTGCAGAGCATGCGGTGAAGAATCTGCATGAACGGATGCTCGAAATCTGCCACCGCCGCATTGTGGTAGCTCACGGATTTGCCGGGTGGTGCAATCACCAACTCGGTGAAGATAGCATCATAATCAGTCTGGTTGTATGGCCTTCGGTACTGATCTCACCCATGATTCCAGTTATAGATGGAGTTGAACTGCTTGAGGGTAAGGGTGTAATCATTGTTGTACAACCGGAAATAAAAGCGGCCTTTGATCCATTCCCGATCAGTTGTGATAACGTCATTTGGCACGACGCATATGTCCAGCGACGCCATGAACTCTGCCACTAGCTCCTTGTATGTTGGCCATTCACCGAAGAATGGCTGGCCGTCGGTGTAGAATTCCATCTCATCGGGCCTCCTGCCCGTATGCCTTGCCTGTCCCTTGAGAACGTAGGCAAGATTGGCCTCAAACCCAAGATTGTGGATCATGTCTCGGTCGACATAGCGGGTCGGCTCTATCTTTCTCTTCATCAGTTCCTCGTAAACCTTCTTGACCTCCGCGGAAGGATGGACAATCCACGGTCGCGGAATAGACGCAATCGGTGGAGGAATGAACATTAGGATCTCCATTGGTGTCGCACGTGAAGAAGATGCACCGGCGGTATGCACCATTGTTGAAGAAGAAGGGATAGAAGACGGAGCTTGGTGAAGGTCGGAGAAGACAATCTCCACTCGGTGAAGGCTCATGGAAGAACATGCTCCTTGGATGCTCGTAGCCGGGCTCCGATCGCTCAACAAGATGCTCGGTACAAGTGGAGGAAGAAAGCTCTAAAGGTGTGACGTCATATGACGACAATCCATCCCTTTTATAACTGTGGCCGGCGCTGCTGTATGACCGTCGATACCATCGACATGAGTGATGGTATCGACTCCTGTAGCACAATCCGTCTTCCGCTAGTATCGACGGTTGTCGATAGCCTGATTTGGGGGCCCGGATCGATGACGTGTCGATACCCCCATCCCACGGATCGACTCTCTTGGTGCAACAATCGTCGTTGATTTCATCTCATGGATCGGTGACATGTCATGTCGATACTATCGACGCAAGTCGATAGTATCGACTTCTGCTTAGGGCAAACACCCTCACGAGGCTCGGCCGTAGCTTTCTTCCTGTAACTAGGTCAATACCATCGACAGGCCCGTTGATGGTATCGACTTCACTGAGACCATTTTTGTCTGAATATCTCCAGAGATCTCGCGAGTATCGACGCCCGTGTCGATACTATCGACCTCATTTTGGCAAGCAACCTGATGGTATGTCGATACTATCGACGAGGCTGTCGATAGTATCGACACAGAGAGATCTTTGTAGCCGCCAACCTGTGCCCGTCTCAATACCATCGATACAAGGGTCGATGGTATCGACCCTGCCTCAGTCCTGCACATTGAACAAATGATCAAGGTATCATTTTTAGACTAAAAACAAAATCAAATCAAACTAAACTACAAAAGTTAAGGAAGCTAAATGAGACTACCTATGGCTGGGTTGCCTCCCAACAAGCGCCCTTATTTAACGTCTTAGGCTAGACAAAATCACACTCATCATTCATCTATAAGTACAATGAGTTTAACCTCATTCACTTTCCTCGTGTAATCTTCACTGAAATACAACTTCAATCGTTGTCCATTAACCAAGAATGTTGTCTTGCCATCACGCACCATGATTGCGCCATGTGGGTTGACCTCCTCTATGGTGAACGGTCCACTCCATCGGGATTTCAATTTCTCGGGATGCATCTTCAACCTGGAGTTGAACAAGAGTACATGATCTCCTTTCTTGAAGACACACATCTGAATATGGCGATTGTGAATCAGCTTTGTTCGCTCTTTGTAGATCTGCGAGCTTTCATATGCATTCATCCTCAGCTCGTCAAGTTCATTCAACTCAAGCAACCTCTTCTTTCCCGCTTCATCATAGCTCAAATTCAGCTTCCTCAGCGCCCAATGCGCTTTATGCTCCAATTCCACCAGCAAATGGCAGGCCCGACCGTAAGCCAACCTAAAAGGCGTAGTGCCTATAGGTGTCTTAAACGCCATCCTGTACGCCCACAAAGTGTCTGGTAGCAAGATGCTCCAGTTCTTTCTCGTGGAAGCCACAGTGCGCTCCAAGATCTTCTTAATCTCCTGATTGGAGACTTCCACTTGCCCCTGTGTCTGCGGGTGGTACGGGGTACCATTGTTGTGCTTTACCCCATACTTTCTCAACAGTGCCGCAAACTTCTGATTCTGGAAATGTGTACCTCCATCACTAATGATCATTCTTGGTACACCAAACCTGCATAAAATGTGTTCTTTGACAAACATGCACACTACGGTGGCATCATTAGTCCTAGTGGGTATTGCCTCTACCCACTTCGATACATAGTCAACAGCTAATAGAATGTACAAGTTAGAATTGGAGGACACAAACGGTCCCATAAAATCAATACCCCACAGATTGAACACCTCGACCTCTTGAAATACATTGAGGGGCATCTCCTGTCTTTTTGAAATGTTACCTGTCCTTTGGCAGGAATCCCATTGCCGCACATAGTCATAGGCGTCCCTGAACAAAGTAGGCCAGTAAAGACCACTCTCCAGTACCTTGGCCACAGTTCTAGAACTTGCATGGTGGCCACCCGTCGGTAGAGTATGGCAATGACGTAAGACACTTTCATATTCCACTTCCGGTACACACATGCGCAACACACCATCCCTGCACTGCTTCAACAGAATAGGGTCATCCCAAAAATAATATCGTAAAGAATGGAAAATTTTCTTTTTCTCTTGGTATGTCCAATCATCCGGGATAATTTTGCAGGCGAGATAATTAACAATGTAAGAAAACCAAGGATCTTTCAATTTCACAAATAGAAGTTGTTCATCAGGAAACGTCTTGGTAATGGGTATATGCAAATCCTTCTCATCTACCCTTTCCAACCTATACAAATGGTCCGCAACCACATTTTCTATTCCCACCTTATATTTGATTTCTATATCAAATTCTTATAAAAGTAAGATTCACCTAATCAGTCTAGGTTTGGCATCCTTTTTCTCCATCAAGTACTTAATGGCGGCGTGGTCCATCCATACCACGACTTTAGATCCTACAAGATATTGCTGGAATTTTTCAAAAGTAAAAACAACGGCGAGAAGTTCTTTTTTAGTTGTCGTGTAGTTTAACTATGTGTCATTTAAAGTTTTGGATGCGTAGAAAATCACAGCGGGTTTATTGTCCACACGTTGTCCCAAAACAGCCCCAACTGCGAAATCTGACACATCACACATCAATTCAAATGGCTTGGTCCAATCCGGTGTTTGCACAACCGGTGCGGAAATCAGTTTTTCTTTAAGCACGTTAAACGCATGTAAACACTTTTTGTTAAAATCAAACACAGTGTCCTTTTCCAACAACTCAGATAATGGTTTGGTGATTTTTGAGAAATCTTTTATAAAGCGGCGATAAAAACCGGCGTGACCTAGAAAACTTCGTACCCCTTTAACCGAATTCGATGGAGGCAATTTGGAAATAACTTCGATCTTCACCGGGTCTACCTCCAACCCTTTTCTAGAAACTTTATGTCCCAGCACAATCCCTTCGCTAACCATCATGTGGCATTTCTCCCAATTGAAGACCAAATGCATGTCCTCACATCGTTGCAAAACCTTGTCCAAATTGTATAAACATTCGCCAAAGGACGCACCATAGATGGAGAAATCATCCATAAACACCTCCAAACAGCGTTCAACCATATGGGAGAAAATGGCAAGCATGCAACGCTGAAAGGTTTTCGGTGCATTACACAGACCAAATGGCATACGGCGGTATGCAAATGTTCCGTAAGGACAAGTGAAGGTAGACTTCTCTTGGTCCTTAGGATCAATGGAAATCTGATTGTACCCCGAATAACCATCAAGAAAACAAAAATGAGATCGACCTGCTAATCGCTCTAAAATCTTATCAATGAATGGAAGAGGGAAATGATCCTTAAGTGTAGCAGCATTCAATCTACGGTAGTCTATACATACACGCCACCCGGTTACCAAGCGGGTAGTGACAGGTTCATTTAACGAATTATGTGTTACAGTAATTCCCCCCTTTTTACGGACTACCTGTGTCGGACTCACCCACGTCGAGTCAGATATAGCATAGATGATACCTACAGAAAGGAGCTTGATCACCTCCTTCTTGACGACCTCCATCATGCTAGGATTTAGTTGACGCTATGGCTGAATCACCGGTTTGGCTCCCTCCTCAAGCCAGATCTTGTGCTGGCACAATGTAGGGGAGATCCCCTTGATGTCTGTGACCGACCACCCAAATGCACCTCGGTTGTTCTTCAACACAATCAGCAATTGATCTTCCTCCTCGGCACTCAGATATGCCGAAATAATCACAGGAAGCTTCTCATCCTCAGCTAGAAATGCATACTTCAAGTGCGGTGGCAATGGCTTCAATTCTAAATCTGGCGAGCTGATCAAAGATGACTGAAGCGGTGGTGGAAGTTCTCCAAGGTCTTCATAGTACCTAGCATAAAAGCATGTAAGCACCTGAAGCATCTTGGCACACTCTTGTAGTGACTTGCTTCTCATCCAATCATGTGTTACATTAACCAGGCAGGCTTCAAGAGGTAATTCTGGATATGCATTGAAAATAGAGCTTGCTATGGCCTCCTCTTCAGTAGAAGGAGGGATGTCCTCCTCTTCATCATTGGGAAAACCCACAGCCTTGCTAAGAGACACAACCTTGGTCTGCTCCATGATGTCTACAGCCAGTGTCCCCTTCTCCACCTTAGTCATTACATGAGCCATATCTAAAAATGGCTTCCCTAGACAAAGAGAGATATTCTGGTCAAAGTGCTTCACATGCGGCATTGTTCCTTAGTTTTTACTTGTGTTGTGCTGGAAGGCATAACCATCTCAAACCTATCATCAGTGATACCCAAGGTCAAACGACCTCTCCCCATCTCAAGTATCATGTCAGCAGTGGCTTGGAAGGGTCGTCCAATGAGTAACTCATTACCCTATTCATCTTGCATCTCCATTACAACAAAGTCTGCTGGAAATACAAACTGGTCTACTTTCACCAACACATCTTCACAAATACCATAGGGTTTCACCACTGAATTATCCACCAACTGTATTGTTATATTTCTCAGACTTGATTCTTTTAATCCCAATTTCATGAATGTAGAGAGAGGCATCAGGTTTATGCTTGCCCCGGAATCACACAGTGCTTCGCCGAATTTCACCTTACCAATGTAACATGAAATATTGAAGCATCCCAGATCCTGCCTCTTAGGTGGCAATGTGCCCATGATGAAGGCACTTACCTGTTCCTTGAGAACCACAACCTCAGTATCAGGGATTTTCCTTTTCTTTGTGATGATGTCTTTCAAGAACTTCCCGTAGGATGGTATCTGCTCGATTGCTTCTAGTAATGGAATATTGAAAGAGAGCTTTTGAAAACTGTCCAGAAACTTCTTGAACTGGGCGTCCACTTTCTTTGCTTTCACACTATTTGGATATGGGACTGGGACATCCTGTGCCCTTTGATGTGGTGGCACATATGGTGTCCTCTTCTTTGTCTCCTCCTCAACAGTAACAGGTTCAGCTGTGACTTCCTCCATTATATCCTCAACCGGCTCTGTGACTGGAATTGGCACTTCCTCTGTGGCCTCACCTTCGGTTTCTGACTAGTGTTTGCTTGGTTCATCGGCCCTGGGGTTTAAAATCTTCTTGCCACTTCGTAGCAAGATTGCCTTTGCCTGCTGATTTCCCCCTGGAATGTTTTTGTTACCCAGAAAGCCTTGATGCGCTGGCTTCTTCAGATTTGCTATCTCAGCTGCCATTTGCATCATAGACGTCTCTATCATCCTCATCTGAGCCCCATGGCTCTGCAATGTCTGCCCAAACTGATTCATGAATTCCCCATGTTGCTTGATCTGCTGGCCAAAAGTGTTCATCAGTTCTTGGTTCTACTTTATCACTTGGTTGAGCAACTCTGTGCTCTTATCCTCTGCCGCCGGATGAGGTTTTGCATTGGGGTCCTGCAAGAAGTTATTCGGATCTTTCCAGGAAAATTTCTTGTCCTTCCTCCATGAGTAATCGTTGTTTCTGTACCCTGCTGTTGGCGCATGAATTTGACTTGAGCTTCATCCTCAGATTCGGTATCTTCTTTTGCAAGTAGTTTCTTGGCTAGAAGGTCCATCTTCTCATTCATCTCTTTGATGGCCTTTGACTCCCCCGCAGCTCGAACATGCTCTACGGCATCTCTGTCACCCCAGGATTGCTTCTTGGCCATGTTTTTCAGAATTTCCCAACACCTCGTGTCGGTGTTGTTCAAAAAGAACCCTGAACCTGCGGAATCCAGGTTACTTCTATCATGCTCAGACAGAGAAAAATAGAAGATTTTGACATGCGTCTCCTTGTCAAGCCCATGATGCGGGCACCTCCTAAGCATGATCTAAAACCTTTCCCAGGTCTCGGAGTAAGTGTCTCCTACCTTCTGGCTGAAATTATGGACTTTCCTGATCATATCATTTGTCTTCTCAGGTGGAAAGAACCTTTCAAAGAACACTTCCATCATGTGGTTCCATGATTCCACGTATTCATCGTCAAGATTGTGTAACCATTCTCGTGCATTTCCTGCCAGAGAGCTCAGAAACAGCTTCAGGTATAGTGTCTCCTGTGGAAACCTGTCTATTTTTATCATATCACAGTTCTCCACAAACTGGCTAATGTGGGTCACCGGGTCTTCGTTCTTGAGCCCATGGAATGCATTTGACTTGACCAAGTTGATTAATGCAGGATCAATCTTATAAGCCAGAATGTTGATCGCCTGCTTCTTAATTGGCCCCTTTGAAGTGGATGAGGAAGAAGCTTTTATCTTCTCCCATATCGTCTGCTCTTCGGTCATGGCTTCTTGTTCTGAGCTGGAATCTATATCTTCCAGTTGGTCTTGATTGAAATCTTCCTCGTCGTCAGGTCCCGGTAGTGGAACCTCTGGTGTAGGCTACGTGTAGTCAGTGTTACGTGTCCTCACCATGCACAATACCTGCAAAATAATAATTTCAGTTCAGTACCATGCTAGACGATTACACAATTTGAAAAATAAACTTTGAATTTTTGAAATGATTACAAAATAATAAAAATAAAAGGTGGCCTAGAATGGCCACTTGCAGCACTCGTAGTGCCGAAAATTGTCGTGTCCCCGGCAACGGCGCCAAAAACTTGACACGCTTTTACTGTGCGTAGAACGCAAGTGTACGTGTTAATGTAGTATAGGCCCTTGTGAGGCCCGAGTCGAACTCAGGGACACTGAACTATCGGTAGACTACTACTAACTGTTCGCGATTAGCTAAATCGATTAAAAGAGTTCGAGAGTTGTTGTAAATTAAAAAGAAAATAAAATAAAACTAACCAATCTGTTAAAGGTTTAATTTAATCAATTCAAATGGATATCTTTAGGATTGCGGTTTCACCGCGGGTTTTCATTGCATGAATTTTTATATAGTTAAACAAGTTCATCTCTCAATCCGGGTAGTGGCCTGTAATCATAATTACCCACTGTCGTGGTACAATTCACTACCTATGTCTAGGTCGGTTCCACCATCGTAGTAACCTATACCCTAAACTAGGTGCATTAAAATCGACCTCTGGGTTTCCACCATTAACCGTACATCGCCTTGTTCAAGAGATTTGTTAATTAATGTGAATTTTGTCTCTTTTCAACCGTTAATTCTTATTTCAAAGCAATTAAGGGCATTAGATTATCATTATGGTGATCAAGCATAACAATATAATTGAGAAAACGAAATTATACCACGGATGTAAGAGATAGATGATGAATTACTATGATAAAAATGTCATACAATGCTTCCCCGGGCTACTCCCGGTCCTAAAGACAAAGGGGATTAGCCCCGCATGTTCATCTCAGAGCGAAACATGGTAGAGAAAAGGGGAAACATGGAGAAAAATGTGAACAAGTAAAGAAACCCCTGAACGGAGAATATCCAAGCGTTCCTCGGCGTGGAATGCACGCTCTACAGCCTTTTGGCGGTGGAAAATATCTTCTTTGGCTTCCGGAACAGCTGGGGCGTGCTTCTGGACTCCGTTCTTCTCTCCACACCTTCTCGGGACGTGTGCAGTGGCTAATGATGTGATCCTTTGCTCTTGGCCGCTGTCATTAGGTATAATCACCGAGTTAGGTTGCCATAATATCACAACCGTCGGATTTAGATTGATATGAAACAAACTTGTATCTGACAGTGTTTATACCATCGACGTGAGTCGATGGTATCGACCCTACGTGATATCGGCAAGTCTTCTTTTCTTTTCTTCGTTGCGCCTGATGCTGACTCGATACCATCGACACGGGTCGATGGTATCGACACCCTTAGGCATCAGTTTTTGTCATTTTCTATCGTTGAATCTTCTGGGGTCGATAGTATCGACTTTATGGTCGATAGTATCAACTATCTTCTCGCCAGCAACCTGATGGAATGTCACTACCATCAACTTCCATATCTATGGTATCGACTCTGTGCTGCTCCTTGCGGCTGGCAACCTGTGGCTGTGTCAATAGTATCGACAGCTGTTGATGGTATCGGCAGCTGCAGATATGCATTTTTCCTAAAATTGCAATACAAAACCACATAAGCCGAAATAAAACATATTATTGTAATCATTTATGCTCAAAACAATAAAATAAGGGAGAATTGATGTTGAGAAGGCTCATAGACCAAAGTAAATGAATTATGCAATATTAACCACCAAAATGACCAATAAATGCATAAAATACAAGTAAAACAAGTCTATAAATGTGACTCAAAATCATCGCATCAGCTAACCAACCAAAACTCACACTTTTTGAACTTAGCATACAACGTATAATGCCTCAACAACTCCAACACCTGATGAAGATGTGTCTCATGTTGTTGGTTGTCCTTAGAGTATATCAAGATGTCATTTATGAACACCATCACAAACTGATCAAGGTAAGGTCTGAAAATTCTATTCATCAGGACCATAAATGATGTTGGTGTATTGGTTAGACCAAATGGCATAACCACAAAATTATAGTGACCATACCTAGTCCTAAAAGCAGTCTTAGGTTTGTCTTTTGCATTGATCCTCAATTGATGAAACCTTGCTCTCATATCTATCTTTAAGAACATTATAGCACCTCTAAATTGATCAGACAAATCATATATCTTTGACAACATGTATGTACTCTTCACTGTGACATTTTTTAATTGTCAATAGTATATGCAAAGCCTCATATAATTATCCTTCTTCTTTACCAAAACATTGGAGCACCCCACAGAGACGTGTTCATCCGAA
Organism: Alisma plantago-aquatica; assembly: GCA_963693085.1. Taxonomy (NCBI): domain Eukaryota; kingdom Viridiplantae; phylum Streptophyta; class Magnoliopsida; order Alismatales; family Alismataceae; genus Alisma; species Alisma plantago-aquatica. Next base: position 592,494,484 of record OY856409.1, read on the forward strand.
TAAGATTATTCTCCAACAACTCATGTATTTTCTTTGTCAACTCCTTCACCTTAGTTGGAGCCATCCTATAAGGTTCATGTTCTATGGGTTTTGTTCCAAGAATGACATTGATTTCAAAATCAATCTCTCTCGATGGGGGAACACCAAGAAACTCATTGGGGAAAACATCCTCAAACTCAGGCACTATAGTGCATCCCGGATACTAGGACTCTTCAACTTGGTATCTATTGTGTATGTCAAGAAAGCTTCACATCCTTCTCTCTTCAACTTCTATGCTAATCACTATTGACACTAGAAATAAAAATAATCTTCCTATATCCTTGGAAAGTCCAAAAGATATCCCCATCACAAAACTTCAAAACTTTGAAACCACAATCCAAAACAACCTTGTACTTTGAGGTATCCATCCCAGGATCACATTAAATCCATGCATAGGCATAAGAACTACTCCAATCATGCATCCTGAGAAAGAAAGAATGCAAAGGGAAAACTTCTCACAATACAACGGAGCCAACTAAAGGAGTTTTCTAACAAGAGGTTATTTGTCCCACTACAAACAAGAAAATTACAACTATTTATCACCTCTCATGTGATAAATGAGTGTGTCGCACCTGGGCCAACTAAAATAGATACGAAGGTAAATGCAGATAAGTCAGAATGAATACTTTCATCTGACTTGTTAAGATTCACGGGTTGGTCACTCCTTCTGGCAAACTAATGGCATAGAATCTAGTTTTTGCATGTTGTCTTCAAGAACCTATTTTTGTTGATCTTGAAAACCATGCTCAAACCCTTTATTTCCTATGCTATAGTATTGTTACTTCTATGAGCCTTGTTAGATTTGCCTCAGTTGGTGACTTCCCAATTCTCTATGGGATAAGACCATTTCACATGTCCAAACTGACCACACTTGAAACATGTCCTAGTGTGATATTGCGGCATAGATGGCCCTGTCATAGACATCAATTAGAATTGTTTGTCCTAGCTAGCAGAAGGATGCGACCTCTCCCCTTGCTAGGAGACCACTATGATTGCACATATGACTTTGACACTGAAACTACTGACCTTTGAGGTGACCGATGGTACTGAGGTGTAGAAAACCTTTTCTTCTTGAAGATACTTGATGAATATCCTCATAATTGAGTTGATCGCTACCTTGTTTTGGCTTATTGTTGTTCCATATCTATTCTCTCAATCCTCCTGACAGACTCCACAAAAGTGGAAAACTTCTCACAAGAATCCAAAGCTGATATCATCCTTGCCAACTCAGAATTCAAGACCTTCTCAAACCTTCTAATCCTCTCCTTCTATGTCAATGTCATGTGAGGATAGAGCCCTGGAACCTCCATAAAAATCATCTCATAGTCATTCACCGACCATATCACTTGGCATAACTGCTCAAATTGAGCCATCTTCTCCTCTAGATACATCTTTTAGAAGTAACGGTTGATGAATTCCCATCAAAATTATTCCCAATCAGTTGCCTCACATGGCCTCTTCTCCTCCTATGTGGCCCACTAGTTTATAGCACTACCCTTTAGAAGGTAGATCACATGTTGAACCTTGTCCTACTCTATGATATTTAGGATTTGAAATGCCTTCTCTAACTTCATCAACAACACATCTACATCTACTGGGTATGTTGTGCCTGCATGCTCGATGGCTCCCACATGCTTCATCCTCTGAAAGGTCCTCCCTGGACCCTGTGACTCAGCATTTGGTTCAAGTATCCTAGGTTGAAGTACAGGTGCCCTATCAACCAAATGTGTCATTGGCACCATTACCTATTGATAACCTCCCATTTTGTGACGTTATCTTATTTAGTTATCTTTAATTTTCCATACTCTTTCTTAGATAAATTAGATAGAATCATTAAACTTTTTTACTTTATTGCGGATACACCAATAAACTAACTTTTCTTCTTTTTCACTACAGAAAACACAAAAAAATTACAAAGACTCCTCACGGTCCCAAGACCGCGAGAAGGCCTCACGGTCCCAAGACCGCGAGGAGGCCTCGCGGTCCCAAGACCGCGAGGAGGCCTCACGGTCCCAAGACTGAGAGAATGCCTCGCGGTCCCAAGACCGCGAGAAGGCCTCACGGTCCCAAGACCGCGAGAAGGCATCACGGTCCCAAAACCGCGAGAAGGCCTCACGGTCCCAAGACCGCGAGAAGGCCTCACGGTCCCAAGACCGCGAGAAGGCCTCACGATCCCAAAACCGCGAGAAGGCCTCACGGTCCCAAGACCACGAGAAGGCCTCACGGTCCCAAGACCGCGAGAAGGCCTCACGGTCCCAAGACCGCGAGAAGGCCTCAAGGTCCCAAGACCGCGAGAAGGCAAACGGTCTCAAGACCGTTTGGGCTCAACTTGAGCCTATAAATAGGACCTCAAGGGTCACTTCAAAGGGATCGAATCTCAGACGCCCAAAGGTTTCCTCTCCAGTTCCAGAGCAATTCCATCCTTCATCCATCGTCATAAGGCTGCCAGTTTGAGGTCCACATCTCATCATCAAGCTACCTTCTCTCTCATCAACAAAGAAGGTGGGAGTAGAAGATCCATCATCAAGCAACCACGAATTGTGAAGATCGTTGCTCTCTCCACCAAGGGTTCAACCTTCCCTCCTCCGTGGAGATGTCGTTCTTTCTCTCTCTTCTCACCTCCTCCTTTGCTCTTGAGATGAGCGAGTAGTCCTTTTCACTAGGGTGCGGGGAGTAGCCCCGCTACCCATGCTTTCATTTCATGCAATGTAATTCAATCGTTTGCAATAGAGATGCTCTCCTTTTTTGGCTCAACATCTATCGTTTAATGAATGCTTGTTGTTTGATCACCAACTTGTGTTACTTATTATCTTTTGGTATGAATTGTCTACGTTTATACCTTTAGATCTGAATATCGATTGAATGTTGTTTCTAGATATATGTAGCCACCATATGTCTGTTTCGGTATCTAGGGGTGCTTTCACGAGTGGAGTAAACTCACTCCCATCGTTGCACTTTCATACTATGAAATGGAATCAGTTGACGTATGGAAGTGCAACCTTGGTAAGGTCGAGGAACACACTTCATGAAGGAGTAATGCAAAGTAAGTGACCATTCTCTAGGGGATGGCTGGCATTGCAATACTCCACACTCCTCGTAGTTGGTTATCCAGAAGGAAGCTAAGTCTACAAAGATACTAGCTGATTAGTTTCTCTTTGCAGGTCTTTTTATTATGTTGCATGTTTGTGATCCATGTGTAGTGGTGTGAAACCCGGCAACATCCTAGTGGTTTTTTAATCATTGTTTACAACCTTAATTTCTACCTCCTTGCTTTACTTTCCTTGCACTTAGCTTAAAACCAAATCAAACTTTCAATCTAAATATCAACTGCTAAGTAGTTAAGTACGACTAAAAGGTTTTCCATCTTGATTACATCAAGACCGTTGTCCCGAGGATTCGACCCTTAACTATACTATGATAAGACTTCTGCGTGTCTTAGCATACGTGGGTGGAGATCTTACCATAGTACTAGCAAGGCTAAATTTAGGAATTCATCATCTCTAGGATTTTTAGTGGCGTTGCAAAACTCCATCAAAAATTGGCGTCGTTGTCGGGGAGAATGGAACATTTTAGCTTTTACTTAACAACTTCTTGGTTGATTAGGATTTTACACTTTTTCTTGATAACTACTCCAAATCTTCTTGATTTCTTCATTTCCTTCCATTATCTTAACGTGTGATTTTCTTTCTACTCAGGTAGAAAACGTGTATGCAACCCCCGCATAGCATCGGATTCTCCCATGAACCAGAGTACGACTCTGAGGTAGAAAGAAGTTTCCACCGAAGGATTAGACTTAACCGCCAAAGAGCCAGACAGATGGCTGAAGAGCAACGCCTTGTTGCAGAAAGAGTTAACGCCGCCATAGCAGCACAATGAGCACAACTTATTGCAGACACTCGTGCTCAAGTGCAAGCTGAGATTCGAGCTGAGGAACAAGCCCGCATCTAAGCAGAGCATGCTGCTGCTCAACTTGCGCTAAGAAACAAGCAACTTCGGGACTACGCAGTCCCGAAGAATTATGAAGATGATCACCCAGTCCGACCACCGATTATTAACATACCAAACTTTGAAATCCAGACGCAATGGATCCAGATCATGCAAGGCATCTCTTTCTCTGGAGCACCCAGAGACGATTGCATGGATCACCTTAAGAGATTCAAGTCACTCTGCTGACTTGTACCTCAAGCAGGAATCGCCCTGGAAGCAATAATGTTACACCTTTTCCACTTCACCTTATCTGGAAGAGCGCTAAGCTGGTACAATGCTTTAGATAGACACCCCATCATCACTACCTGGACTCCTTTAGAAGAAAAGTTTCTTGAGAAATTCTTTCCACCTTCACTAACCTATGAGATTAGGGGACAGATTAATCACTTCGCCCAACTACCTGGAGAAACACTTGCGGAAGCTTGGGAAAGATTCAAGGAACTCCTGAGAAAATGTCCTCACCATGGCATATCTCAAAATCAACTAATAGAAACATTCTACAGAGGAGTAAGTGATGATATCAAGCAATTCCTAGATTCCTCATCTGGAGGAAATTTTATGAGAAAGAACTATGAAGATGCTTGGAATATAGTTACGCTAGGGGCCGAGAACCAATCCAATTGGGGAAGGTCATCTAACCAACCCAAGGGAGTTCTTAAAGTCTACAAAGCTGAAGAATCTATGGAACTCAAGGCCATTGCATAGGCCCTGAAGACTATTGCTAGCAAGCAACAAGCCCTCGAAACTTCTTTCGGGGAATATGACAAGAAGAAAAGCTCTCAAGTTCAACAAGTAAAAGCAGCTACTGGAACTTGTGAAGCCTGTCATGCATCTGACCATCCCACATTATCATGTGGTCTGTTGTACAATGTCATGATGGATTTACAACCACCCGTGTCGCAATATGAGCCCATTATTGAGCATCCCGAGGACCAAATGCCAGAGCAAGTCAACTCCATCCATTCAATACCTAGCCAGGTGTACTACAATCCAGATAAACCAAGAAATCATCTTGGTTTCCAATATGGAAATCCTGCAGGAACTGCCAATCCTCAACAACAAATACAAGGTGGATCTTTCAGCAAACAACCACCAGGATTTCAGAATAACTTCGCCCAAGGGAATTATAGAAATGGGTTCCATCGATCTAATTATCCTAGGAATCCTTCCTATCAATACCCAGGACTGCACCCACAGCTGCAACAACCTCAGTTGCAGCAGCCACAACAACCGCAGTTGACAGCACCTCCGCAGCAACCCCAGGGGCAACAAGTCACTCAATATCAACAGAGGAGTGATCCTTCCCAACCATCTGATGAAATATCTTTGATTAGGCAGATGCTGCAATCTCAGCAGACCATGCTTGTGAATCAACAAGCTCAATAAAAGGCGGTGGAGGCCCAATTAGCACAGATTGCTGCTCAATTGAAACCACCAGCAGGTACCTTCGCTGGGCAACCAGAGGCAAACCCAAGGCATGACCAAAATAGACCTGAGCAACTGAATGCTGTCACCACACGGTCTGGTCGTGTCCTGCCTGATATCACCAGAATCATCCATGATGATGATGATGTAGCCATTCTTTCCCCAACAGGAAACTCAAGCAAAGAAACAGAAAATTCTACTGAGAAAGAAAAAGAAAAGGAACCAATACCAGAAGTCCCACCCAGAATTCCTTATCCAGACAGGATGAAAGGGACCAAAATGGACACTAGGTTCCAGAAGTTCAAAGAAGCTATGAAGAAACTGTATATCGATATCCCATTTCTAGATGCCCTTTCTGAAGTGCCCGCTTGGGCCAAATACCTGAAAACCCTACTGTCGAGAAAATATATGACAGAAAAGCATGAAACAGTGAAACTAGCTCAGACCACTTCAGATATTCTGCTTAACAAAATGCCAAAGAAAAAGAAGGACCCAGGTTCCTTCGGTATTCAGTTTTGATTGGAAATGGCTCTAGCAAAAAGGGATTAGCAGATCTAGGAGCAAGTATATCCATCATGCCCTATTCTATGTGTAAAAGATTAGGCTTTACTGATTTGTTACCTACGTCAATGACAATTCAGTTAGCCGACTCTACCATAACTGCTCCCCTTGGAATTATCGAGGATATTCCTGTCAGAATAGGAACAAATTCTTATGTCCCGTGCGATTTCGTTATTATGGACATACAAGAAGATCTACGATACCCGATAATCTTTGGAAGACCCTTCCTAGCTACCGCCCGAGCACTCATCGATGTAGAAGCAGGAACGATTATACTAAGACTTGGGAAGGAAGCTTTCCAATTCAGAGTCCTTAACAGCATGAAAGGACCAAGCATTCAAGAAGAAGTTTTTCTCCTAGATGCTATATATCAAATGTCCCAGTTAGAAATGTTTGAACCCTCCGATGAGTTGGAAAGTGCCTTGACAAACCAGGAAGTAGAATTTTCGGCAAACGAACTAGTGCAACAATGCCTTCAATATTTAGAAAAAGCTGAAGAAGCCCCAACAGCCACCTTTGAAGAACTCAAGGCTGTCACCATTATAGAAACTACCGAACCACCTAAGGCCCCTAAATTGAAGGCCTTACCCGAGGGACTCAAACATGTCTTCCTTGACAGCGAGAAACTTTGTCTAGTGATTATCAGCTCTACTCTAGAAGAAGACCAAGAAAACAGACTTCTTGATGAGCTAAAGAGACACAAGAAAGCTATCGGATATAAAATGACTGACTTAACTGGTGTAAACCCAGCTTTATGCATGCACAGATTGCCTATGGTGGAAAAATTCAAACCATTGAGAGAACATTAAAGGAAGTTGAACCCTAATCTCAAGGAGGTAGTTCGCATCGAGGTTCTCAAACTCCTGAAGGCAGGTATCATCTACCCAATCTCGGATTCTCAATGGGTAAGCCCCGTGCAGGTGGTCCCTAAAAAAGGGGGGACTACTGTTGTTCTTAATGATAAGAATGAACTGGTACCTACTAGAACAGTAACTGGGTGGAGAATGTGCATAGATTACAGAAAACTTAATAAAGCAACAAGGAAAGATCATTTCCCCTTGCCCTTCCTAGATGAGGTCCTCGAGCGCTTAGCTCATCAGAAATTCTTCGGTTACCTCGATGGTTATTCCGGGTTTTACCAAATCCCTATACACCCGGAAGATCAAGAGAAAACTACTTTCACTTGTCCTTTTGGGACATATGCTTTCAGAAGAATGCCATTCGGGCTTTGTAACGCGCCAGCCACTTTTCAGAGATGCATGTCTGCTATCTTTGCAGGATTAACAGAATCTATAATGGAGATATTCATGGATGATTTCTCAGTTTATGGAAACTCTTTCGACAACTGTCTGCTCAACCTGGTTCAAGTCTTACAAAGATGCGAGGACACAAACCTCATCTTAAATTGGGAAAAATGCCATTTTATGGTAACGGAAGGTGTTGTCCTCGGACACAGAGTGAGCGATAGAGGGATCGAGGTGGATCAAGCAAAAATTGACGTCATCTCGAAATTGATGCCCCCAAAAGATGTAAAAGGGGTACGTGCTTTCTTAGGTCATGCTGGGTTTTACAGAAGATTTATCAAACACTTCTCAAAAATAGAAAAACCCATGACACAACTGCTGACCAAGGACACGGAATTTAACTTTAACCAAGAATGTTTGCAAAGTTTCACAACTCTGAAAAATGCCTTGATTTCTGCACCCATTCTAAGAGCTCCAGATTGGTCACAACCATTCGAAATCATGTGTGACGCGAGCGATTATGCCATAGGGGCCGTATTAGGGCAAAGAATCGACAAGAAACCCTATGTTATATACTACGCATCTAAAACGCTGGATGAAGCATAGAAAAATTACACCACTACAGAAAAGGAATTCTTAGTTGTCATCTACGCGTTTGAGAAATTCCGCTCATACCTGATTGGAGCTAAAGTCATTGTCTACACTGACCACTCCGCTATACGGTATCTAATTCAGAAGCAAGATGCAAAACCTAGACTTATCCACTGGGTATTAATGCTTCAAGAATTCGATTTGGAAATCAAAGACAAAAGCAGGGTGGAAAACGTCGTCGCTGACCATCTCAGCCGTATTAGAGTCAAGGATGAAGACAAAGTACCTATCCGAGACTCCCTCCCGGACGACCAACTAATGAAAGTCGCTAATGGATTCCCCTGGTATGCCGACATTGTTAATTATTTGGCAACAGGAATCATTCACCCGTCTGCATCCTATCACAACAAAAAGAAGTTCATTCACGATGCTAAGCAATATTTCTGGGACGAGCCCTATCTTTTTTCTCTTATGCGCAGATGGACTCTTTCGTAGATGCATTCCAGAGACGGAAATCACTTCGGTCCTTGAGCACTGTCACTCAGGCCCCACTGGGGGCCACATGAGTTCTAAAAAGACAGCTCTTAAAGTCCTGCAATCTGGCTTTTATTGGCCTACCATCGCAAAAGATGCACATGAATACGTGCGATCTTGCGACAAGTGCCAACTATCTGGGGGAATTACCAAAAGAAATGAAATGCCATTGAACATATGGCAAGAAATCGAACTCTTCGATGTATGGGGAATAGATTACATGGGCCCTTTCCCCTCATCCTACGGATTCATGTACATCTTAATTGTTGTGGATTACGTGTCAAAATGGGTAGAAGCTCTACCGACCATCTCTTGTGATTCAAAATCGGTAATCAAGATGTTTAAAGAGATAATATTCCCCAGATTCGGCGTCCCAAGAACGATAATATCTGACGGCGGATCACATTTCTTGGAACGGAGCTTTGAAGCCTTATTAAGAAAATACGGAGTCAACCACAAAGTTTCTACACCGTATCATCCACAGACATGTGGACAGGTTGAAGTCTCCAATAGGCAAATTAAAGCTATCCTGGAAAAGACTGTCAATCGGCACCACACCGACTGGTCCACCAAACTATCTGACGCTCTATGGGCTTACCGTACAGCTTTCAAAACACCAATCGGAACAACACCATTTCGATTAGTGTATGGGAAGTCTTGCCATTTGCCAGTTGAATTAGAGCATAAGGCTTGGTGGGCCATTAAGCAACTAAACTTCGATCTCAAAGGCGCTGGTGAATTCAGACAACTGCAACTCCAAGAACTAGAAGAATTATGAATGACAGCCTACCACAACGCAAGAATTTACAAAGAACAAACTAAGATGTGGCACGATGGCCACATAAAAAGAAAGGATATAACCATCGGAGACAAAGTCCTCCTATTCAACTCCAGATTAAAAATGTTTCCTGGAAAATTGCGTACTAAATGGTCGGGGCCGTTCACAATCAAACACATATACCCGACAGGAGCTGTCATTATTCTCGATGATAATGGAGGAGAAAGGACCGTAAATGGTCACAGATTGAAGAAATACCACACTCCAGCAGACAAATTATCAAGGAAAACCATAGAGATCCATGATCCTATAAAGTCAGCATAGCCGGAGCAAAATCTTGTTGAGCCAGCGACGTTAAACCAAAGCGCTTCTTGGGAGGCAGCCCAAGACCTGGTTATCTACAAAAGCTCTCGGCGACAGCAACCGGTTCTCAACACCTCACCCACACTGGGATTGTGCTTACTGTATAAAGAGTTACAGTACAAATCCATTACAAGGTTGCACAGGGGGATCGCAAGAAAAGAAAGATACATAACCGTGCCTTTCCAAGTTTGTAAACATCGGTTGCTCATGATTGTGGACACTGTCGCCCGCGACGCCAAAGTGTACAATTTATGTGCCAGTGACTTAAAGGCTGGGATAATCAATTTTGTTGGAATTGAAGCCGGGGAGGCAAGATGCATCCCTTTCCGGCTGCTAAAGCTCATATGGGCCGCGTGCCCTTCTCTCCGCCAGGACTGGAGCTCCCCCTGGTTCAGAATAATTAACCTGCAAGTCCAAGCCGCTGAAGGTTCCTGGGACAGCGCTTTTTACGTCATAAGGCACATCCTAGCGCTAAACCAGCAGGTCCCTTTCACTGAACTCGTTAATGATGATTTCCACTCCCTGCGAGGACGTTACGCCATGGAGCTTATCTGCGACATAAGGTTCTTCAACGACCCTACCATGGCGGCAGACGACGTCCCTCGTTATCTCTTTTCATCTATTTAACGTCCGCAGAGGAGACCTTTCAGACAAACCCTAGCGGCGTTGACAAAAGAAAAACACCCATCCAATGTCACCAAGCAAAGCCAATGGAATCCTTCCATCTTCGATCTGGCTCCAGATAAAGGTGACATTGATCTGATATCAGGGGTAGCCATCAAAACATCTTCATCACATATGGTACCCCAATCTGCCATTAAACCTTCATTTCCCGATTTCGATCCGGAAGCTTGCAAAACTCTATCAGATAACGAGCTCCGACTAATAATGTCGCGGCTATATGCCGAAAAAGACGAGATGGTATATATTGACGGGGATATATTGGTTATGGCAGATGCCCTCCGTGAGACCTTACAGTTCAAGGGTTCCATGTCTGTAAGTGTAATGACTGCTTATCAATACTTGCTTGCACGGAATCACAACACGGTCTATATGGTGTCAGCTTACATGAAGGATGATCTTCTCGGGCTGAAGAACTTCGGAACAAAGGAGTCAACCATCTCTTATCTCCAACATACAACTCCAAAGTTCATCATGTTACCTTTCCTTCATCAAGAGCACTGGATGTTACTGGCAACCAATCTTCACGAAGGAACAACAATAATCTACAACAGTTCCGACAGCCAGTATGATCCACAACGGAAAGCATACACTACAACTCCAAAGACACCAACGGAGGAGGTGGCGAAGGAGTGTGCTGACAAATTACATGATCTTTTGGGTCAGCACACGCGGGCATATGACAGAGATCACTTCAAATCACCAGCCTTTTGCCACAGGTGCCCCCATCAAATCAGAGAATCAAATGATTGCGGCTTCCACGTCCTCTACTGGATGTATACAATTCTGGCCCTTCACAAGCCGGTAGAGGACATGACAGAGGTGGATTACCACGCACTACGGGGAAAGTTCGCAGCCAACTTACTCAGAACACATGGGGCAAATAAAGGATTAACCGAAGCCTGAATGCCCTTGTCCATGCATTTCTCAACCTATCACTTTGACACTCTGTGGACAGAGTGCGTGATAAGTTAGGGGGGGAGTGCATTGGACAAGGGCGAGGTATCATTCTGCTTCAACCCTTCTAATTTTTTCGCATATCAATTTCCAAACTTTCTGTCCATATTTAGACTTTTTCCAGTAATTTTTTCAATAAAATAACTTTTAAGTATAACTTTCATCCTGGAAAGAATCACCCTTAGCTAAGTTAGAGATAAAGTAGTCCTCAAAAAAAAAAATAAGATTAGCATACAGGCATGAAATGGCGAATTCATAAATTTCATTCACTATTGGTTTCTATACTTTTACTTCAATTCTATCTCAGACTCTTCACAGGTCAACTTCAGGGCCAAAGCGAACCGAAAGCTCTCAAAGTCAAGAGGGAAATCAGGGAAATCCAAAATCAAGAAATCTCGCGAGCGGACCACCAATTAAAAATAAGTGCATGTCAGGAACCCTAAGAACAGTTTTCTTCTTTCAATAAAAGAGGCTTGGCCGCCCAATCAAAAACCCTAACAAAACCCACTTCCTAAGCCTGTGAGATTCGAATAAAAGCCAGAGTGTTGAATAAAAACATGAGAGTTGTGCCACGCATAAGGACCTATATGAAGAGCCAACAAAGATCTCACCCGGCCGGTACATACAGCTGCCCTCATGAAGGCAGATGTGTCGTGCCCGGTAATGAGATCCTAAGGTTTCCAAATATATGAAAAGGCTGATAAAAGAGCTCACCCGGCCGGTACATTCAGCTGCCCTCATGAAGGCAGATGTGTTGTGCCCGGTAGTGAGTCTCTAAAAAGCATAGACAAACCCTTCCCCACTTGAAGGGGGAGTTACACAATAAGCCTTTTAAGCCAGCCCTCATACCCACTCTAGCTACCGGTAGGTTTCTCTAAAGAAGTATAAAACTGATTAGAGTCGATGACATGCACATAATAAGAAAGGTGGTCCCAATGCGAGATTCACGATATGAAAGGAACCTGAGATCCATGCAACTTTTGATACTCGAAAGAGTTAGTGTAAGCAGAAGCCCTAATAAGACCTCGCTAAATCTCTGACCTAGAATTGAAGCAAGAGTATGGAAACCCTAATCAAATAAAATCGCCTCGCCATTACATGCCTTAGCTCTATCTAACTTGAGGACAAGCTAGACTCTAAGTTAGGGGGGGTGATAACCTCCCATTTTGTGACGTTATCTTATTTAGTTATCTTTAATTTTCCATACTCTTTCTTAGATAAATTAGATAGAATCATTAAACTTTTTTACTTTATTGCGGATACACCAATAAACTAACTTTTCTTCTTTTTCACTACAGAAAACACAAAAAAATTACAAAGACTCCTCACGGTCCCAAGACCGCGAGGAGGCCTCACGGTCCCAAGACCGCGAGGAGGCCTCGCGGTCCCAAGACCGTGAGGAGGCCTCGCGGTCCCAAGACCGCGAGGAGGCCTCGCGGTCCCAAGACCGCGAGAAGGCCTCACGGTCCCAAGACCACGAGGAGGCCTCGCGGTCCCAAGACCACGAGAAGGCCTCCTCGCGGTCCCAAGACCGCAAGAAGGCCTCACGGTCCCAAAACTGCGAGAAGGCCTCACGGTCCCAAGACCGCGAGAAGGCCTCACGGTCCCAAGACCGCGAGAAGGCAAACGGTCTCAAGACCGTTTGAGACCAAACGGTCTCAAGACCGTTTGGGCTCAACATGAGCCTATAAATAGGACCTCAAGGGTCACTTCAAATGGATCGAATCTCAGACGCCCAAAGGCTGCCTCTCCAGTTCCAGAGCAATTCCATCCTTCATCCATCGCCGTAAGGCTGTCGGTTTGAGGTCCACATCTCATCATCAAGCTACCTTCTCTCTCATCAACAAAGAAGGTGGGAGTAGAAGATCCATCATCAAGTAACCACGAAGTGTGAAGATCGTTGCTCTCTCCACCAAGGGTTCAACCTTCCCTCCTCCGTGGAGATGTCGTTCTTTCTCTCTCTTCTCACCTCCTCCTTTGCTCTTGAGATGAGCGAGTAGTCCTTTTCACTAGGGTGCGGGGAGTAGCCCCGCTACCCATGCTTTCATTTCATGCAATGTAATTCAATCGTTTGCAATAGAGATGCTCTCCTTTTTTGGCTCAACATCTATCGTTTAATGAATGATTGTTGTTTGATCACCAACTTGTGTTACTTATTATCTTTTGGTATGAATTGTCTACATTTATACCTTTAGATCTGAATATCGATTGAATGTTGGTTCTAGATATATGTAGCCACCATATGTCTATTTCGGTATCTAGGGGTGCTTTCACGAGTGGAGTAAACTCACTCCCATCATTGCACTTTCATACTATGAAATGGAATCAGTTGACGTATGGAAGTGCAACCTTGGTAAGGTCGAGGAACACACTTCATGAAGGAGTAATGCAAAGTAAGTGACCATTCGCTAGGGGATGGCTGGCATTGCAATACTCCACACTCATCGTAGTTGGTTATCCGAAAGGAAGCTAAGTCTACAAAGATACTAGCCGATTAGTTTCTCTTTGCGGGTCTTTTTATTATGTTGCATGTTTATGATCCATGTGTAGTGATGTGAAACCCGGCAACATCCTAGTGGTTTTTTAATCATTGTTTACAACCTTAATTTCTACCTCCTTGCTTTACTTTCCTTGCACTTAGCTTAAAACCAAATCAAACTTTCAATCTAAATATCAACTGCTAAGTAGTTAAGTACGACTAAAAGGTTTTCCATCTTGATTACATCAAGACCGTTGTCCCGAGGATTCGACCCTTAACTATACTACGATAAGACTTCCGCGTGTCTTAGCATACGTGGGTGGAGATCTTACCATAGTACTAGCAAGGCTAAACTTAGGGATTCATCATCTCTAGGATTTTTAGTGGTGTTGCAAAACTCCATCACCTATCCAAAAATCAAATTGGAAGGTTGAATCCATTATGGTTTTAGGATTAAAAGGAGGTGGTATGGGATGTTCTAGTCCCGAGTCAGGTACCCTTCCCTCCAGTACATGTATCCTATATCATTCTCTTGGCACCACAAACCTACTCTCAGCATGTTCTTAAT